>CM055100.1:38763203-39303121 GCA_029204225.1 Diphasiastrum complanatum | reverse complement strand
TCTACCTTTCATAGAGAATTTGTACCCCCAGCCTATTTCCTAGTTCAGCACCGATATAATCAAAGCTGGAGCCTAAAACTCGGACTTCCTGACGTTGGCTTGGTCGCCTTCCCTTGAGCATAGACCTTAACCAGAAAATTCTATATGAAGTGTTACTTAAAAAGAGTATGTCAATCTCATGATCAAGAATTTTACATTTCTCGTACAAGTTATCTATGATTTGCAGGCTGTGAAGTAACAAGTTATTGCTTATCGGCATACCTGACCCCTAAATTGCACTCTGATCTGAGAGGACAAAACCTTCAACTTTTCGGACAACGTCATCGACTCCAGGCTTTACTTTCTCTCCACCAATCTCAAGATCAGCAGAACCTGTATCTATGGTTTGCCAGATGCGAATTGTCCCATCTTCAGACCCAGAAGCATATGACTCACCGCCTGGGGAGAAACGCACACAATGTACTGGACCATGATGCCCTTTGTTACATTCTGCAAGGTGCATACAAAGAACAAAGTCAATAGAGCAGTTTTCACATTGGCACGATTAGCTTCACTGACAGACACAGACATACATAACTCAGTATGGTATATCTTTATGTGGTAACGCATTACCTATTTCCTCCCCTGTATAGAAGTCAAACAAACGGACCCACATGTCGGCACCCCCTGCTATGAACTTGCCTTGAGTTGGATACAAGGATGCAGATTCAATGGACTCAGGCATGGAATAACTTTTCACCAAACCAAAACTGGCAAAAAGGCTTGGTGAGAGATTTGATCCAGATAAATGTACTAGTGGTCCATCAAATTAAGAACATAAAAGATAAAAATACTTAAACATTCTTTGACTATTAACACAAAAATGCTTTTGAAAAAACTACTACTCTGAGGATAATGCAAGAAGCAGCCCTCACTTGATACTTGATACAAATTATGAATATGAACAACTATATACTAAGCAATTTACTGTATAATTGGCAGTGAAACTGTTGGAAAGCCAGTGAAATTGCCGTAGTTCAGGAGAGCCAATTTGGGTATCAATAGAAAGGAGCTCTTAAGCAGTTGTTGTTGCATATTTTGCAAATCATCTAGCTCTGCTTGTTCTTCCTCCTTCCTCCTCTACCAATGCTGCTTCTCCCAAAAACTCCATGAAGCTTGAAACTATGCCCTTGCTCTTGAGGTCGACTTGCTTGAGGCCAAGTACGATGCGTAGAGCGGTGCCAAACATTGGAGGTGCAGCTATTATGGAGTCGAGAGGGCAAGCACTCTTATGAAGGTGAATGCAGACTCTTGAATACAAAGTTTAAAACAAAAAAAGGTTCGAATTGGTTTCCGATTCGAACTTGTCTAGCCGATTCAAATCGAAAAGAATTGGCCGATGTGAATTGGCATGTAACCTTGCATCCACTACAATGAAAGAGGATGAGGTAATTGCATACAATGAAAATGCAGGGAAGCAATAGCACAAAATCCAGCAACCAATAGCATCCATGGTGTTTTTGCTCCTTCTAATGATTTTTTCTTCCAAAATATATTCTCGATGAAATTTCCAAGGCCGGGTTTAAAGAACCCACTGCAATTCAAGCACATGGATTGCCTATCATGGTTAATGTAACTAGTAAGGCTGTATATTTTTTTGAATTTATAAAAAAAAAGTAAAAACGTTTCGAAACAGCGTTCTTAGGTATGGAACGCTAGTGTTCCAGAATACAGACACTCCTGAAACGTGTTTCGGATGCATGTACGATATCTATATATATATATATCATTATGTCCATGACCAGTACATAGGATTCAGTATACTCTTAGTCTTGGATACATGATGGTACTCCAATGAAATAGGCTGTTAGTTATGCCACGTCATACTGGACGTGACCCAAAAGTAATTAACACCTTGTGAGGCCCAGAACACACTAAATGGAGTTGGTACAAGGTTTGAGACAGTGTATGCATGTGTAGAGTTATAGCAATTCTATGAATAGAGGATCCATGCATAGAGACTCTATTATAGATGAATCTATGTATAGGGGAGTTAGGACCTTGCATTACCAATGCTCACGATTGTTGTTTTACCATACTTGCCAAATTTCTCACAGGAGCTCTTGGTATGATGTCACCCTTCCTCATGGAAGGAGCAGGCCTTAAAGCAAATACATACAAGAGTATCCTTAGAGCTGATACGATTTTACACTGGCAATGTGAGTCATCAATGGATTTCTATCTGAATCTAACTTCTCTGATTACCAATATGTGGGTTGTAGATATCTCAAAATGCTATGAGAACATTCCCCCTAGATGGCCCAAAGGGTTTAAAAATCGTCATGAAAAAGGCAATAAAATATGCCTTTAAATATTCCAGATATGAGCTTTTATACTTTAAATGGAATCATTCACGTGAAGCTTTCAATTGGTCTTGGAAGGCAAAACAATCACAAGATTGGCATTCTTTGGATATAAATTTACTCTATCAATGAAACGACTTCTTGATTGATAATTGTATTGTCAGGCTTGGAAACAGAATCTGGAGACAGACACGAGGTATCCCTATGGGTTTTTCTTGCTCACCTACGTGGTGCAATTGGTATCTTTCCTTTTTTGAAGCCAAATGTATTAAGAGACTTGCTAGATTGGGTCTAATCTCATTTATGAATGACTTTCGACATTCTTTTAGATATATAGATGACATTTGCTTTATCAATAACCCTAATATCGAACTTTTTATGGACAAAACACAGGTAAGGAGCCTTGATAATCTATTCTGGATTTATCCCCTGACCTTTCTAGAAATAGAAAGAAAAATGGTTGAAGGTAATAAAAACAACTTTCTAAATATTTTTATTACCTTCCATAATTTATCCGGCTTGACTTGTCTTTCTAAATACGACAAAAGAAGAGAATTACCCTTTCCTTACTTACAATATACACATCTGGCTTCAAACAGACCGACCTATAATTCTTATAAGGTTATTATTTCACAAGTTATTGCCGCAATGTAGTGCTGTAACTTGCAAGAAACTTTTCCTAATGAGGTTGGAATACTTGACGATGATTTTCAAAAAAATGGATTTATGAGAGATAAGTTGTGTCAGATCATCAATAAGATACTTTCGTCGGAAACATTTCTCGGTTTGTCATACATTTTACCTCACAATATTGTTGTTCTTTTGGTGGGCAACTAGCTATCCCTTTTGGGGAGCTAACTGCCCTCGAAGGGATTCACTAATTGCGGGTCGGTTGGTGGGCTCTCTCTCTCTCTCTCTCTCTCTCTCTCTCTCTCTCTCTCTCTCTCTCTCTCTCTCTCTCTCTCTCTCTCTCTCTCTCTCTCTCTCTCTCTCTCTCTCTCTCTCTCTCTCTCTCTCTCTCTCTCTCTCTCTCTCTCTCTCTCTCTCTCTCTCTCTCTCTCTCTCTCGGCCGTAAACATTGTCTGCATAAATGAACCAAAACTGTCACTCTGTAGAAATGAACTAAAACTGTCACAGGCGAAGGTGTCGCAAAAAGACAACAGTGTTGGGTTTTTGCAAAAAACCTGAAGGTTCCCTTAAATGTGATTTAGGATTGTCCCACACTTTGTCAGAGTCATTTTCTTAACATTTGAGACACTTAGAAAAATGCGACTGCTTTTTACTCGTGATTTCTGTCAGGTGAAAAATACGAAAAATGTGACATTGCATTTTTACAAGGGATGTCTGACAGGCGAAAAATGCGACACTATTTCAAACTCCATGTATTTCTGCAGACTGTGTAAAAACACTTGTAATTCTACAGACTGTATAAAAACACGGAAAAATCTGCAGAACTGGATAAAGAATGGATGAAGATTAAAACCGATTAGTCGATTAGTAAGAAGGAAAATAATCCAACATGTTCAGGAAGAATGTAAATCCAAAGGTGGATTTACAAGTGTTTAGATCTCCTGCCCCCAACTTGCATCTGAATAAATATTGAGAATATCGATTTTGTCGTTGTCGAATGCTCCATAAAAAATGCAAAAGTCCATAGTAGCTCAAAGATATCTCAAAACTCTGATAAGAGTCTTCTAATGTGTAATACCAGGATTGTTCATATACTGACTTAAGGAACTGACTACAAAAGCTATGTATGGTCTGGTACAGATCATCACGTACATAAGAGATGCTATTATCGAATGATAAGAATACTCACGCATCCGCTCCTTCTCTTGATTGTTCGGGGACACTGGTCCTTTGACATCTTGAGTCCTGACTCCATTGGTGAGGGATCTAATTTGCCATTCATCAGATTATATTTGATTAAGACATAGTGAATGTATCTTTTCTAAGTAATGTAGATCACCTTTTGTTTTTTGTCTCTTTGGATTTGAATACCTAGACAGTAATGCGCTTCGCCCAGATCGGTCATGTCAAATTTGGAAGATAGCATTGTATTAGCTTCTTTTATCAAATCAATACATTTGTTGAAAAGTAATGTGTCGTCCACATACAAAGTGATGATAATAAAAGAATGTTGCACTAACTTGAAGTAGACATTCGAATCTGAAGTGTTTGGTTTATAGCCGTGATCGATAAGAAAAGTATTGATCCTTTGAAACCATGCTTGAGCAGATTGTTTCAAGCCATAAAGTGCTTTATGGAATTTACACACATGATTGTGTTTACCTTCAATATTGTAGCCTTCAGGTTGCACCATGTAAATGTCTTCTTCGATAACTCCATTAAGATATGTTGTTTGTACATCCATTTGATGTACTTCCAAATATGTTGCAACAACAAATGATAATAGAAGTCTAATAGAATAATATTTAACTACTAGGCTGAAGGTCTCATTGTAGTTGACGTTGTGTACTTGAGAGAATCCTCTGGCCACAAGTCAAGCCTTTCTTCGATCGATACTTCCATCTGCCTTGTACATGCTTTTAAACAATCATTTGCAATCAACTACATTTCTGCTGACAGATAATTCGACAATTTTCCAAGTCTAATTCTTGATAAGAGATGAATACTCTTTATCTATAGCTTCTTTCCAAGAGGTCAGAATTGAGCTAACTAAATGCCTCTTCGACATTTGTCGCTCTTGAACAAGATAAGTTTCAGACTCGTCAATATACCTTATAGGTGGTCTACTTTCTCTTGTCGATCTTCTGGGTAGTGGTCGAAGTTTATTATCTTCATCATGTTGTAGTTGATGGACTACAACATCATCATCTTTGGATTTGCTGCTAATAAGTTGTTCGTCGGGAGTAGACGAGCTTGGACCTTCAATAGGAATAGTTGACTTTTGAACTGGAAGGTTCGATAATTTGGAAGAGTCCGATAATTCAGCTACATGCACTTTGCCCTTACCTTTGAGGTCGATAAACTGATCTTTGATGAAGATGACATCCTAGCTAGTGAATATCTTTGACTTGACTGGATCATACAACTTATAAGCTTAATCTAGCCAAAGGCACCACTAGACACCGTAAGTTATCACTTACAAACACCTATGAGGTGAACGAATGACAGTTGACTAAAGGGAACCGCCAAGTCAACGATTGCGGTTGACATACGATTTCATCTTCACACTCCTAGGGTTGCAACAATGCCACATTTTCATGCTCCTGATGCGTACGAAGGAGATTCTTTTATTGTACCTCTTCACATCTTCACGATGCACCAATAACCGATCTACAAATCATGTACAAGAGCTGCTAATGGTCTTGTAAACTATAATTAGAATAACTAAAGATCTTCTGACAACTATATAATCTTCTGAACATTTGAAGAGAAGAGGATGATCAATCAATGTATTCACAGAAATCAAACAACCAAAAGCGGTCTTCTAGTAGTTGACTCCTCAAAGTTAGTGATCATTTTAGAGAGAGTAAAGAGTATTATGAAAGATAGCATTCATTAGCTTTTGTAAGTAGTGTCACGCACTTTGTGCGATTGTTTTGTGATCTAATATTGTTGTTACTATAACACCCTTTTATACAAAAGTGCTATTTTTCATATCAGTTATATTCATGTTGAATGTTTGAATGCCTCTCAATCTTTCTATGGACAAAATCACCATTCGTATATTCTATCAAGTATTATCCAGTAAGTATATAGTCGCTCTTTGTAACCTTAAGATTAGAGTGATTAAGCATCTACAACTAATCAAAAAATTACAAGAGTGGCAGATTAGCCACGACCTAAAGTGTATCTGATGACGTCATCCCATCAGGTCGTACTTGCATGATCTTCACTGGTACTCTTTGGAGCATGAGGGCAGAAAAGGTTTTGCGATGTTTTTCGTGTCACGTCGTTGGTTTCGTCTCTATCGCAAGAGAGATGTGGGATACTTTACTCACAAGATTTCAGAAAAAATTCCACAGTCAGATCAGGCTTCTTGAAGATCAGCTGACAAACCTGCAATGGGATGGCAAAGACCTCACCTCCTTTATTAGAAAGATGAAAGATCTGTTCCTCTCATTATACAACGTCGGAGCAGAGAATGCAATATCAGCAGAGAAGCAGCTCACCTACCTGTTACGAGCTTTACCAAGATCTTTCTAGACAACCCGAACATTGCTAGCAAAGGATCCAGCTATGACGCTCAAAAAGACAGTGATCAAGATTCAAGAAGAAGTCGAAGCTCGAGAGCATCTTGATTACAAGGACGCTTATGACCAAGCTCTCTACAGCAACAAGGAGAAGGCAAAGAAGCAGTTCAAGCCTAAGAGGGAGTCAGACCGAAGGTAGGATCAAGACCAGCAAGCAGAGGGAGCCAATAGAGGCAAATGGAAGAACAAAGAAAATTCGAAACAACAGAATGGCGACAAGAAAATATGCGTGAGATGCAAACGTGAAGGACGTACTGTCTATTTGTGCTGGCTAAATCCGAAGATTGAGTATATTCATTGTCACAAGAAGGGTCATGCAGCCATGGACTGTTACCAGAACCCAAGAAACAAACAAGCTCAAGACATACGAGAGAACAATAATAGTTTTTCCTACATCAAAGAGCCAAAAACCTCGAAGATGGGCAAAGAAAGATCGAATCATGAAAATTTGACTGCCTACATCTATGCAGACATGTAGTGTCGACACCTGACACACAAAAGGTAATCCTTGATTCAAGAGCAACCTCACACTTCGTTACATCAAGATGGATAATGTTTGACTTTCGAAGTGTAGATCCATTAAGATTTATTATTCTTGAAGACAGATCGAAACATCAAGTGAATGGCATTGCTTCACTATGGCTCAACACAAATGGCAGAGACATATGACTCAAAGACGTTCTATTCATACCTACACTACAACAGGACTTGCTATCAGTCACAAGAATAGCAGATGTTGGGATGCGTGTGACGTTCTCAGACGAAGCATGCAATGTCATTGATGCACGCACCAGTACATTGATTACACAAGGTGGAAGAAAAGGCAACTTGTATCACTTGAAGGTACATCTACATGCAGATCAAGTACAACAAACCTTCTAGAATCCTGCATCATGAGAATAACACAATCCAAAAATTCTTCGTTAGTTGAATGTACTATAAGATTCGCTTCACGATCTTCCAATGAGACGATGAACTTGGATTTGTATTGAATTGGCTCATCCTGAACATGACATAAGCAATGTTAGGTGTGTTATCTGCAAGATACAATAGTGATCCGATTAGCTTCCTGTATGGTGTATGCTGCATCAATTCTCTTTCCTCTCCAGTCTTTGAACAATCTTCATTTGTCAGGATTGTTCCTGCAAGCATTGGAGTATTCACTCCTTTGCAATTCATCATCCCGAAATCTTCTAAGATTTTCAGGATATATCTGGACTGATGAAAGTGCATTTTTCTTTTGTCATATTCTCTATCAATTTGTAAGCCAAGATAACATCTAGCTTCTCCTAGGTCTGTAATCTCGAAATGTTTCGAGATGTCGCACTTCACTTCAACAATAAGTTCTTCACTTTTGCAGAGTATTAGGGTGTCATCCACATATACAGCTACAATGATGATCTTCCCATCTGTAATTCTTACAAATCAGCTATTAGTGGTTTGAATCCTAAGGATTTCAGGACGTGATCTTTCTTCTTATACCATTTTTGCATTGATTGCCCCAGACCGTAGATACGCTTGTGCATTCTACATGCATAGGAAGTGAGTTCAAAATATAGCTTGGAGGTTGATCCATATAGACTTCTTCATCTAGCTCACCATGTAAAAACGTTGTCTTTTCGTCTACGATGTGAATCCTGAGATCATAAGCGGCTGCATATGCAAACAATAGGCGTAGACTTTGGAGAGAAGGTCTTAACATAGTCGATATCATATTTCTGAGAAAAACCCTTTGCTACAAGTCTGGTTTTGTACTTTATAATATTTCCATTCGGTCCATACTTCAGCTTGTATACCCACTTGCATTGTACAGTCTTTCACTTATATGGTAATGGATGCAATGTCCATACCTCATTCTTCTTCATGGATTCCATCTCCTCATTCATGGCTTGGATCCATTTGTCCTTGTCTAGACATTCAATTGCTTCCTCTAATGTTTGTGGTTGTCTATTGAATCCACAGAACTCTTCAGATGTAGAAGCTGAGCTACCTGGCACAAATATTGTTGGCGCTCTTCGTTATCTTGTTGACCTTCTGGGAGATCCTTCTGGTACTGCAATGCTCTTTTTTTTATCTGTTCTGCTAGGTCCAAAACCATTTTGGTTTATAGGTGTTGTAGCAGTAGGCTAGCTTGCGAATCTTTCTTCGTTTGATTCATCGCTTGACTGAGGTGTGTCTCGAACATCTTCGTCTGATTGTTCATCCTCTGCTCCCTCTGTTGTGGTTGGTAGATCATAGTATTGTCTTCCAAGAACTTCATAACTGACAGCCATTGTACTAGTCTCATCAAACTTGACGTCTATGACTGTCTTCACTGTGTTTGTCTCTGGCATATAGATTCTGTAGTATGACGAATGATTGTCATATCCTAAAAGATATCCTTGTTCTGTCTTCTCATCAAGTTTCTTTCGAAGCTTGTTAGGAACATGTGCATATGCTGCATAGCCAAAGATTCGAATATGAGTCAGATTGGGTTTTCTACCCCACCATAGCTCGTGTGGTGTTGTGTGAGGAACACCAGATCTTCTTGTCTTGTTCTGAATGTAGGCAGCTGTAGCGACTGCTTCAGCCCACAACACTCTTTGAGCCTTTGAATAGGCCATCATGCATCTAGCGGCTTCCATGAGAGTCATGTTCTTTCTTTCTGCAACACCATTGTGCTGCAGTGTATAGGATGTTGTCCTTCTATGAATGATTTCTCGATCATTACAAAAATCAGTAAACTGGTTTGAGATTTATTCTCCACCTCGATCTATTCTGGTCTGTTTCAACTTGTTTTCTACGCATTTTCTGCCCAGTTCACATATTCTGTGAACTTGTCAAATGCATCTAATTTATTGTGAATGAAGTAGACTCGGGCAAACTTACTATAATCATCAATAAATGTGATACTACTGAGATCATGTTGAAAGGTTTGCAGATGTCTGAATGTACTAGCTCCAGAATCTCTGTCGTTCTATAGGAGTCCTTGACAAAAGGAGTACGTGACATCTTACCTTTTATACGTGCATCACAAGTCATCAAATTGGTTGCATTCGAGATGCTCGCCCCTGTGATTGCTCCATGATGGCTTGCTTGATACAATGCCATTGAGTTCATATGGGCATAGTCTCATGTGCCATAGAATATCTGACGAATCATCATTGTATGCCTTAAGCAAGCACCAAGGAGTTGGTATGCTAAGCTTAACACTTTTTTACTCTCTCAAAGCTTTGTTATGAGTGAGTATGGTCATTCACTTTATTATAGATTTGCTGGAAATGATGTTACCATCTTTGGGTCTGGGTAATCTTTTGGTAATGTGGAAGCCGTCAAGTGGCTTCCCTGTGGGTCAGCTGATTTTCCATTGTTTTGCTGTTGTTCTTATTGTTGGCATTGAGCTATAGTTAGAACTCTAACAGGTTCGGATGATATATGACATGCTGGAAGGATCCTGTTAGATTGTTTAGGGCAGTCTTTGAAACTGTGTTTGCAAACACAGTCTAGACATTCCGCATGGTATTGGTTTTTAACTTTACAGTCAACCATAAAGTGGCATGTTTCACCACAAATAAAGCAACAGTTGCTCACTGGTCCTGTGGCGATAGCGTAACCATCTTGGATGGCTAGTTGTGCTGGATTTTCTGGTGGTGTGGAATACTCATCTCGTGCGCACGAGCATGAATTGTCGGTTGATATTGTTGAGAAGTAGCCTTCGGCTCCGATTGAGTTTTAAGCAAGTGCTTCGGTTGAGAAGGGAGTGATCTGCTCCGGTTGAAATTTGAAAGAGCGCTTCGGCTGAGATTTAACAAGAAGCCTTCAGCTTCGACTGAGATTTAACAGAAAGCCTTTGGTCGAGATTTAAACAAAATGCTTCAGTCGAGATCAGGACATAAGGCTCCGGTTGAGTTTTATTAGGAAGCCTTTGGTTAAGATTTAACAGAAAGCATCGGTTGAGTTGCGACGGAAGGTCTATGAAAGGCTCGGTCGAGATCAGATCGATGAGCATCGGTTGAGTTGTAACTCAGGACATGGTAGAATTTTTTTTTTTTGTAGTGGCTCTGTCGAGAATTGGTGTGTAGCTGTCCGGTCCAGACGAGAGTCGTGGTTCGGCTTGGTAAGGAGCGTGAAGCCTTGGTCAAGAACTGAGTTGCACGTTGGTCAGGAGCAAATTGGTGAGCTCTGTAATGAACGTGTGAGAGACCTCAGAGCGATGGTTTTGCCGCACAGATCAGAATGGTGTGGCTCGGTTGAGTGTCTATGTAGCTATGGAATGGCGCCAAATATTCACAGATTCCACTGAATCTGTGAACACGGTTTTCTTTCTTTACCGTTCTTTCTTCTTTGTTACTTCTTTAGGTTACGGTTCTTACGGATTAGTCTTCTTATTAGAACGGTTTCCAAGCAGAAGCATATTCTCAGATTTACAATGAGTATTCCCCAGCCTGTCAATGGGGAGAGATAGATTTGTTACTCAGCTACATGCATAAACAAGCCATGCAACCAGTCCTAGCTCAGTTTAGAATAGCATTACGAATCAAGGAGCAGTTCTACAATCTATTTACTAAAATCAGGGAACAAAACAATGACAAGATTAAACTACTCAGCAAGAAACAAGAAACAAGAAAACTAGATTCCTAACAGCAATCTAGCAGCCCAAGAATCAAGAAACACCCATCTCTTGATGCTTGGAATGCCCAAGAACAATCAAGAACTTGAATGTAACAGAATATGCAAGATCTACACCACAAATCTAGCCTATTTAGTTTACTTGAATGCTGATTCCTACATTAATCCACAAACAAGAAATGAAATATATTCCACAACTAAAAGCAAGGGAGTAAGCAAGAAATCTAGTTAACCCACAAACACAAAGGAAATCAAAACATGCTCATAGGAATTTCACTCAAGAACATTGCCATGAACAAGGAGCTTAGCAATCATCAAGAACTCGTGGAAGATCTTCTTGATTTACTCAAGAGAACTTGACAATACATTAAGAGCTCCCTCACAAGAGAGAGGGGCCCTTAAATAAGTAAGAAGGCTACCCATGTGGAGCCCAAGTGGCAATTTCACCAAATTAAAAATTACATGTGGAAATTACCCTTCCACTAGAGGTCACCATCAAAAGGTGGCCCACTCTAAATTATTTAAGGGGGGCCTACATCTATTTACAAAGCCTAGGAAGTATTACTAGCTCCTACATGGTTGTTCCTTCTCTGGGATACACCATGTAGGCTCACATAGATAATTCATTGTCATCCTAGCTAATAATTTCTCAGCTCTCATGCTCGGCTCTCAGCTTCTTCTACTCTCCTCCTTCTGAGACCTCCTCGGTCATGGGTGAGAGATACTCTGTGTCTTCGGCTTGGCTCGAAATCTGGGGATTCTCTGGAATCCGCTAACAAGAAGTCAAATCTTTTCTTGTTTGCAAAAGAGTGAAGAAAATCCCAACACTTTTGTTTTGAGAATAAAAGCTTTGAATGATGAGTTGGCTTGCATTGATGAGAGCATTAAGGAAGGAGAGCTCATTCAAGTTATTCTTAATGGTTTGTTGGATGCTCATGCTAACATTGTGCAAAGTCTTTCTATTCAAAGAACTTTGCCCAAGTTTGATAGATCTTCAAGAGATCTTGATCAATGAAGAATATAGGCTTCAAACAAGAGGTGGATCTTCATCAACATCTCAAGTTGGAGAGGAGGCTATGTTCATCAAGGGCAAATTCAAGGGCAAAAGCTCACAAAGAGTACTTCACTTCTTTGTTGGCATATGGAGATGACAAGAGGGTGATCTACACGGCCAATGATGGTGAGTGTGCAATCAAAGGGATTGGCACAATTCCTATTTCTCTCTCTGCAAATAGGAATGTTCATTTGGAGGATGTTTTGTTCATTCCATCTATAACCAAGAATTTACTTAGTGTGAGTCATTTGCTAAGTAAAGGCCTCAAAGTTTAGTTTGATGGAGATGGTTGTATGATCAAAAGGAAGGATATCTTGATTGCAAAAGGTAAAAGGCAAGAGAAGTTGTTCAAACTAGATGCTTGTGTTATTGCTAACCAAGTTGGATGTGCTACAAGAGAGCAAATACCTATCCAAGAGGTTTGGCATAAAAGGATGGGGCACCTCAACTTCAAGTCATTGGAGGTAATTGCTAGGAAGCAAGTTGTAATTGGTCTTCCAAGTTCCTTAAGTAGCATCAATCATGTTTGCAAGTCTTGTGCTTTGTCAAAGTCACATAGACTACCTTATACTAGATCTACAAAGCCTTTTCATTTGGCTCAGGATCGTATCCTCAAGCTCTATATTCAAAGAAAAATCAGAAGTTCAGATCCCAGAGATCTACACAGTCAGATTTTCCTGACAAGAGGAGCAACATGCAATAGCTTGTATCAAATAGAAAATCAGCTTTAGGGACTCCATCATTCCAGCCAAATGCAGAAACTATTCTGCAAATATTGTAAGAGGATTGGCCATCCCATCAAGGACTGCAGAACTCTAAAATACAACAATGAAAAGAAGAAGCAATTCCAACAACAAGCAAATGTCGCATCAACCAGTCACTCGATCCACACATGACTCACCACCGAGACTTGTTCCAAGACTACAAGTCATTCACCCACACTCGTGTTGTGTAACTTGGATACAATTCATCTCATTCTATTGAGGGTGAGGAAATAGTCAGGGTTGAATTTCAGAAAGGTGAAGTAAAGTTGTTATCCAATGTTCTTCATGCTCCAAATTTGAGCAAAAGTCTGCTTTCAGTAAGTAGAATCACTGATTCTAGTCGTAGGGTTGAATTTTATACAGAGGGCTACACCATTCTTGAAGTCTAGGAAAGTTTTAGCTTTCGGTAGAAGATGTGGCTATCTTTACAAGCTTGATCACTGCTATTCTACAAATAGTGAAGCTCTTCACACTTCTACTTTTGAATCGACTAATATGTTATGGCATTTCAGATTAGGCCATTTAAATTTTGATAGTATTCAACAAATGTCAAATCAGAATTTAGTGCAAGATCTTCCATCTATTAGCAAATCAACTTGTCCATGTAAAAGCTATATTATCAACAAACATTCTAGAAGTCCATTCATTTACGATTTAGTTCATTCTTTTAAAGGTTTGCTAGATCTTGTACATAGTGATATTTGTGGATCAATGTAGACTGCTTCCACAGACGGAGCCCTCTATTTTCTGACATTCATTGATAACTTTTCTAGAAGAACTGTCACTTATTTTTTGAACAACAAATTAGAAACATTTGAGTTCTTCAAATAGTTCGAGGCATCTGCAAAAAAATAGACCCAGAGGAAGATCAAAGCTATACGTACTGATGGAGGGGGAGAATTCATCTCCACTAAATTCAAGGAGTTCTGCAAGGCAAATGGAATACATCAACAATACACAACTAGCTACTAACCTCAGTCCAATGGTGTAGCTAAAAGTAAGAATCGGACACTCATCGAAAGTGCCAAGAGCATGTTGGACCATGACTCTCTTCTAAAGAATTTTTGGATAGAAGCTGTCACTACAGCTACCTATCTCCAAAATCGATCCGTCACAAAGGTCCTGAATGGAAAAACACCTTATGAGGTATGGACAGGATCGAAACCATCACTCAAGCATATTCAAGTGTTTGGATGCATAGCCTACTCTCAGATTCCTACTGATCTAAGAAAGAAGTTGGATAAAACCAGCATAAATTTGATCTTCATCGACTATCCCCCAGATCACCAGACATACAAGCTCTACAATCTGGACACCCATAAAGCATTCACGAGTAGAGATGTCGATCATCGACCACAAGGGAAAAGCTCCATCGAATTCAGATCCTAGAGTCAACACCAGTTTTGAACTCGAGACTGATCAGAAGATTGACACCGACTCTGACAATGAGTCAAGCCCTCAACCAGTTGAATCGCATCAGAGGATCAAAGTTCAACCTAGAAGATCGAACCGATCCAGACAGCCTCCATCCCAATTTATGGATGATCCAGCCTACTACTTTGTGCAAGAACTGTTATGGCCATATTCAGCTAAGGACATGGAATAGTCCTAATATGGTAGACCAGCCCTCCAGTATTTGAGTTTATTGGTCATGCCTAGATTTTATTCCACGTCGAGGCTTGTTGGTGACTAGTAAGCTTGAGAGAACCCCGACACTCTAATTGAGACATATTTGCACTAACTCTAATGCACTCCAAAATATTGTTGCCACTCTTGTCTATTCCCTCTGGTATTTCTTGTTCTCCCATATAATCCAATTCTTTCAGCTCATCATTGTCTATATTCATCTCTACCAAGTTCTCCTCATCTTGACAAATCTCTACATCCTCACTAGGCGTTTTCTTATGCCTAAAAACCATTTTTATCCATGTTCTCTATTGCATCATCAATGAGAGGAAGCATAGGCGAGGGAAGCATTAGAAGCAGGGAGAATAGGTAGTTCATTGCAAATAGCAACAGGGGGTGGAAGCGTAGCTAACGATGTTTGCCTAGTACGACGTCGTGACGCGGAAGGCGAGTCAGAAATGATGATCTCGCTACGTGGACGACGTCGACTATGTGAGCTGGAGGCCTGTTGAGATGATTCGGCCGGTGCTTCTTCATAAATAGAAAGCACATAATCCAGTTGATAACCATGGATTTTATTTTCAAGGTGGGAGGCTGCTAGGAGAGATAACAAGGGGCCAGTAGCAAACTGCTACTTGGTATTGCTCTTAATGGCTCGTTTGAGCTCTCCAAAAATAGTCTTGAACCAGTTATATGGTTCCAGAGGGGCCTTGGCTATTTTAACATATGACTCAACTATCCTATGCAATATCTGAGAAGTAATGTGATCTTTCATGAGGTTGCCAACCATCAGGAAATTGTTAAGGAGCTGAGCAACGGTGTGTATGGCAGACTTAGTAATGGCTTCTAGGAGGTAGTCGTCATTGGTCCAATGCAAATCATTTGTAACGTCAATATAAGACTCAATAGCTTGTTTGGCTTGCTTATGGTTTGGTGAGGCTTGGGTACCAGATGCTATCCCTAGGGCAGCAAGGGCGGCCTCAGTCACGCGCACCTTGTGTGTGGCTCCCTGGAAAGTAATATAAAACTTGGATTTCTCCTCCTTCCGAGTATTGAAGGCAAGAGTAATAAAATCCATATTTATTCTCCCTGAGAAGGCTCTCTCATGAATACCCATTGCAGTAAGCAGAGGCTCCGCAAGGGTCATCCACTAAGTGACCATGCTTGTGCTAGGAAGGATCATGATATCCGTTGTAGATGGGACATTACGATAGATAGTATAATGAGGCGACTGAGATGTATTTGTGGAAGACATGATGAAAAGAAATGAAAAGTAATACGCGCGAGTATATATCAGAAAGTAGTTCAGAAAGTTCTGAAGGCTTTGGCCGCTGGAAAATTTGGCAAGAGCTTCGCTAGCACAAGTGAGGAATAAATCAAATTCAGCCAACTTATAGGTGAATTTGGAAGGTCCATTACACTGATTTTGGCTGATAAGTTCTAAACAGAAATTTGCAAGCTTGTATAGTACTGTGAAAGTAGACTATAAAAATCTCGGCGAAAGTTTTTGAGGCTTTGATGCCACCCGGCGAACATTTTCCAGGGTTGGCGAAGGATGAACCTCCACCCAAAAGGGTCCTTCACCCAAGTATTGTTATAAATGCAAATTTTCAAGATCTGAACCTATGGCTAACCTAATTTTGACATTTTAAGACCATCTAGCATGTCAACGAAGGTTTCTAAGAAGAGTAAGGTGCTCAGCGAAGGTTCCCAAAATGCCATATTGCTGATCATTCACCTAACTCAAAAAAGAGACTTTTCTTGAAAAGGAACCTTCGCCCATCCCAATATAGATATATCTGAAGTGGATGTACAATCTGAAAGCTCAATGAAGGTTTCCAATACTGTATAGGCAACTTATGACCGAAATAGTGATTGTCTAAGTCATTTCCCATGAAAAAATTATCTTTTGAAAAAAAAATTCTTCCTCTTTTTCCATTCTGATGACTTTTCTGACTTTTGCTCACCAGTCTCTCTTCATTTTTTTTTATTTATTTTCTCTCTTTTCTAAACAAAACTTAACAATTAAATATTGAAAACAAAAAACTGAAAAACAATTAAAAATTAAAAATTATTTAGATCATGCTTGCTGAACTGGTGGAGCAGGCTGTCAAAACTTGCGTAATCGGCTGCCATTCAGAGGAGTATCAAATCGTTTCCCACCCAAGTGCTCAAGAATCACTACTCCATAGTTCATGATTTCCTTCACTTTATACGGGCCTTCACCGGTAAACTTCATTTTTCCCTTGATCAGCTTGGTATTGTACATCAATGCGAGATCTCCTGCTTTCAGATCCTTTTTGTGCAATCGACAATCGTGCCATGTCTTGCAGCGGGCTTTCTCTGCTGCTAAGGCATGAACAACCATCAATCTTGTTTCACATAATTTGTGCAATGCTTCATGACGTAGTTGTAAAGACTTATTATCATTTAACCGTTTTGTTGCCACTATGCGTAAAGATGAAATCAAAAATTCAATCGGCATGATAGCATCTTGACCATAAACCAGTTGAAAGGGTGTTTGATTTGTACTACTTTTGTAAGCGATTCTGAATGCCCATAAGGCTGCATACACTTTATGCTCCCAATCAGACCGACTTGCTTCAACTGTTTTCGTCATAATAGTGTAGAGAATCTTATTGGAAGATTCAGCCTGGCCATTCCCTCTAGGATAGTAAGAAGTTCTAAATCTGTGTATAACAAAAAAATCTTCCAGTAAACACTTTATTGTTTGATTAACAAAGTGTGTATACTGGTCACTGGTGCACAGTTTCTACTTTATAGAGGCTTGCTAAGCTCAGCAGAGGGATTATTATGGTCATGTCGTACCACGTATTGGCAGAAGTGTTGGGACTTGCTCTAGTCTGTGGCATCCTTGCCATGCAGGACTGCCCTAAGAAGAATTGAACTCTATGTATAGTGGTTATTGTAGAGAGAGAAAGTACAATTTTAGTTGGCTTTCAAATTGTGTGTCTTTTCTATCAGCCTATGTGTGTTTGATAGCATAACTGCACTTGTGATTGATCATGTTAGCATGTGCCACCACATCTCTTGGGCTTATGAATGGACATTTTTTTCATGGTTCTCTCTTTCCAATATTCAAAATTGGGCTATGATTGTTCAGTTTGCCATCATATACGCATGACAATGACCCATGGTGACCAAATGGTGATCAAATGTTGATCAAATGACCCATGGTGATCAAATGGTGCAACTCGAATCTACCAACCATAGTGGACAATTGCATCATTGATGTAAATCTTATTAATCTACATACAAGCTCCATTGGAATTTCTATCTTTTTGCACCTATCCACATTGAACTTCTTGAGAATTGAAGTAGCATATTTTGATTGACAAATGAATCTAAATTATGACGTCTTACTACTTCAATGCCCAAAATATAGTGTAAAACTCCTAGATCTTGCATTTTGAACTCCTTGTTCAATGCCTTCTTGTTCTCACTGATAATATCTACATTGTTTTCACAAAATATTATATCATCTACATACAATACAAGTATAATTACATCACCATGACAAAATTTAAAGTACAAGGAAGGATCTAAATCACTTGGATTGAGCTCAAGTGAAATAAGAAAAGATTCCTCATGGTGCATATTGTTGTGGTCTATAATATTGCATGTTGCATGGGTTGTACCTACAACTTGATGTGGTATGAGTGGTCGTGTCACAAGTATACAATGTTGCGTTTCGTAAGGTCTATGTGATGGACACTCATTACCGATATGTGCTCCATGACATTGTGGGCACCAAGTGTCGATCTACAAATATCCATGTGTGATTTTCAAGCAATGCATTGTACTCTATGATCAGAGCTTGATACCAATCTTTTGAATCTAATGCTTTTTGAACACTTGTAGGTTCATCAAAAGAAGTGAAGAGAGCATGAGAGATGTTACCAACTTCGACTTGCCTTCCCTTATCAAGATAGGTGAGCCTCAAGGGCTCAGATTTGGATCTAGAAGATCTTCTTAGAGACATGAGATCTTGAGATTCCTCCTCTTCAAGTCTCGGGCCATCTCCATCAATGACTTGATTTTTTTTGTTGTTGAGAGGATGCTTGATCAAGTGAGCTTGATGATGCTCTATTTTGCATGAAAATGTTTTCTTCGTGAAAGATTACATCTCTAGTAGTTACAATATTCTTAGTAGAGAATACATAAATCCTATAAGCTTTACTTGATGAACTATAACCAACAAAAATTCCTTTTATTGATGTAGAATCTCCTTTTTCCCTCACATCAAAAGGTACATGTACAAAACATATGGATCCAAAGATCCTCAAATGACTAACATTTACTTTTTTCTTAAACAAAAGTTCATATGGTGTTCTACCATCAAAGCAATACTTGGTAATCCACAAAGCTCTTGAACTTCAAAAAAATCTCAAACACCATAGATTTAGTAGACAAGAGATATATCCAAGTATATCTACTATGATCATCAATAGATGTGACAAACATAGTTGCTCCTCCATTGCTTTTAGTACTTGAAAAGTGCACATCCGAGTGGATTAGATGCAAAACTTGAGATGATCTACTTGAGGATCTCGGAAAAGACAATTTATGTCTTTTTGCTAAGGCTCGTACGAGCTTCACATGCCTTACCACTTTTTGCCAAGATCTTGGGCAAGCCAAGGACTTTTTCATCTTTTCACATTGTCTCCATAGCTTTGAAGTTGGGATGGCCCAATCTTTTATGCCAAAGCTCAATTTGTGAAGGGTTTCACAAGTTTCTTGTTTGATCTAGTATCTCATCAAGCTAGTTTTTGAGGAGTGTGAAAATTGGCAAAATCTAGCTTGAGTATTTTGCATATCCTTGTACATATGAAAATCCGTGCGTGGAAAGTAGTCATAATCATGTTAGATCTATGTTGAGTTAGAGGTACTTGAAATTTAGTAGACATCAATCCATGTGTTAGTAGTTGATTAGGCCATTTTTGGCATTGAAGGCAATTTGAGCAAGTACACATGTAAAGTCGTGATAGGCCAAACATAGAGTGTGATGTGGATCGAGCCTAGGTTAGGCTTGTTACATTTGTCATGATGAGGTTGGATGTGTGACACTTCCCTATGTTTTGGCATGAGGGCTAGTGACCAATCAAAAGCTAGAAATCCACCAAATTGGTCCAGTCAAGCTTGAGGGTCAATATGTCACTAATTCATTCATATTTAGAGGAGGAAAAGAAGGGGTCCAATCATGTATCACTCCCCTTGACCTCTAGTTGCTACTTATTGTGTGTCTTAGATCAATTCTATGTGAGTTTTTTGGAGTGAGAGTTTCTACATCTTGAGTCAAATTGGCTTTCTCTCTCTACCCAAGTTTAGAGCAAGGCTTTTCCACACTTAGTATTTTCTTTGACAAGTCTCCATACATGTGAATGTACAGTCTTAGGAGATCATAATCACATGTTAGGTCACTCCCACACATGTGAAATTCAACAAAATTTGTGTAATCGATTGCCATTTATTGGAGTATCAAATTGTGTTCTATCTAGATGTTCTAATATCACTGCTCCATAAGATAGGATTTTCTTGACATGATAAGGTCCCTCACCAATGAACTTCAATTTTTTTCTAGCCAAAAAAAAAATTGCTTCTTTTCTACTTTGCCTTAAATTTTTTGCTTTCTCCTTGAAATTTTTTATATAAAACTATATAAAAGGGTGGATCTATGCCAGTTTATCAACAGTAAGTTGTTCAACAAGTACATACTAAAACAAGACTTTTCAAAATTGCAAGTGATTATCGCTCTTGATGCTAGTGGGGTCCCAAACTCATGGATGATGGACGAGAATAAGGATGCAATTGTGAAAGACAACTTAATGGCCTACTTTATGGATAAACTGTTAGTAATTTAGAAATTATGAAATGAATGAAGAGCTGATTCTTGTCACTAGAACTTGGATCCAACAAGTGGTTGAAATTTAGCCATACACAACCTATGAACAATCCTTGACAAGCTTGACTTAAGCTCTCAAAATCGATCTATAAAGGCCTATAGACCTATGTCAATGAACCATCAAAAGTTTCTATAATCTTAGGTGCCTTTCCATGTAGTTGGATCGAGTTAGTTTGTGACATTGACTATTTTCACTCTGTCTTTTTGGTTTGCAGTGTATCTCTATCCATAATTAACCAATTCAATATGGCTCTAGCCTCTATGCATTGTTATTTTTGCCTCTTTCCAATTTATCAATACGATGTTCTTTTGATGCATTTATTGATGACTTTTGACTTCATTTAACACTAGCTAAACTATCCCAACAAAAAAAAAATAGTATGATGTGGGTGTGTGGGTGTGTGTGTGTGTGTGTGTGTGAAGTGCGATAAAAATATTTTACAAAGTGGCAGCATTTAGATAACAAAACATCAAGTATGTGCAACTTCTCATATGTAAGTAGAACAAAAACAAATGTTTGCTTTTATGTAGCAAAGAAGTATCAAGTAATGATCCTAAAACTTGGTTGGGACAAGGTTTTTTGACAAAAGCATAGTCTTGTATAAGTTTGCATATGACAATGTATGGTCTTTGTAAGATTATATCAAAGATATGGAAGAACCGCCATCATTAGGTGTATGAAAACAGCCTTCAAGTCCCATGTTGCAATTTATAATCTCTCATTAAACCATCACTTTTATACAAGAAGTAGAATCTGATGTTATCAGGCTGGGGGACTCTAATAATGTCCAGAGACATAGTGTAGAATCAAACATTATCATGGTATTTCTAAGAGTTTACCACATTAATTAGTTTTTCGCACGTTTATCTACCTAAGTGAAACCTAGATGGTCCACCATAACATAAAGGGAAGTAGGAGAACTGTAACAAATATGTTAAATTTGTTCCTAAGTTTCAAAAAAATCAAAACAATGTGAGAACCTAAATAGTAAGCTTTAGACCACTTGTCATCAAAAAATCTACCACACACACTCCTTGACCAAATGTATCAATGTGTCTATATAGACATTCCAAGGAGGAAAGAGGAAACAAGTGGTATAAGACAAGCAAGCATAGAAGTAGCTTGACTAATTGGAAGCAAGTGTTTGCCACAACCATGATGTCAAACATGTCTAGACCGTATAGTGTAGCCCCTAGCTAATGTTAGAAGGATAGGTCTATTTATACATTCTTTCATAGGCTTGATTGATGAGTAAAAGCCATGATCTTGTGGAAGTCGATATAGTACTAGTGCTTGAGAGAGAGAGAGAGAGAGAGAGAGAGAGAGAGAGAGAGAGAGAGAGAGAGAGAGAGAGAGAGAGAGAGTGAGTGATTGAGTGAGTAATTGAGTGTGCGTGTGCGTGTGTGCGCGCGCGCCTGCATGTGTGAGAATATTGACATGCAAAGAGACATCTAGAGAAAGAACATAAACGTGTGCACACGTGTGGCTTGCGCAAAGCATTCGAAGACTAGGTTAAATGGATACCATGTTTTAAGCTCTTCTAGCTACTTCAATAAACTTGATGAAAGCACACGTGTGCATGCACAAAATCTTGATCCATTTTAGATGTCAAAGAATAAATGGTCCTTGGTAAGGCAAACTTCAAATTCTGAAAAGTTGGAGTGTACTTTGATACCATTGGTAAATAATTATTTAGGTGCGAAACCACATCACTAACACAATGGTAAAACAATGTTCCCTAAATCCAATAACATAGGCCAAATCAGTTACACATAAACTAATATTCAACAATTAAATGCTACATACTATCAAACGTGAATAGACTTGGTATAATTTTTTTTTTTTGATATACTAAAGACTACGATTAATTGCAACTTCTGAGTTCAAAAACTTCTTGCAAATAGTTTCAGTAAAAATGATCATATTACATGGTCCAAAAATAAGGATTCAAAGGGTACAACAACTGGGAAACCTAATAACAATTATTATATTTAATTTGAACTGAATAATTCTGATGTGATAATAGGTTAACAAATGTAGAACGTAGGTGATATCCATGTGGATTAAGAGCCGCAAAAAGTTGTTCCAAGTCATTGGCCACATTGAGCATCACATAAAGTGATACTATGTGAGAGAACATTCACACTTGCATGTTAAAGATTTGGTAGGTTTAGGTATATTCTTATTCTCATTTCTAACTACAATGTCTTTGATATTCATGTGCTAACGTAGCATAAGAAATTCCTTCAATATCACCTTCATCTTTTGAGCACTTGACAAAATAAAATGATACAAGATAATATTAATCTGATCAAGCATTCTTCATAGCAATAACAAGGATCTAGGTAAATCTTCACAATAAAAATTAGGAAATATCCACCTGGAAAGTTAAGCACCTAATTCAAAGGCATGCTTTCCTACTTTCCAAATCAGCTATTGTGTACATAATCAGTTCGATCAAACAAGAATTATGTCGTATGCATCATTTTCCTAGTTAATGTATTCCTTGTTGTCCATGTAAATCAAGGTCTCCTTTCAATCAAATGTATTAAAAGCATAAACACAACGACCATGGCATCATGAGTTTGCATGATGATGGATCTGAACAGAAATTTTATTGCTTAAAAATTTCCTAAAATAAAAAAGAGATTGTACGGCGCATATCAAGCATTCAAATTAAAATATGTTCGAATATATGTAACTTCAATTTCACATGAGTTATATTAGGAACACTTGTACAGAACACACTCATCAAAAACCTATATAGTTATTGCAGCATAATAAAGTCGTAGCAAAATCAATCTTTCTATTATCAATTAGACCTATAAGCTAACTCATTCACATTGGTAACCTTTATAACAGATCAGACAGCACTGAACTCCTCAAAAGTGGCATTGTGCATGTACTTTTCAAAAGATGACATGAGACTCTTTCAAGCATGCCATCTGAATAGAGATTTTATTGTTTTTAGATTCCCTTAAATGAAAAAGTGCATATACAGCAGGTATCAAACATTTAAATCAAGGTATGTTTGAAAATTTTACATCCAAAACTATATGTAACTTAGATTTTACACGAGTTATAATAGGAAAACTTCACACGAGTTATAATAGGAAAACCTTTGTGCAGAAAATATTCGTCAAACTCCTATATAGTTATTGTAGCATAATTAAGTCCAAGCATGTTCAATCTTTCTACTATCAATTTGACTTAGAAGCTGACATATGTAGATTGGTCAAATTTATGATCGATCAGACAGCATTGGATCTCCTCAAAAAGTGCCATTCTGCACAGTCTTAAGCAGATTAAATGAAAACAAGGATTATTTCAAGAGTACAATCTGAATAGAAATTGTATTGTTTTTAAATTCCCTTAACTATAAAAGAGAATGTACAGCAGGTCACAATTGGCAAACATTTATATTAAGATATGTTTGATTAATTTGCCTCCAAAACTATATGTAACATAGATTTAACACTAGAGTTACAATAGGAGCACTTTTTGTGCAGAAAGTATTTGTCGAACCCCTACATAGTTATTGTAGCATAACTAAGTCAAAGCAAATCTTTCTACTATCAGTTAGAACTTAAGCTGACTTATTTTTTCACTCCTCATTAAGAATGTTTGCAAAAATTTCATCAATGCTAGAGCTGGTCAAGTGATATTTTCAAACTTTAATTTAACACTAGAGTTATATTAGGAACACTTTTGTGCAGAAGGTATTCTTCAAACCCCTACATAGTTGTAGTCTTAGTTGCCCGTTCTGTTCCAAAACGGGACTCCCAAAAAAATATATAAAAAAATACGTTTTCTTAACAAAGAAAAAAAAAACGATATCCTGAGAGTTAATAGACAGAACGGGCAACTAAGCTTCTCTGATTTGGCTTCCATTTGGGATTCTAGGATTAACGTGAGCAGCAGTCAGAGAAGATAGCGCTTCTAGAATCAATGTGTTTGTTAAAATCAATTTCTTTGTTAAAAATTACGCATCATCGATTTCAAAACAATGATTTCAAATCGATTATGATCTGTAGCATCCCTCAATGGATTATAAAGCGTCCCTCAATATATTATCAAGAAGGAAGATCGCGAACAAGGATCTGTCACTTCAATTTGTTAACAAGTATCAAGTTTCAGGACTGTAAATACTTGTCCAGATAGGACACGCGTGTTTTGAGATACAAGAGCTCCAGCTGCAACCATGGCGCCTTCCACAACCACCCCGTCTAGAAGAGTTGCTCCCATCCCCACAAATGACTGCTCTTATATGTTTACAATGCAATGAGCGTCTAAACGAGCGGGCCAGCAGGGTCTTTAGTCTTTTTTTTTTTAACCTACACTAAATCATTCCGACCCAGTACATTCCGGAACGGTCGGAACGGAACGTTCCGACCCATTTTGGTAATACAACCCATGGAACTTACTTCATGAGTAAAAGTTTCCTTCAAGTTGCAGGTATCCCTCCACAAAATTTACCTGCCCGGTAACCCATGAAAATCGATAACCAGAAATTTACAGGCCCGTAAAGATTTGAGTGCTGGTAGATCTTTTAGTTTTGTGAATCAGGATATCATAAAAAATGATGCATGAAAACCATTTACAACCCATCATATGATCGTTTTGTGTAAGAGAAAATTGATAATCGCGCTCAATTGTCAAATCATATATTGTTTTTCTTGACATCTTCACTGGTAGTTTGGATAATTTTGAAATTACAATGAGCCCTTCTCAAATGACTAAATAAACAGGTGGGATTTGTGGCATAGGTTAAGAGCACACAACACATCTAGGTGTGAAGAAAAATGGCATTGCTTGCATGAATTTCTTGGATTGATTCATCCTGAGAGTTATTTCCTGGCTTATTCTTTCCTGAAACCCTGATTCTGAACTCTGCCTGCCTGATTCCCAAGCTACAGTTGGATCCTAAGCCTTCCTAATACAAATTCCAATTTCATATAACACCATATGGATGAAAAAAGAAAAAACTTAACTTTCCAACCCAGTATGTTCCGGAACGAACGGTACATACCGTACAGTACGTTCCGACCCAAAAGGGTTGGAACGGGTTTCTAAGGCTCAAACTTGCCTGAAACTTGTGTAGATCCCATGAAAAGCCTGCAATGCTATTCAGACTATATTTATCTGCCTTCACATATGAGACTTTGAATGGTCATACATGTCTACTTAAGAAAATTCATGCCCATCTCACTATAGTCACCTATAGGCTTCTTCAAATTAACAAACCATACAATAAATATGGAACATTATGTGTTGTGCACCTACTTTTGAAATATTGACTTGTGTCCATTGATTCTATTATTTCACACATCATAACCTGTTTACTGTAAAGTTAATATTCAAGACTCATACTAATGTGTTTATCACATTTTTCACTTGGAGTCTTGATAGTTGGTGATAGGGTGGAAAGAGTTCTCAATAGAGAGTAATTTTCAGCATTTGACATAGGCTGTTTTTAGTGTCCATATCTACTGCAAAAGAACTTTTTTTTTTATAGTCCTGTTGATATGATCGTAGGGAAGTTTTGAGAATAGCTAGCCGTGAAAATTTTAGTTTAAATCATGGTACCTCACATTTACATTTGAAAATAATGAGCTTTGTAAGATAATCCCTGCATGCTTGACAGTGGACACATCCTGTCTTGCTTACCATTTCGTGATAATCAATGGCTCATATTCCTGAATCACTAAATCTATTTGAAGAATATGCATGTGGAAAGATTCAAATAGATTCATGGTAGTCAGAAGTAAATTTATAAAAATTTACCAAAGAGGTTCACTCCTGTGGACATTTTTCTACAACTCTAATATTAATGATATTAGGAACATTTTTAAAAATTCCATGTAAAAAATAGATTATATGTGAAGAATACTGGCAGTAAGCAAATATCTAAAATTTTATAATATGCAACATTTAAGAATAGTGCAAAAAATGAACAATATATGGTATGTGTTGGGTTAAGTGATATATTAAAACCTGGGATAAAACGGAAATCAGCTTCAAAGTGAGCGTGTGTGTTGCAATCAAACACAGAAAGGTTTGGAAGAACGAATGACAAGGTTCTCAAAAATAAAATGCACACTCAACAACAGATAGCTGAACTCTGTCATTCTTTAGAGAGAACGGGACCTTTCCAAAAACTTAGTATTTGATCATAGCTATTGATCCCTCCAGAGGAAGTTTGTGAGCAACATTTTGAAAAAAATATCATCAAGGAGATAAATACTTAACCATCCAACTAACAAACTGCTCTCAAATAATGCCAATGGGATGACCTGGAAAAGCCAGACATCTACCTTTCATAGAGAATTTGTACCCCCAGCCTATTTCCTAGTTCAGCACCGATATAATCAAAGCTGGAGCCTAAAACTCGGACTTCCTGACGTTGGCTTGGTCGCCTTCCCTTGAGCATAGACCTTAACCAGAAAATTCTATATGAAGTGTTACTTAAAAAGAGTATGTCAATCTCATGATCAAGAATTTTACATTTCTCGTACAAGTTATCTATGATTTGCAGGCTGTGAAGTAACAAGTTATTGCTTATCGGCATACCTGACCCCTAAATTGCACTCTGATCTGAGAGGACAAAACCTTCAACTTTTCGGACAACGTCATCGACTCCAGGCTTTACTTTCTCTCCACCAATCTCAAGATCAGCAGAACCTGTATCTATGGTTTGCCAGATGCGAATTGTCCCATCTTCAGACCCAGAAGCATATGACTCACCGCCTGGGGAGAAACGCACACAATGTACTGGACCATGATGCCCTTTGTTACATTCTGCAAGGTGCATACAAAGAACAAAGTCAATAGAGCAGTTTTCACATTGGCACGATTAGCTTCACTGACAGACACAGACATACATAACTCAGTATGGTATATCTTTATGTGGTAACGCATTACCTATTTCCTCCCCTGTATAGAAGTCAAACAAACGGACCCACATGTCGGCACCCCCTGCTATGAACTTGCCTTGAGTTGGATACAAGGATGCAGATTCAATGGACTCAGGCATGGAATAACTTTTCACCAAACCAAAACTGGCAAAAAGGCTTGGTGAGAGATTTGATCCAGATAAATGTACTAGTGGTCCATCAAATTAAGAACATAAAAGATAAAAATACTTAAACATTCTTTGACTATTAACACAAAAATGCTTTTGAAAAAACTACTACTCTGAGGATAATGCAAGAAGCAGCCCTCACGTGTAAACCCACTCAGATCAAGGACATAAAGACTTACTGATTAGCATCCCAAAATTTAACACTACTTCCATCTGCAGTTGTAATATACCGACCGTCGCGACTGACTTCCACACTTGTAACAGGAGATTTTGTCTCCAGGTGTCTCACTACAGTCTTTGTTCTCACATCCCACACCCTGCAACACAACAACTGACAGTGTCAACCTATATATCCATTAATAAACATAAGCAAGCAAAAAGAATTGAAGAACATAACAGTTCAAGAACGGATACCTCAGAGCATGGAGATCAGTAGCAATGTTATACAAACTTTTAACCGTGCCACACAGGTAAAAGCGAACTGGGACATCAACAAAAACACAAAAATATGCATACACACTAAAAGCTTCACAAAACATTCATTCTGTTATTCCGTGTTTTCAGTATCCTACTAGGAACCTGGAGCATAAGGATTTATATTCTAAGATGTACATTGCCACATACTGTGGTACTGTGTTTGTTCATTACAGAGTAACACCACTAATATATGTGAAATTCTCATTAATCGTGGACTTCTTGCTGACAAAAAACACAAGCTTAGTCGGAGCATCAACCCTAAATTTCACATTAGAGAATGGTTCTGCAGATTCCTGTAACAGAAGAGCCTTTGGATTGGGCTCATTATGAACTCAATGACCCTAAATACTAGGCTCTAGCAAGTTGGGATACTTCAGCATCTTTTTGCATAATATTTCAGAAAGATCCAAGGCCACCAAGCGACAGCTGATTGCATGATAGAACAGCTACTCAAACATCATCAAACTTTCTCCCAAAACTTAACGAACATTCACCTTCCATGTTTTACTACCACTTCAAGAAAAAAATGGTTCAATCTATTCAACGGTCTATTGTCTTCTGTTGTTTCTAAAGAGCTTGTTCCCAAACAAGCAACCAACAGACAATCTACAATGTGTCCCTCCCCCAAAATCCTTCTTTGCACCCAACAGCAAGAACTTGATTCCCATATCATCTCCAGAGTAAGGACAGTATCATAAAGCTGGCCAAAAAAGGCAGCATTCTATATTAACCTCAATGCCATCATAGGGAAAAATCCACATTATCCACTATATTTTTCCACTGATTTTTCCTTGCAATCTGATTGGTTGTCTTGATTCCATTTCTTAATCTCCATTGCTTTGTTAAAAACTACACATTTTTTCAAAAAAAAATTGGCCAAGTTCCGGAACGGAACGCGTTCCATTCTGGAACGGGCAACTAAGTTTGCAACTTGCAAACAAAGTAAAAACAAGCTCCCATTCCACAATCTATCAATCAAAAAACTTCCATTGCCATGCTCTTCCCCGCACATGATCTATGTGCCCATTTTCAAAGGCAACCTTCCCTTCAATGTGCCAACGAGCTGACTGCTGAGAATGCCTGACAGTCCCTGATAAAATTGGGCCATTCTTTTGCTCGTCTCTTGATCCAGCTTCACTCCTTTGATGTATCGAGGCCTGTCCAATGAGATCCAGAGCTCTCATGCACGTTCCATTTTTCAGCCAGGTTGCTCCTTTTATGTTTGCTCTCAAGTTCATTATTCAATGTGTTGGACTCCGATATGTAGCAGGGCGTGCTTTTATATATACAAATATACACATCCACATATGAAAATAGCCTATCATATAGTTGGCTATGAAGATTACCAATTCTAACTGCAGTCAACGCTATCTCATTACAGGAAAAATGCTGACCATCAATAGGTTCAAAAGTACAATGAGATAAGAACCTCAACCCTCTACACAATTATCATTCTTCTGTTGCCACACATGATTTGTCCACCCTCTATGTTGCCCCTCATGTATGTACCTTGCCCTCCAATCTTGTTGCTTCATCTTCTGTCCCCAATTTCGAATTTGTTGTGCCCCCCCACCCCACCCAAACACCCTCAACCCTACATGTCAGCATTTCTTGTACAGTTGTTTTCTTTTATTCCAAAAAAAAGGAGATTCTGTTTTTGTTTGCTTTGTTTTAGTTAATCATAAGTTTAGTCATTGATTCTAGATATCTAAATAATTATCGAATATATTTTAGATTGTTTGGGTTTGCTTTGTTTTAATTTTGGCTCTTTGTCTAAGTGAAAGAACACTGACAAATTTGCTGGGCCATCAATAATATTTTTGCTAATATATTACAAACAAACATAATTTTTCTAAGTTTTCTGTTCCTATTTGTTTAGAAAGATAGATGACCCAGCCTTTTTGTTTGAGTATGTAAAAATTAAACAGCTTATTAACCAACTTATAAGCAAATCTCTACAGTCTTGGGTGACAGTAGCACTACGACCTATCTTTGTTGGTCTCACTATCAACATATCAATTTGATTGAGATTCTTTGAAGACAATTATCATCAATTCCAACAGCTGATTTGGTTCTCTCTCTCTCTCTCTCTCTCTCTCTCTCTCTCTCTCTCTCTCTCTCTCCCCTTATTGATCACATCTCCCCAACCATCGCTGGCCGCGATGGAGGAAAAGTCCCCTCCAATCTCAGCAGAGTATAAAACAACTAGGGAGACAATAGCAAAAAATAGTAAGCATCTGGTAGCAGGGTCCTAAGAGTGGTATGCCCCTTACGGAGCCTGGTGAGGGCTGCTGGTTGAAATGTGAGTAGTGGACCAAAGAAAAGTACTCCCAAATAGGTGTAAGAGGTCACGATCTCGATCGGCAGTCCGTCATAGTAGAAAACCACATCTCTCATATGTTGTCTATTAGGGTTGAATACCATTATGGTCTTCTTAGTGTTAACTGTCAATCCCCAAAGCTGACAAAAGCAATGTAAAGCAGAAAGGTGTCTCTGTAAACCAGCTGCAGAGGATGAGAGAAGAACCACATCATCAACATATAAGAGAATGGGGATAATAATGTCCGCTAAGGGACAACCCTTACTCCACCTTCCTCGCGAATAATCCGCTCGAGATCATCAATATATAGTGCAAAGAAGAGTGGATGATTAGGCACAACCCTGTAATAAAATCTATCTCTCTCTCTCTCTCTCTCTCTCTCTCTCTCTCTCTCTCTCTCTCTCTCTCTCTCTTGTGGAGATGGCTCCACGCGGATCTGCTCCTGCTGTCCCTCGCGCCATCTCTTCACTCCCTCCACGTCGGACCACCCGCTCCCCCCTCGCTACTATCTCCTCCCCCTCCCTCGCTGAAAACAGCTCCTCCATCGCTGCTGAAAACACCTCCTCCATCGCTGCTGAAAACAGCTACCCCCCCCTCTTTGCAAGCAATACCTCCTTCGCTGGAAACACCCCTTCCCTCGCTGAAACTAGTGCCTCCTCCATCGCTGAAGATACCTCCCCCATCGCTGGAAACAGCTACCCCCTCGCTGTAAGCAATACCTCCATCGCTGGAAACAGCACCCCCCTCGCTGCCCTCACCACCTTGCTGCTGGATCAGACTCCTCGCTGCCTACAGTTGTGCACTCCCCCTCACTGTCCTCAGACTTGCCATCATTGCCTACAAATGATGTGGCACCCTCTTCTTCTTCTTCCCCACTCTCACTCTCTTCCTTCTCCTCTGTGGTTCCTCCCTCTCTTTCATCCTCTTCTTCTTCTGCCTCTTCCTCATCTCCATCAATCTCCCACCCTATTGCTCTGGCCACCCCTACAAGCCTTCTTCCTATCCCTATTCCCCAAGAACCCACAGCTCCCCCATCTGCGGTACCCATCCCATACACTCCCTCCAAATCAACGGAACTATTTTCTTCATGGGAAGCTGACCAAATGAAAGCCGATTTCCAGCTTTTGAAACATGAACTATCACAACTGAAAGGAATAGTGGTCTCCTTACTCAAGGAAAAAAATGTGTTGCAGCTGAAGTGTCGCATTTCGGGAAAAGCCGACACTAAGCAGGTTGCAGGTGATCAACACTAAGCAGGTTGCAGCCTCGAAATCGACCACCACCACGATAAAGGAGCTTGAGAGTAAAATAGAGCAGCATAAAGATTCATGGGCAGCAGTCTTGCAGAAAGGCACCAAGTGTTGTAAAGCTGACTCGGGTGCACCCAGCGTGCCCTGTAAGACTCAAAGGGGTGACACTCTCTAAGGTCCCAGAGCAAGTTAGAACGTCAAGCATTAAGCCTCCGACCTGTGGTGAGCCAGTCAAGTAGTCACAAGTCATGAGCTAGCTCTGGAGCTCGAGTCATGGCCTAGTCAGGAAAGCAAGTTGATTCGGCCGCCGGGACGGCTCCCGGGACCCATGTCCGGGAGCCAGACTGATTCTGCCAGGCTTGCCAGGCTTAATCAGCAAAATAAAAACTAAGTCCTAAAAAGCGTGCTTTACCAGAAAGCACTATGTTTCAAACCAGAGGGGGTGCGCCGAATCACAGCAGAACTATAGGGGGAGTCCGGCAAACAGAAACTTGGGCAGCTCAACCAACGCCAAGAATCCAGTCGCCAGGTCTCAGCTCCCTCTACCAGCACGAGCCAGGCACAATGCCCAGCACGTGTTGGTGGCCCCGAGACCGGTCAGTCTATGTATGAATGTAACCTCTTCCAAATCTAATAAAGTTGATTCTTGGGGATGATTACCATTTCGGTTTCGCCTCCGGGACTGGTCCAAGTGGAAGGACCCTTACTACAACCTTTTTGCGTCACTGACGCCTAAGGGTCCCTGTCATCGACATGAGGCTAGCCGCTATGCCAATCGGTCAGTTTGGCGACTACTATGCCTTGGGTTTCATGTGTGGCCTGTCTTTGCCTTTGGTTACCTTTTGGGGACGGATTCTGAGTTGGCTTTCGGGTTGGTTGGAATTCCAGTTTTCTTAAGTCTGAATGGTTAAGCTTGTTACGTTTCTGAGTTGGCTTTACGTAAGTGCATGATGGATGAATGTTAGACTTAAGCGCGTGTTGGGGAAACCGCTCAAGTCCCAGCGCCCTTTGAGGCGCCGGCGCAACATGTGGTATCAGAGCCGACTAGCCGGTCAGCTACGCAAGTCTCACAGGGATGGCCACGTTTTGGGATTTGTTAGGACAACTGTTGCGCAAGGTGCTGCCCACAGTGTAAGCACGGGTGCGTCCACGGTCGGGGTGGTCGGCAAAACGGGGGACTTGATGAGTCAAAGTGCTGCCCTCGAGGTGTAAGCACGGTCAGTTTCCGCGGTTTGGGCCTGGCGCCGTCTGCACGTAGGACAGATGAGGCAATGTGCTGCCATTAGGTTGGTGAAAGCACGGTCTGTGCCTTGTGGGGTGCGGGGTGACATATTCGAACTGTACGGGTTAACCATTGATACAGAGATGCTGCTCGAATTCGGGTGTAAAGCACGGGTGGTTAGCTGCCGGTGCGGGATAGCTGCCGATCGTTTAGCTATAAGGGCTATCGACCAAAAAGTGGTGGGGCGTGACTGAGGCAATGTGCTGCTTAATGGTGAAAGCACGGATGGTTGGATGGATGTTTCCCCGTGGGCTAATTCTGTGATAGATTTGTGTGGGTGCGGCTAGGCAAAGGTCCTACGTCCGGTCTCAGGGGGGTTTGTGGCTTGAGAGGGATCCTCTGTGTTTGCTTTGGTTGGTATGTTCCGTTTGTTGTGTGCTTGCTTGGACACAAATGACCTGGTTCCTACTTGGCTCTCAGGTGATGTGGGCGTGCTAAGTTTGAGGAGGGGATATTTTCATTGAAGCTGATTTAATAAAGAAGAAAAGAGAGCTGTGGGGCCCGGCCGACAGAAGGGAGAGTTTCAAATATAAAAAGGATTGAGGCGATAATCTGTTGGAAGTACACCTCTGACGATAATGGAGGACCATCTTGAAGAGTTACGAGCATTGACGGACGGAAAAGAGCTGGCTCAAGAATACAGCTCTCGCACGCATCGAGATGGCACCAGGTCCAAGTCGAGAAAGAAAGAGCGTATGCACTCCACAATGGCGCCTCTCCAAGAAGAGATGGGTGGCCCTTCTGAACCAACACCAAGAGACGAACCCTTGCCAGAGGCGCAACAGGACCTCTTTGAAGTGAAGATGCGGCAATACTTATCAAGCGCAATGACGGCTATGCTTAGCGAGGTGAAGAAGGACAGAGAAACAGAAAGGAAAGAATGGCAAACATCCTTGCGGACCATGAACCTTACTCAATTTAACCTTGCTAGAGAAATGAGAGACGGGCTAACACAGCTCGAAGCCAGGTTTGAAGAGTTGGAAGCAACTAGGGGGAATGCAGTGGCGCCTCCTCCACAGATACCAAGAGAACCACGAGCGCGAAACACGGAAGGCCCAAGGAAGATTGCCAAAGTGAAAGCACCACCTACTTTCAAAGGAGAGCGTGACATTCGAGTTGCACATGGACCATTACTTCCGTCTGATGAACACTCCCGAGGAAGAAAGAACTGACTTGGCATTAGCATATTTTGAGGGCTACACTACAAACTGGTACCGGATGGCAGGAATGCATTTTCAGACATGGGACGCATTCAAAGCCGCGTTACGAGAGGAGTTCATACCGAAGGATTCACACATGAGATTGAGGACAGAATTATCGGGGCTCAAACAGAAAGGGTCATTGCGAGAGTACCTCAATGAATTCAGACAGAGTGTATGGGTTATTGAAGATATGTCCGAGGCGGACAAAAATCATTACCTATTGTTTGGAATGCAATCTTGGACCCGGCGTGCGATAGACAGCTACATGCCCCATGATTTCAATTCAACTATTCGAGCGGCTGAAATGGTTTGTGATTATGAGAGCACATTGGCACCAGCTGCTCCCGCAACCTCAACAAGAGTATTTAGTGGATCCAGACCAAGTCCGGATGCCTTCGACGCTATTTTGGGATTAAGCTGGTTTAACGAACATGTGGTGGCCTTCTTGGCAAAAGGGGTTAACCTTGTGTTATTATATAATGGCAGGAGACCTTGTGTTGTCAGAGCTGTGCCAGGGGACCAACTAGAAAAGAACGACACAAATGAACCTGAGCCAACCATTCCTCCCAATCTCATTCACCTCTTTAACGAAGGACAGCCAACAGTGACAGACCAGCTGACACGGGAACAAATGGAGCAGGGTTCGTGGGATACCAGACACATAGGATGCCATTGCCGAAGCCACAAGATTTCTCGAGAACACCCTAGGACATATGACAGATGGGCTAGATTCAGCTTGGAGGACCACGAAAGATGCCGCTACACTCATTATCCGTTTCACTTCTCTAGAGAGTCGCCGAGATGCTTTGCTCAAGGTCTTCGATATCTCTGGCCTTGTGGGACTTCAGCTTCTTAATGGCTGCAAGTACCATGTCAGATGTGAAAAAGGAGAACTCAGGTGGCCGTGGAGATATGGTGATAGGTGAGTCGGTAGGAACCGTGTACAGGCTAGTAGCATAATCAGTCCATATGCGGAGGTCTTCCAAGAGAGGTGGTGGAGAGCGAGGAATGAACTCGCGCCAGAAAGCGCCCGAAGAAGAGCTGAAAAGAAGGTCAATGAGACGTTTCCCTTCAGAATCATCATGGGAGCGTTTTTTACGGCGGAGAGCACGATGGTAGGAGCGTCGGGAAGATCGAAGCAGATGTGGGGCATGGATGCGTGAGTGGGTTACTGACTGATGGAGAGAGCGGCACTCAGTATCGTACCAAGGAGGGTGTAGTGTTCGAGGTGTGCGTCGGGTCTTTCTGGGGCGGGGTTTTGTGGGGAGGGTTAATGATGCGGCCGTGTGGAGAGAGGTGGTGAGGAAATCAGCCTGGGTGTCGACTGGACTGTCATGAGGAAAGGAGTGTAAAAGTGAAGCTAAGGCCTGCCGGTATAGCGGCATGTAAGTGGGATCAAATGTGTACGTGGGTGCTCGGGTAAGCGTGGGTAGTGTAGATGGATGAGTGGGTGCGAGGTGGCCGATATCGAAGGAGAGAAATGAGTGATCAGAAAGGGTGGTGGGGAAAATGTGGAAGTCAGAAACTGTGGGTACAAAGGATGGTGACCCCATGAGATAGTCAACGACACTATGTCCTCCACTGTGAGGGTGGCATGTGTAACTGTCTGAATGTGGCCTGCAGGGTAAGCCATTATAAATGGCTAGCTCATGTGCCTCTCCAAACTGCAATAAGTGCTCACCATATGAAGTAGTAGGTCCAAAACTATCCGGGGAGGTCCTGGTAACTCCAAGCATATCACTGTCCAAGGCACGAACACGTAGCTGATCAGTGGTGTCGAAGAACTCTATCTGTCGCGAAGATGTCCGGGCATTAAAATCCCCTGTGAGGAAAATATGCCCCCGCTCTGAAAATCTGATAATATCTGGTGAGAGGTCCTGATATGGAGATCCAATACCCTCAGCAAAAGACGAGGACTTTGGTGGAAAGTAACATGCTGCAATAAAAAGATCTCTATCCAAGCCAATATCCTGACCTACAATGCGAGTCCAGGTGTAGCGGGCCTGCTCGTCATGTCGGATGAAGTCAATACTCGAGTGAAGAGCCTCCCTGTACAAGCAGGCGACCCCACCTGAACCACGTCCACTAGCAGATCTAGTCTCTCGTCGGAATATTGAATCCCATCTATATCCAGGAAAAGAAGGAAGTCCTCGCTCTGGGCTCTCGTGTGTCTCCATGAAGAATAATATATCCCTGCCTGTAATGAAATCAACAAGGTCCCCTGTCGTAGAAGATGAGTGTATGCCAGCACAGTTCCACACTCCAATCCGAAGGTGGTGTGGATGGGGCCCCGGGGTGTTCCCCCCCCCAGGCACCCCAAATCCCTAGCGCCGGGATCTGCTAGGTGCACTATCACGAAAGCACACTCGCCCATCTCGGTAAATGACTCGTCTGCCAGACTCACGGGCTGCCTGAAAGGCCTTACGCCTCTCCTCTACCTGGATATATGTGAGGTCGTCATCCATATAGATAGTAGTGCCACAAAGCTTAGCTCTGCACTCGCCCCCATTATAGCCACCCTTCTTAACTCTGCAGTTGTCTCTGGTTTTCCGTCCTCCTGGTGCACTAACATTATCCACCCCATCCATAAGAATGGTGACCCCATGATTCCGAGTAATTACCGCACCATCATGACAGCTGTGCTGCACATTCTTCTCCCAGGCAGGATTATTAAGCCATGAAACCTTACCAATTGTGTGAAATCCTCTTTGGCTTGTATATTGATGAGTTGGAGAGAGTCATTACACAGGGTGGTGGTACTGGCTGCAGGCTTGGTGACATCTTGATTGCTATCCTCCTTTATGCTGATGATGTGGTGTTGGTCTCACCGACCAGAGAGGGTCTACAGCGACAGTTGGATTGCTTGCATGAGTTTTGCACCAAATGGGGCCTAGGGGTGAACATTGGGAAGACCAAGGTTATGGTCTTCAACACTTCGAGGGCATTCGTGCAGCGACAAGAGCTTACTTTGGGCGGGCAGATTCTGGAGGTGGTCCCTTCCTACACATACTTGGGGGTCCTTTTCTCAGGTCCTACTTTTAGCATGAGACAGGCCGCTACCACTCGACTAGGGAAAGGACATGCCTCCCTTGTTCAGCTAGAGCGATTTTGCTTCCGAAAGTCTATCCAGGATGCTCGCAGTAAGTGTCACCTCTTCGATACCATTGTTACCCCCACGGCTTTATATGCGGCAGAGACATGGTGTGTAGGTCTCCCTTCTTCACACTGGGCCAGTCTCTCATGATTACAGACCACCATGCTAGCTCGGTTGATTCGAGCGAAGCCTTCTATTCCACATGAGATTCTCCTGGCCGAGTTTGCAATTCCACCTATACAGATCGAGGCAGTTCTTTAGCTTATCACCTATATACAGAGGATACAGGCGTTACCAGAGATAGACAGGCGATACATACAGGTTGCACTATCCTCCTCACAGCGTCTTCACGATCAGCGGTACAGGCTATCATGGTTCTCTCAGGCCTCTCACCTCCTACTTGTATCATTTGGCATCTCCATCATAGAGCTCCCCTCCGGCACACATCAGTATATCAGACGCTTCCTTTATCGCACATATCTAGAGCGGACTTGGCGTAACCAGTTAGGGGTTAAGCCAGCTTTCTACCGGACTCATTTCTTGGAGCTAGATGCATCAGGGACCCCGGTCATGCCGTGCTACTTGGACTCGGGATTGTCACATTGCCTCAGATTCACATTGGGGCAGCTCAGGGTGTCCTCTCATCAGCTAGCTATTGAGACTGGGAGGTTCCACGGTATTCCCAGAGAGGTGCGGATTTGCCAGTTCTGCTCTCTAGGTGAGGTGGAGTCTGAAAAGCACTTTATATTTAGGTGCCCTGTATATTATGAGATTAGAGGGCGATATCATTGCCTGTTCCGAGAGATGCCTACCACTCTACGCTCTCTCATAGCTTATGAGGACCCACGGTGTGTCGCTCTAATGTTACACGAGATGTCCAGACTACGGAGAGATTTATACGAGACACCCCAGCATCTTACCTCACAGCCATTGATTACTTCGTTCTTTACTAGACGGAGATCGCGTGATTTAGTACCTGAGGATGAGGATTATGATGAGGATGACGACGAGGATGTTGGCCGCTCTCATGCTCATAGAGATCAGAGACAGTGTACCTCCCACCATCATGTTACCACCAGGATTACTAGACTTCTACGCAGGGGCGTACTACTACTACTACACATGCACGTGCTCATGCTCACAAACGCCACTGGCAGGCTCCAGTGCTTTCCCATTCTGTGGCTCGCAATACATCTTTTTACAGCAGCAGCACAGCCTTGACATCTTACCCTAGATACATATGATTATTATGCGCATTCTCGCATACGTGTCTATTTTAGTTTGCAGTAGATGTTTTCTTTATTACAGTTTGGAGACGTTTTTGTCTATTAAACAAACAAGCAGCACTTCTTAAAGAAATGCTTTCGCAATGATCAAACAAGCCACTCAAACAAAAACAGGAGATTGAATGTTAATTCACCAAGTTCAAGAAAATTAGAAAAGATAAGGCTTTGCTTACCTTACTCCGCTGATATCACTACAAGAGCTCAAAATTGTCTGATCGCTATGATGCCATACTGCTGCTCTTATTGAGCCAGGAGATCCCTCTAGCTCTGATGGAGATGCATCTGGTCGAATAAGGTCGCAAATACGCAACACCTTCTCTGTACCCCCTGTAAGCAAGCAGGTTGTGCTCTGCATCCACACAACCGAGCAACAAACTCAAAAGACCATCTGACATCTCATTAAAAAGAACCTTACTATAGACACACTTAAACTTTAAGCCTAATAAAGGCCTCAAAAGGTACTTCACTTGGAACTTGAACTATGCCAATGATATGACCAAATTGCTAAAACCTTCAAACTAAGGGGTGTACAAGTTGGAAATTTATCTGAGCTATTGGCAACCATCATTATTCATCAAGTTTTCTTAATTGGAGATTGCTTCATGAATGCTATTTATTGTTTTATGCTTTCATGGATACCCAATGTCTGTGATTTGCTTCATAACATGGACCACGATACCTTAGACTTCCAACACGCATATGAAGAAGAAAGCTTATTTCTTTGGTGGAAGCAGTCACTCGTCCATCAATAGCCACACAGTGCCTCACCTCTGCACTTCTCCAGTTAATGCGCCCCACGATGTCAAGGTTGTTAATGCAAACACATTTTTTAGTACTCAGATGTTGCATGCTATAGAATACCAAATTGGAGCTTTCAAGGGCTGGGTGGACTTATCTATTCTCCCCATTCAGAGATATGATATTATTCTGGGCATGAACTGGTTCACTTCTTTGGGCGAGGTGACATTCAATTTAGCATCACAATGTTTATCTATTACTTATGATGGGCACACACACATTCAATGGTATTAATTCTCAAGTGGATAACAAGCTTGTTACAAATGAACAATTTATGAGGAGTCTAACCAAGACTTATTGTGCAGTTTTTGGGTGTCGTAAACCTGGGAACAATTCTCGAAGCAAAACACTTCATTCTTGTTGGAAATACTATAACTACTGCTCAATACATACTCACACCTTATCGCAAAAGTTTCATGTCTATGGGTTAATACGCTCCATTCTTACTACTCGAAACACCCAATGTACTTCAAAGTTTTGGAAAAAAAATGTGGATAAAATTTATTCAACATACACACCAATAATACAAACTTGTCATTGATAAACATCAACAATATGGCAGATCTGTATCCTGATCATTTTGTTTGCACAGATAAGGAGCCATGGGGAGCTCTTGGGGCAAGGGACCAGGAGGGACCACCTACATATCCATTCGACTATACCCGGGAGTATTACAAGCCTTCTCAACCATCTCAAGTGCATCATTATCTTTTGAGTACTACTTTAATGTGATTTGATTATAATTAGTTTTTCAATCTATTTGGCAGTATCATTAGCATGCATTTCAGTTGTCTTGTATTTGATCAAATTGAGTGCATTACAAGTTATTTTTGATTGACAATGGGTTGTAAATGTATAGGTTTCAAGGACCAAGGCTAGACATCGGTACATGGGACCAATGTTTCACGGACCTTTTCGAAACGCCTTCTCAAAAAGGTTTGAAACAGGTTTCAAACGGGAAAGAATCGGCAACGCTGGAAAAGAATTCGCGAATCGGTTTTAGGTTTTTTCTTTTTTTAGGGAATTTTTTTCTAGCCTTCTATTATAGCAAAAACAAGTGCTTTTTTAGTGTTTAGATTGCAATGTACATTATAATCAATTCATGATCAACCTTGAATCAAACTCCCAAGTCCCACCTATTGACATGATTCATATCAAAACATAAGTCTTATTCTAGTTCAAAATGAATCTTTCTATGCTTGGTTAGAGTTGCCTTTTGAAGTTCATGAAGGCTTGAAAGGATCATTATACAACAATTCACTATGAATTGGTAGTATAATAACTGCTATGCTAGTGTGTAAGTCGTCCTACAAAGGAACTACAACATTCTTCTCCCCTTGTAAAGTGCAATGGGAGCAATTCATAGTAGGAAGACCAAAAATGTATTGAACAAAAGTTTCAAAAGCTGACAAGAAAGATAGAGTGGGCTTCTAAGAATCAGGTTAATGAATTTTAACCTACATCAAAGATGCCCTATTGTAGGAGGAATAGTGGTCAATTTTTTATAAAAAGAAATAACACACATACAAGCTAGAAATCTTAGTAGCTCCATCTCTAGGGATCCAAAATTCAAATCGAGATCTGTAAAGTACAGTTGAAGCACCCAATTGTAGGAAATATAAGGGTACAATGATCTTCACAAAAATCCACAACAAGCATGAATTGACAAATAGTAACAAAATGAAAATTTCTGTGCCCCTACCTTTTGCTAGTCAAAAAGACCAAAATTATATATATATATATATATATATATATATATATATATATATATATATATATATATATATATATATATATTTTTTTTTTTTTTTTTTTCTTGGGTGCCCAACAACAAGGAGTTTGAAAATGCAAAATAAAATAAATTCTGACCTTTCAAAGAAAATTAGAGCCTAAAAAAGGAAAAAATAGTTGAGTGACATACTTACATGTAAGCAAAACAGTCCCGTTTTGAAACGGTCCAAAACTGTTTTTTTTTTTCCATTTTGAAAAAAAAAATCCGATTTGAACAGTCTGTTCGAATCAGAACATTTCGAAATGGCGATTCTTTGAACGAATTACGATTCGAAGAACCCTAAACTATTTCGTTCCTTGGTTGTTTCGTTCCCAAGGAACAAATTTAGGAACCAAGACTTGATGTTGCATGGACTTTTTATTAGACCCCCATCCTTGCATAAGCTACTCAACTAATTGAAACCCTGGCAATAGGCACGGGAATAGGAACAGGAACAGGAACAAAAACTTAGGAAATTCGAAGCAGGAACTAAAACAGGATCAAGAACATAGGAGCTTAGGAACTTAGAAACAAGAACAAAATCCTAGGAACTTATTCGTAGGGACAAAAACCCTATTTTACCCATGAACTGAGAAATACAGGAACTTAGAAACTGGCATAGAAACCCTTAATTTACACAACTTACGAACTTAAGAATAGAAATAGAAACTTAGGAACTTAGCATTGAGCAACATGAACAGGAACAAGAACATGAACCATTTTTTAGAAACCTCAAGGTCAACAATCATTTTATAATCATTTCTAAAAACCATCTTATGATCATTTTCTCATCATTTTATCACCCATGTAAAGAAGGTCATATCAGGGGCGAAATTCGAAGAAAATTAATTAATTAAAATAAAAGCCTAAGTAACGTTCCTAGAAACTGTTCCTTAGGTTCCTCAGGAATGGAACAGAATTGTTAATAGGAACGAGTTCTGTTCTTGGGAACTATGGCTACTTCAAAGTTTTGTCACTGTATGGAACTTAATTTCTAGTCAACTATGGACATAGTAATGCCCATGGTATCTGGCAAAAACAGGGTCCTGTAGTGCTTTAAAAAGTTTAAAAAAATCGCCATTAGATTACCCATGTCAAAATCTGCAGTTTGAATCCCATATAGAAGGGGGGGGGAAAGCATTATGGGCCAAAAATCCAAATCATGATTTAGAACACTATATTGCAATTATAATATGAAGTTATTAACTATGCTATAGAGAATTTACATGCATACAATGGTGACTAAGAATGTATAGAAACATGCAAACTTGCGAGTTGATGATGACTAGTAAACAAAGTGGGTGGCCCGTGGAAATATAGTGGATTGTGGATGGGACTGACAACACAATGATAAGTAGTGAATTTGATCACATATCAATTGATCAATTTCACTTTGGAGTACGTTATGACAGACTGGTACAAAACAGTTTTGGCAAGTTTCTATGCATTTTTGGTCTGAAGTCCAATAATGTGTACTTTTGGTGTCGCATGCAACAACACCAAAACCTATAGGCTTTCCATCATCATATAACGAGTGTTGAGTGTCCCTCGAATGTAATCTAATACATTGATACCCGTTCCTAAGGATTTTCCTTAGGAACGGGTATGGTACCGATCCTCAGGAACGGTTGTTCCATTCCTAAGGAACAGTTTTAGGAACCTTTCCTGATGTCGTTCATAGTTTTGTGTGTTCCATTCATAGTTCCACGGATCCGTTCATCTATCATTGCCAGAAATTCTGTTTAGATGAAATCATTGCATTCATCATAGGATCCGTTCATCTATCTGTTCATACTTCTGAAATCGTTTTTGTTCCGTTCTGGCATTCGCATCTGGCAAACGTGTAAAAAAAAATTGTTAAGAAACGGTCTGAAATTGTTGAATTTATCTGAAATTGTTGGTATGATCTGAAATCACTTTTGTTCCGTTTTGGCATTCACATCTAGCAAACAGAAAAATACAAAGTTAAGGATCGGTTCAGGAACCATTCCTTAGAAACGGTTTCGTTCTGATCTATGGAACTATGGTCTAATAGTTAACAATGAACATCTTCTTTAGAGTTCGAGAAGATAAGCCACTTGGTCCTCAAAGTAGCTTGCCTTCAACATCGCTACTTAGTTAAAAGGCTTAAAGAAATTAACTCAACACCAGCTTGTCACACCATGACAAACATGCAACGAGTCTGCAAGAGTTTAACCAATCAAGATTCCAACTCTTGATCATTATTAATGTGACTACTTACAGCTAAATGGTTTTAGAAAATATTATCATCAATAAGTTGTTTCTATTCGAATTCGTTGTTGCTTGCTCAAAAGACTTCTCCAATCATCCATTCATGTGTTTCAATTTGAAGTTTTTGTGAGCCATGAGCAGATCGTTCTCTAATCAAAGTGTCCTACTTAGGGAGATGATTATGATAAGCATACGACACCTCATATGTTATGTGATGACTTTCAAGTCTCTCCAATTTATTTATGATGCACAAGTCAACTCTTTGACTTTGACAATCAAAACATGCTTGAATGTTCCTCCTGTCATTATAGTCAAAGTTCATTTCAAGCATCTATATATGACAAGGTGAGGATACATAATAAATTTGTATCACATGACTTCTAAGAAGAAAACTATGACATTTTTTATGTTGTCATCAATATTTCCATCTTAAGTGCTTAAATCAAAGTGTATCGACACGTGTGAAAGCACAACCATTGACTTCATAACATCAAAAGCAAAGGTCTGTCATGGATAAGAAAAATCAATCATTAAAGATCGATAAGCGAACTCATGAAAGATCGTTGAACTATCAAATTATATCACCAAATTTCTTTTAACCAATAAATGTTTTTGTAAAGTAGGCAATGTCAAGGATACTGGGACATCTATAGACTTTGCAAATGGCACAAACACAGCTTATTTTCAATTTCATCCATGGCCTCTCTAAAAATTTTGCACTCTTGCTTTTAAGCATCCTTCATGATGTACACAAGTGTTATAAAAGAATAAATTGGAGTCAATAAGATGTTTCATAAAACCTCTGAAAAAGCACAAGTTCGAACGATGTGCTTGTGCTCAAATGAATGAAGCTCATCTCCGGTCAATGCATCCCACACTCTCCTGAAAGGTCAAAAAGCTATAAATCAAACTCACAAGAAGTACACCATCAACTCATGTCTAATACGAACTTGTACCACTTGAGAGAATCGTACTCACATTCCCTTCTTTGAAAATATCTTAATGTGAAGTTCTATAACTCCAGTTCAAGTAATGCATCTTCAAAGCAAGCAAAATTGTGTAATCTTGCAACATCCAACAATGGTAAATATATGATGTTACCAAAAAAATAGTTTTCATCTTAATTTGTATAAAGGATATTGACAAATATAATGATGCCAGAATGGTTAGTACTTACGCACTGAAGTCAGCAGATGCAGTAGCTGCACGTAGTGCGGGAGAGTCTAAGCAAGCACCCCATACGGCACCTTTGTGGCCATCAAAAGTCCCTATCCAATCTCCTGTCTCACCATTCCTCAACATCGGCTTTGAATCTGCAAAAGATTGCATATAAGCATATTCAGGCCACTTAATTTTAGCATAAGGCAAACTGAATATTATTCATGAGCTTAGTCCCAAGCTCCAGCTTAATTACACCCACAATCGAACAAACCTAAAGGAGTGAGTGTCCATAAGGATTGAGAAGGCTCTTGGATGGATAATCCTACCTGGAAGGAAGAATGTGTACTAATGTGGTACTTCAACAGTTTTTGCCATCTACAAGTCCAGAGCTAGGATAATGCTCCAACATCCTTTGTGAGTGAGTAAAGGTGGTATGGGACAGTGTTTACCACCTTTGTAGCTAGAGCTAGAGCAATGATCAAGTCTGTTACATGTTCGTATAAGAAAAACACACAGTTTATCTTGCTACAAGTAACCAAAACTATAAAGAGCATATGTGTTAATCGGTTGGCAACATAAACAACAAACAAGAAGGAAATGACGCTCTTTCAGGAAGCCCACAAGTTCTTGGAAGGAAATTAAAAAATTCCCTCGAGAATTCAACCTTTTAACTGACCACATAAATTAAATGGATAAAGATTTAGCAGGAAAATCTGACGTTCACTGTTCACCTGTGATCCTATGAGTTATAGGCATATCAAAACATCCAGTCTGCATCTGGTTATAAAGGTGTTAGTACAGTCTCATATCCTTTACCCAATTTTAAGGTTGCAAGTTTGCAATCACCCTTCCAATGATTATGTTACATTTCCATGCACCTAGATTTAGGCAATGTAAAGGCATTTGCTAACTGGGCACAGGTAATTTTTATAAACAAACATCTTTTATTGTCTAAAGGAGTGATTTTACATTGGTACCTGGAATGTGCATGAAGGAAATTTGGAATAGCAAAAACGTATTCCACTATAAGTAAGGTTTCACGACGTTCAGTTCAAAATTGAGCCCTCCCGACAAGAATTGGAAAAAATTCACCTATTTTTTTAAAACGGCAAAAGAATTTTGCAAATAAATATAGAAAGCCAGAAAATAGTAGTATTTTGCATCTCACACAGCTTACTTCTTATTGGTATAGTCCACTTACAGAATACAAACTACGCACTATAGGACAAGTGTCAACTCCTAAACAATTAGTGCACAGAATACCCACACTAAAAAGGAATCCAAGAGAATCAGCCTATCTAAAGAAATGCTAAGTTTTTTGCAAAAGAATGCCAGAAAACTAAAAATATGATCACACTAACTACTTAGTAGTACGACTTGCCAACACAGACTAGTCAATGCTTGGCAAGTGCTCACTCCTAAGTAGTCAGTGGACAAAATATTCGTGCTCACTCCTGAGTAATCAATGCACACAGTATTCTATTACAGGTCACAATTTAGTGTAGTCAAGACTCGAGACTCAATACATATTACAAGTCCAGACTCCAAATTATATCTATTTGTGAGATTGGAATCATAGTTCCCGTGAACCGTGGATGGTTCACCATGGTTCGTACGGTTCACAAACTCTGGTTCCAAGAACCATGGTGAACCGTGGTAATTAATTGATTAATTTCTTTTCTTAGGGGTTTTGGGGGAAAAGGGCATAACAATAATGAATTACATGAACCGTACCACGGTTCATGAACCATGGTACGGTTCACTGTACAGTTCTTGGGACCCACGGTTCTTGGAACCGTGGGTTCTATGATTGAAATATATCCAGATTCACAAACTTAGTTTCAAAAGTCAATGATGTCAATAAGTTCTTGAGTAGACCTGGTGCTGACTAAACGACAATCAACAAGGAAAAATCAAAAAAATGGAATTAGAACTTTTAAGACAAAATCGGGAATCATAATATGTTAACCAGTTACTGCAACATAGACAAAATATAAAAGACTAGAAAAAAAATGGACTCCTTAGCTCCCCAAGTTGTGGGCCAAGAGAAATGACTGAAAAGCACCTTGGGCGAAGCAAGTTACTAGCCATAATTCTTGCACAAGGCTTCGTCCACATTATAAGCAGCTGCAAGCCTGCACAGGCCAGTAAGAGGCAGAACTCTTGTATGCCTCTGGTCTGCTGGAACAGCTAGATATATCCATGAAAAAACACAAATGAATACATTCATTTTGGATGCCAAAAAGATCAGACCTATAAAAGACCCAATTTAAGCCACAAACTCGTGCAAAAGTGGGCAGCTTAGCGATTGCAGACCACGCTAGACTCTGCTGGTCGTTTTTTAGAGCTGATCAGATCAGATACTTCTGCGGTACTTTTTCATGTATCGCGGACCACAAGACGTTCCTCAATGAACATGTGTTATGCTGACCTGAAGCCTAGTTGTTTTACAGGCTGTACACCAGGTTTGATGGACATTTTGAAGACATAAAAATCCATAGCTTCTTCATGGAAATGGATACAGCAAACCTTTTCCTAGCCAAATCATTGTACATGAATCACGTAAAGAGGAGATTATAGAAAGCTAGAAACTCATCGGTGGAGGGAAAATTTCTCATTTGTTGCAAGTGCATAGAAACTTAGTTCTAGTTGGCGAGGTGTTGGGACTCCTATCACAAGCTCAAACATAAATACAGCCTACAGGACTTCCCAGCAACCAATCCAACATAGAATTGGCCGAGTAACCTTAGAGATACGGACGTAAATTCACCAACCAATTGTAGGGCACAATCCATTCCATAACTGTCCACACGGCATCCGAGATCACTCCCTAGACAGTTATTTTGGTCTGGCTTACCACCATAGCCCATCCCACTCAGGAGAATGCCTCGCCTAATATTGGATGATTAGTTGGGCTCTCAGATCCTTTGAAGCTTCAACTTATCAATAGCACAAGTGATGCCAACTTCTTGTATAAATAACCACATCCCTAGCTACCTACCACTGGTTTGCAACTAAGAAAAGCTAACTCTAACTCAAGATGACCATCATCACTAGTCGTCCACTAATGTTTGTTTAGTTCAACTACAGCTCTAGTTGCTAAAAACTAAAAGTTCCGAATTGATTATTTTAACATTTTATAGGGGGGCTATATTGGCTATACGGGGCACCCCTGATCAAACATCTGAATTAGGGTGAATCATGTGTCACAAAGTGGACAACAAAACATTTTATTTAACAAGTGCGAATATTGAAGTGAGGACTAGTGTTGTCTCCTTCAATTACAAACTGATACCATTTATTCATTGACTATGGGGCCAAAATAGATGCGTTTATGTGATCAGAAAATAGTAAACTTGACATTCAAGATTTCCAAGTCTAGTGATTTAGATTGAGAATTCTATTGGTAATGCTTGATTTATGGGGTTTGACAACTGGTCTATGATCAAGAGCCAAAAATGATGAGGGGGAATAGCACAATGTGAACCTCTAGAATATCACAAGAGGGAAAGGAAGGCATTGTACCTGATTAATATGTCAGTGCATAGTAATTCAATACCACATCTAAATAGTGCAACTTCCGCGACTAGAGCATGAGCTCAAAAGTATGTTTCAAGCTACTTCCTCAACCAGGCTATTGTTCTTGAACTGCGATCATGTGTTGCGTCCGACAGTACGTTAAGCTTACCTCTCTGTCGAGAACCTTACTCCTGACATAGTGATATCGAATCTCAATGTGCTTACTCCTAGAGTGAAATCTAGGGTTGGCCGATAAGGAAATGGCACTCTGATTATCACACAACATAATTGTCGGAGTGTACTGATTCAATGTCTAACAGTAAATTTCTCAACCAAATTGCTTCTTTAATGGATTGAGAAGCAGCAATGTACTCTGCTTCTGTAGAGGAAAGAGCAATAGGGGTCTTCAATGACTCCATTCAGATAGGTTGTCTGTACATCGAGTTGATGTACTTCGAGGTCGGCCGCGGCAACAAATGATAAGAGGACTCGGATCGATGAATGCTTGACTATTGGACTAAAAGTCTAATTGTAGTCAATGTTTGGGATTTGAGAAAATCCTCTGGCTACTAGTCGGGCCTTCCTTCGGTCAATACTCTAGTCAGCTTTATACTTGACCTTGAAGACCCATTTGCAATCGATAAAATTGTTGCCGGCAAGTAGTTTGACCAATGACCATGTCTGGTTCTTGATCAGAGAGGAAGACTCTCTGTCCATCGCTTCTCTCCAGAGATCAAAATCTGGTTGGCTAAGTGCCTCATCAACACTAGTCGGTTCCTAAATTAAAAGACAGGCAAACTCATGAATATATCTTGTGGGTTGTGTGCGCACTCGGTTCGATCTTCTTGGAGGTGGCGTCGGCTAATGATCCATTCCTTGGTCGGGTTGTCGCTAAGTAATAGCACATCTTCTTCTGACTCGTTGTCAAATAGGTGGTCGATTTTCGGCACGATGGAACCTGAGGCCAAAATTGTCGTGTCGGTGGCAGGTGTCGAAGGTTCGCATGGAACTTTACCCTTGCCTTTGAAGTCGATGAACTGATCCTCGATAAAGACAATATCCCTGTTGAATAAAATCTTCTGGGTATCGGGGTCGTACAACTTGTAGGTGTTGTCGGAGGATGTGTAACCGATCAGGATGGTCTTTAGACTTTGTAAGTCGAATTTCTTCCTTGTCTCCTTCGGGATAGGTTCTTCATTGAAGGCTTAGATCCTGTCCAAACCTCATGGGGTGTTTTGCCTAAGAGGGCCTTGGTCGAACATCTGTTCTGGATGTAAGCTGCAGTGGAGACAGCTTCAGCCCGAAATGCTGATGGCTTGATCTAAAAGGTTTTCTGGCCTGTTTATTGACTATACAGTCTTGACAGATAGGTAATTCGACTTTCCTATCTGGATAGTCGAGATCAAGTAGAATAGACCACTTAGACATGTGTTGTATAGAAGAATGATTCAAGTGACCAAGTCTATAATGCAAAAGTAAACTTTTGTCGTTTTGACGGTCCTCGACGATAGTCGATCAACTCGGGCTTCCTCAATAAGTCGGCCAACTCCGACAAACAAGTCGGACTGCCATTCTCTTGCATGTCTTCGATAATAGAGTATTTCTGCAGACTGTGCGACAATGCATGTAAAACTGCAGCAATATGAGTGGAACTAGATTAACATGGGATTTAGGAGAGTAGAGGAATAAATCCAACACTGGGCACAATCATGTTAGAGAGAGAAAATCAGGTAAAAACTGCTAGAGAGAGAATCTCTACAGATTTTCTCTCATCCGATTGTTTTCTCTCTCCTAGCCACCTTGCTCAAGAACATGAATTTTCCACGTTTTTTGCCATACCGTTTTCAATTAGCATTGGAATTCAATTATGTTAGTTTCCCACTTTGTGGTTGAATAATTCATTTCGGTATCACTGAGATGTCGGCTTGCAAATCGGATTGGATACTTTTTCACTAGTTGTGCCTTGGATCCACTTATTGAGATTTCCACCTTAAGCCTTTCAATATTGTTTCTTCCCGTTTTCTGTCACTTCATTTTTGTGATCTTCTATGTTCTTATTTCACTTGCTTGTGTTTGTTCTATCCACGTCAAGTGTTAGAAATGAAAAGTTGAAAATTCCCACTTGCACACTTTTCTATCTGGCATATTCTCAACTCAAGTAAAGGTTGTCACTTCCTGATTCTATCATTGAGTATTATGTATACTCTGGGGACACTGATTTGGTAAAGTTTTTTAGATCTATCCATAAAGCGACCCCTATAGGATCGTGATGGTTGCTTCATATTTCTTAGACAAAGCTAAGCCTTGTTGTTTTACATTATATTTTGGTAGTGAAGGTTACATGTACACATGGGGGGATAGGACCATCTAGATTCTCTTGTTCGTTTTGTAAATCTAGATCAATTATGCTAATAGAAAGCTTTTAACAATCTTCATAAGTTCTTGCTATTGTTCCAAATGTTGAGCTCAGATGGTAGAGTACGCATATTTGAACCAGTCAAATGAGGTTACTTCATGTGACGTTCATGGTTTATGTGATGAGACACACATCTATCAGGCTCTTACTTTCCTTTCTCTATTTCTATCAGAGTTATGTGACATTCATATGGTTTGTCAAACATTCATGTTCATGTAGCGGTTGGCATACATACCCGTGTGCCAGTGTCCTATGGTTTCTAGAGTGGGAGGCTTGATCTCGCATATTGGCTTTGGGTATGTTTGACAGCATAGTGCTAATGTTATATTCCAATGGTCAGGCGATTTTGCTCCACCTAGTTGGATAAGAGTTATGAGTCATGACTCACATATATGCATAGTTCAAGAACCACCATCAGTTTCTTCCTTAGGATGTGCACGGGATTGTGGTCTCAATTGTTAGGGACCCAACTCCCTTGGGTGCCGAACCCAAACTTGAGACTGGACGATGACTGGGCTTGTAGACTTGACCGGTGACTCGTGAACCTGCACGGTTGCCCCGTGTCTTGATCTAGGTCTGCACATGGCTTGGAGCAGGTCCAAAAAATTGCACATATTAGTTATACAATTAAATTCACATGAGTCTTAAGGATAAATTTCTCCAACAAAAACATAGCTACCAATATCAGAAAGATCAAGAACAAACAAGTCATCCATAAATCTTCTACCATGGGTTGTTTTTGCAATGAGATGGGATAAGTACCACAAGAAACTAATCTTTGCATAAATTCAAATTTTTGAGAGAAAAGACAAAAGTTTCTTTGCATAAAGTCAAATTTTTATGAGAAAAGACAAAAGTTTGCTAGTTGTACCCATGTATCTATCCTTGTCACAAAACTTAGAATAAGTGGTGTCACCACGAGCACAAGGGCTATCAAGGATAGACAGACAACTTTTTCTTTCCTAAAAGATTCCAACCGATATCGGCATAAGTGAAGGCTTTTTGCCCTAAAATTTTAACATATTTCCAAGCAAACACTAGATGATTCCAAACTTTCTTCACACAAGGAGGAAGGGCATTCCTATCTGAGCTTTCTAAGACTAGAGATCAAACTAATTTTGTCAAGATCAAGCAAAGTACAAATTGTGATGAGATCTTTACTAGAGGTGAAAAATTTGATCTATCATCTGACATTAGTTTTTTATTTTTCAAAGAGGCTTAGAAGAATTTTAAATTGATAAAAGTAAGAACTCGATATATCAAGATCTTGAGAAGACATGCTTTCGAAAGTTTAGAGCAACCGGAAAAGGTTATCAAGATTGTATCTATTGAACATGTCAAGAAAGAACTTTCATTCTCTCTCAAGATATGCCAAAAAGAACATACTATTGACAGAAAAATATCTATTTGTGAGATCGAAATATATCCAGATTAACAAATTTTATTTTAGAAATCAATGATATCAAAAGGTAAAGCCTAGAAAATAATTATGTGCAACAAATCTTAGCCAACATGCACTACTTATGTCAACGGATCTATATTACAACAACAACATAGAATTCAAGAAACAAAAAACCTTAGCCAAAAATCGCTACTTATGTCTCATTAGTACCCAAGCATAACCTCCTATCTAGCTTTTGAAAGAATCCAAATTCTCTTGCGTAGAATCCGTCATGACTAAGAAGCAAATGACCATTCTCAATCAACAAAGAAAACTTTGAAAATAAAATAAAATAGAAGCGAGGACCATAATACATAAACAAGCGTTACCAAGATATAGCCGAAATCCAAGGAGGACCCAACTATGATGTATGGAAGTTTAAAATGCAATATATCCTTACATATAAGGATTATTGGGAGATGGTCACATGAGTGGAGCCTATGCAACATGCAAAGACGGAGGCAAAGGACTTTGTCAAGAGAAATCATGTGATCAACAATATTTCTCACATAAGAGAAGCCAAAAGGCCAAAAGAACTTGAGTCAGTATCTTTGAGACAACCAACACTATCAGGATCTTATATTTGAAGAATAGGCTACAAATATTCAGGATGGATATAGGGGTGGCTATACTTAATTAACTTACGAAGATGAAGGATCTCAAACCAGCTCACAACAGTCGGTGAGAAAGTTTTAGACATTGGATCTTGTTCCTATGTGCTTGATGATTTACCTCTTTCTTGGCCTAACTTTGTCATGAACTTGTCAGTAGGAAAACAACAACTCACCCTTACAAACTTGAATGGGATGCTTTTGCAAGAAGAGATGAGAAGGCAAAATATCATGGCAAGGGAAAACTTGTTGAGCAAACGTTTTGCTATCAAGAAGAAGCAATTTCATGGAAACAAGGAGGAGTTCAAGGATCATTATGTCAAAGGCAAAGGTTGCATTCCAATACAAATATTTTTAAGACAACTTAAAAACATTAAGAATGTGCTCTATGTGCCAAGCCCGGCAAAAAATTTGCACCTGTTGCGATTGCTTCCTTTTTATGAAGTGCACATGAGCTTATTAGGCCGGCTAGTGCACACTTACAGCACATTCAACAGCAATATCAAACAACTGTAAACTGCCACTGCCACCGCCACCATCACCATGTTTAGTTTTAGGTTAGTGATATCGTTTACCTTCAGCTCACTTTGCACGACATCATTTTGTCTAGGGCCACGCTTCTATTGAGAAGCTTGCACCGCGCTATAATGGGCCTTACCAGATCTTGGAGTGTCTCAACCCTGTGACTTATCGCTTGCAACCACCTTCGTGATATTTTCCTTGTCATTCTTTTATGTGGTGCTACTATTAAGGATGATGCACCTCGTTCCATGATGCTACTTTTCCTAATGACACTGAGCTTTTTCCTTTCCTACCAGCTGCCATACTTCAAGTTTGCCTCCAACATAGTCGACACCAATGACAAATTCAATTTTTGGTACAGAGGGATGGTCATCCTATTGAAGAGGCCACTTGGGAGCCTATTGATGTCTTTTATTATACTCCATTGCTTGCAAATCAAATAAATGCTCTTGTTGCTCTTGTTCACTCCTCGCATTTGGTTCAGTCGCTGACCCACCCACCTAGACAATCTGCTATGTAATTATCTTGCACCATGCAATGTCCTCTTCCGCAGGGGCCTTGCACTTCCCTTAGGGAGTGGCTTGGTTTTTAGTAGAGGAGAGTTCTGGACTCGGCTTATTACATTTATCGTGGCCTACTTTTATCACTTTACCTTACGCATGAGCAGGCCTTGGGCCCTTTTTATTCGTGTACTGGCCTATGTGTTACGAGCTCGTGACCAATGCCAAACCCTAGAGAACACAGAAGGTCAAATACCACAATCAGGGTCATGTCCAGCAGCGTACACGACCAACAGGGCAAGACAGTGTGAGTAGTGTGCCCCAGCACGGTCCATAGCCATGGCGGGCCTGACACAGTCTAGGGACCCTGTCAGCAGGACAGGGCCCCCACTTGGGTCCCGACGTGCAGTCGGCCACGTCAGTGCCACGTGGCCGACACTTGGTAGATGCATGCTACGAGTCCTCACACTGGGCTAGGAGGGGCTTACTCTATATCAGGGAGTAGGCAAGGTTGGGTGGATCAGTTAGTGTTTGCCCTATTGTGGTGTTAGGATCTATTACACTGGTATCAGAGCCATCTCCATCTTTGGGAACTAAGTAGCAGCAGTAGAGAAAGCTATCAAAAGGTAGGAGATATTTCTCAGTTTCTCAGAAAGGAATAGAGGAGGAAATTCGCTGTAGGATCAGCTTTCAAACCCTTCAATTTGCTGGAAATTTCAGTAGATTGGAAGCTTATTTCCTAGTATACCTTCAGCGCTGATAAATCAGTTTTCCTCTCTGATTTTTGAGTGTAGATCACTGTAATCTGAGCAGAAATTCAAGAGGAAAGAAAGAGCAGATCCATCGCTGTATAGTTAGCCCTCAATTCTAAAATTTGTATGAAGTTTTGAGTAGATTAGAGCAAGTTCTAATCTGAAATGGAGTAGCAGGGTCAGCACTAGACAGAGAAGAGTAAAAGTGAAAGTTCATCCCTGTTTTCAGAGATTTCTCAAGAGTTTGAGCCTCAAACTTGCTTGCCACAGATCAGCGACCTACCAGCTGAGGCCAAATCATAAATTCAAGCGGGGACATCAAAATTCCAGATTTTTTTTGCATTTTTCCGGTTTGTTGGAGCCCCACATCTGAAATCAGATCAACGAGCTACTCTACTCAAGAAACCGGAAATTTTGGTACCATTTTCGAGCTTCAAACTGGGATTTTCCACGACAACAGGTCTGAAAATCTGGGTAAAAGAGCTGAGAGGGTTCCTCTTCGTATTTTCTTTGGAAGCACAGTCCTCAAAAATAGCTAAGTCTTCTTTCCCTCTTTGTACAGTTATAAATTAGTCTTTTTGAATATTTTTTGAAAGGAAACGTCAGGCAATCTTTTTCTATCTCTGAAAATGACCACTTCTCCGGGATCTGATCAACCCCTGACAAGAGGCATTGATGTAGAAACGGAATCCCTGAGGTTCAATAAAGGGAAAGAACCAATGGAAGTAGAAGAACATGAACAATTCGCCGAAGAACTCGACAAATTGGTTACCAAGGAGCAGTTTCCCCACTTGGTAACAGAAGTGGATGAACTGAAGTTGGCATTAGCCAATTTCAAGTCTAGTGTGGACGACTCGTTCGTTGAACTCAAAAGTTTAATTCTGAGTTCCGCGAAAGGAAGCCTTCCCTCCACTTCTTAGTTGTCCCCTTCTCCGCTTCCATCAGTTTCGGGTGAGCCTATGCGGTCTCATCCCAGTGCCTTTAAGGATTTAAAGCCTCCTACTTTTATTGCGGAAGAGAAGGATAGAAATGCAGACATTCTACAAACCTTCCTTCGCAAATGGAAGAACATATTAAACAAACTCCTGACCATTTGCAAGCAATAGAGGCCAGTCTTTCCTTAGGGCCCATGGCCTATAAGTGGTAGTTAAATCTCCAAGAGACTGGGCAGACTCCCCGGTCATGGAAGGCCTTTGAAGAAGCCTTCCTAAGAGAATTCCTACCGGAAAATGAACTTGATAGAGCCTGGGAGAGAACAGTAATGGACAAGTTGATTGTGTGCTAGCTAGAAAAATTTAGTAATCTCCATCTTAGTCAACTGCTCCGATCAAAGTTTTCTGAATTACTGATGTCTAAAGGCACCAATAATTTGAAGAATATTTTTTGCTTTAGCAAGTTAAGAGATTTAAGCGAAGGTAGATTTGATTGACCAACTCGTACTAATTTGCTTGGGACTTTGCTGGTGTGAGCTTACTCAAGAACATTCTTCAAAACTTTATCTAGCCTCTTTGCTATGAGACAATCTTAGCAATCAATTTATTGGGCAAGGACACGGGGCTCAATGTGGCTGTTGTGTATGAATTGTTTTTCATTGAAATCAAGAGAAAAAAATAATCAAGGGGTGTCAATTTACCTAGTTAAAATTCGAGAATATGGTGTGACAATCCACCTTCCCTCACAGAATTATACTGATCATTCCTCGACAGAATGGTAGAGTAAACCGTTTTGGAAAACGATAACGATGTGAATCAATCACACCACAGAAGCTGCCTTCAATAAGTTTCGCTATTTTTAGGATTTTTAACAGCACAAGGTAAGGGATAAACTCAAACAAGATAAATGAACGACAGCAGACTTCTTACATTATACAAAAAGCCCAAGCGCCAAGAAGATCTACTGCTGAAAAATGGGATTACCTTTGCTAGCGCTAATGAGAAAGAAACCGTCTTGTGTAATAGGACTGTAAAACAAATCCACGATAGGTCTTGAGTGGCCATGACAGACCAGCGGGACCTGTGCCTTCTGTGCCTTCTTCTTCTCCATATCCGTTCTACTGGCAGCTTGCAACATCTCCCTTGATATCTACCTCATCAACATCATCTCAAGCAAAATACCCTATTCCGATATTCCCACTTCAACAATCAAAGAAAAAACACCTTATCAGGGTATGGCAAAGCAATGGGAAACCCAAGAAGGTCTAAGCATCAATAGAAGCAACTGATATATGGATTTCACCTCCCCAGCTTGGTGATCAGCAGCGGTAGATGGATCAAGTAGCAGATAAAGCAACAAAAGCGAGCTGCTCACCCGTGAAGCAGCGAGCGAGCGACCGAGCGACTGCAGAAAGAAAAAGCGAGAGAGAGAGAGAGAGAGAGAGAGAGAGAGAGAGCGAGAAAAGAGGAGGAGAAGAAAGGGCAAAAGAGAAACAGCGGTGAAGCCCTTGAGCTAAGGGCACGCCCCTGGCCTTAAATTAGTTGTTAAGTTTAAGACCATGTGATGCTAGTTGTTAGTAAATGTAATAAATGTAGAAAAAATTGAAATGTAAACACGTATTATGGGCTCTCTCTAGGAATGGCCACATACAGCTTTTTTCGTCTCAAACTTCCATAATGTCCTGCAAATCTAGACGTGCAAATCCAAAAACTGAGCCTACATTTAGATTCTCAGATGTCAAAAACAATGGTTTCAGGATGTGCACAACACCTAGGAACTAACTTATCTAGAACATCCCGAAAGTGCAAGCTTTTAGAAATGGATGTGTCTGATAGGCTTGTACTTTCCAAACCAGAGGCCCCAGGATCCTGGGGGTGCATCCCGGATGCAAGAGAACGCATGCGGCCAAGCTTCTCTCTCTCTCTCTCTCTCTCTCTCTCTCTCTCTCTCTCTCTCTCTCTCTCTCTCTCTCTCAAACCCTAATTTCAAGAGAACCTTAGATTTTTAGGCTTTTTATTTTGAGGGTCTCATCAACTCATACTCTCGTGTGTGTGTGTGTGTGTGTGTGTGTGTGTGTGTGTGTGTGTGTGTGTGTGTCTCCACATGCGTGCGCATGCATCTGCATCTGCATGCACATGCGCACACATGTGTGTGTGTGTGTGAGAGAGAGAATCTATGGCACTCAATCACATTAGTTTGGATCCATTGTTACTTCCCTTTTCTAATCTCCATTTCTTGTTTTTATCAGCATCTGATAAACTCACCAACACCTAGTCATAGTCACACAAGGGTGTGTCTCTTGTTGGAGTCAGTCTCACTCCTACTCACCTCATTTTGCCTTCTGAGATTCTTCAGCTCACTATAAATACCTGATTAGTGTAAAAGATGCAAGTAGTCTACAACATTACTCACATTTTTTTTAATGTCTGCAAAATCACGAGGGGTTTGGCACATGCGTAAACATAAACAAGTTTGCATAATTATATGTGATTTGCAGCAATTAGGAGTTTTTTGCAAAATTCATGGGATTCGCCAAAAGGTATAAATTCTAAAAATGCCAAAAGGCAACGATTAGTGCAACACCCTGATTTCCGCCAAGTCAATGAAAAATATTGATAGGTTTTAAGTCCTAAAAATGCTAATCAACATAAATCCTAAAAATGTCGATCAATGGAAATGCCAACCTAATTGCAAATCCGTGGAACTGTCAAATCGACAAATGCCGACGATCGGCATTTGTCGGCATTCAAGATACCACATAGATTGAAGATCTCACAACACGTAGTCCATTTCAATTGTTGATTTTGCGTATTTGAACTCCTACATCAGATCGTTGGCATTGTACACTTTCACTACCCAACTACAAGTCTGTATATTCTCTAAATGAAGTTATTGTATCTTAATCTTATTTAGGGGCTAATTCAATTCTTCTAAATAGTCCTCTGTCATGTGCTGCATGTAATTAGCCCATGAGCTTACTAATGAATCGCCAAATATGGCCATGGAGCTAAAGTAGACTATAATTAGTCATTAGGACAATTAATAAGGTGGCTCGAACAACCTCGCTATATTTGTGAATAGCGAACTTGTAATAATGGTTGTAAGGCCCAAATTAGCCAAATAAGACCCCAAACTTATAGTAGAGGCACAAATGACCACTATAAATAGATGAGGACGTGCTAAATTTGGAGGCTATTGTTCATTTTGTAATTTTGAGTTTTAAGAGATCTTGGAGCTTCTCTTTGAGAGCTTTCTTGATGAAGAAAGTGGTTCATGTGCCTAAAATCACAAGAGAGCTATGATCTTGCTCTAGAATCAAGCCCCTATCTTGTGAATGATCAGTAATCATGAATAAAGATATCTTACTTTGTCTAATTTGGTGAAGTTTTGCTACTTTTAGCTATCTTCTTGATTTTTGACTAGTTATTTGATTTCTTGCATTTCCATTCTAATTTGATGTTTAATTAATGGATTAGATTTTTGAATGCTAAGATATCAGAGTTTTCTTGATTTTTCAATTTCCAGCAAGTTCTAATTCAATTTTTGACCATTGAATCTTCATTATTATTATTATTATTTGTGTAGTTTCTTGTTGTAGATTAGTAGATATTTTTTTTAGCTTTTTGGAAATACTAAGATTTTTTGATTTGGAGCTATAATGACCAAGTTATGGCCATTTTAGCGTTTTCATTTCAATTTTAGCTTGTTAAGTTTTTGCAGTCTGTTTTTCTCCATTTTTCGGCTGTCCTTTTGAACGAATTTTGTGACTGTAACTTTATAGGATTGTAGATCTCAGTCTTAGTTTGAATCTGAGCCAATTTTCAGCCAATTTGGTTGAGAATTGACAAAGTTATGACAATTCTTGTGAAAGAGGTCAAATCCTAGCTTTGGTAAGAAATTTGGGAGAGAAGCACTTCAACCTTTCATTTTTGAAGCTTTGGTTCTTTGTAAAAAAATTCAGTTTCTTCATTTTGAAGTTTCGCAGGTTTTTATTTTTTTAAACCTAAGCCTTTTTCAGTAAAAAAAAAACTAAACCTAAACCTAACTTCTCTCCCCTCTCACTCCGCGACCCCCCCTTCCCCCTCCCTCCTCTTTCTTTCCACGAGTTTCTGCGATTACTTCCTGCGACTTCTGACCAGCACTAGTTCTTCACGAGTCCTGGCCCCTGCGATTTCACATGAGTTCTTCACGATTTCTTCAAGAGTTCTTCACGAATTCAGGCAAAAGACAACGACGAATTCTCCTAGAACATATTACTTCATACGACTTCCTTCTATGCGTTTGTGTGTAGCTTGATGCCGTGAGTGACAAGCGAGTTCACAATGATTAAAAATCATAGAAGTAATCAGCTTGGACAGTCGTCTGTTATTGTGAATTGACCGACAGCAAATGACAGCCACTTGAAGGGATGGATTTCTCTCTGAGACAACCTTATAACCTTACTTCGTAGTTTGCACGTATTATAAATCTTAGATTTTATGACGACATTACTCAACACGATCTACTCTATAGTCGTGGTTCAATTGAATGTGTTGCCAATCTTGTGTTGCGACGTCAGATCTCAGCACTGACCTTTTTGAGGTGGAAGATCAAGTTATTAAGCTCTTGACAGTTATCTTCAATGTAATTGCGGACAAATGGATCCTCTGTAATCGATTGATGATTCAAGCCAGATGGGCCAATGCAAAGAATGCGATGATTGTTACAGTCCCTCGTTGATCCTCCAATGATTTACCTTCATGTTTGATTCTCTAAATCGGTCGAGGAACGGGCGCATACAACTGTGTGCAAATGGAGAGATAAACCTACAACCATGAAGCAAGGGGATTTCAGATCAAATGAGCCTTCTTGAAGCCCGATCTATTTACTCTACCCGCCCCCCTCCCTCCTTCGGTCGAATCCACTGTCTCTCTACCTGGCCCTTCTTTCACCTTCGGTTGAAATCGTTCTCTCTCTACCCCTTCTCTCTCCTCCAGTTGAGATCCTTCTCTCTTACTCTATTTTCTCTCTTGCGCCAGCATTCCCTCTTATTTCGAATATTCCTTTTTGATTCTCCTTCACGGCCCACCTCGTTGTGCGTGCCATTTCTCTCCTCCTTGTGCTCGTAAAAAAAATATCTCCCGAGTCTTTTTTATTTTTATTTTCGGTTTGTTCTATTTTTCAGGAGCAAATGTTTCATGGATTTAAAATCATGATCAAATACAATTTATGAAACTTCTTAAGGCCCTATTCCTAAAATGCTTATTGATTATTTTCTTTCAATTTTCGAAACCTCATATCTTCGTCATTTGAACTCGGATTCAGGCACTATAAAAATAAAAATTGATCATTTTATTGTGTTGAGTACAATGATCAACATTTCCCTCATCATTATTTCTGTTTTTCATTAATTTTCTTTTTAGGCCCTCTTTTCCTAAGTTGTTTACGTTTATATATAATTTCTTCTTTAAATTTTCATATCTTTTCCGTTTGACCTCGGATTTTAGTGCCGTAAAAAGCAAACCTCTACAGCTCACCAAGATTGACAATATGGAAGTCTTATTTGTACCAAAAATTGACCTCTTCAAAAGTCCTTTTTACTTGCTCTAATCAAAAAACTCATGCCTATTGTCACCGCTTAACTGCACCTTGTTAAAACTGGTTTCCATATCATTTCCAAATTCTTCCCAAGATTGCAATCCACAGTTACAAGATTTAGTTACTCCACATCGACTTTAATGGATTGGCATTATGAACAAGAGGATGACGATCAGTCATACTGTGATGACGATTGTGACAATGATGTGGAGGAATATTGGGATCAAGGTGATGATTACATCGAAGATTATGACCAAGGTGACGACATCGCTGATAACAATCAGTATCAAGACCAAAACATAATTTGGCTAATGATGATCAATATCAAGACTACAACGACACTTCTGAACTTGACCATTACTCTGAAGATTTCAAGAACGATCAGCAGAGCAAGGAACAACACGAAGCAGTCATTGAAGATGGCTCAACCAAGTTCTCAACGACTGATGCCACACTGTCATTGCTCAGATCCCTGCGAACATAGTCCCAATATTCATCTGAGTTTTTACACACCCTGTAATACTTTGTATTCTACACCATTCTTGATTTTCATTCAAGAGCATAAAACCTGTCACAAAGCTTCACTATCAACAGTCTTCAATGGGCAGCGTTCTTTGTTTTGAGTTTCAACTCCTGCAACAGTCCACACATGCACCCCACAGCCCTCCATGCTAACGAACACCCTGCTTCCATCCTGTCAGACAAGCCTCCTTCATTCATCTCTCACATGCGCCTCCCTGACACACTGACTCTCATCTCAACCGGAGCCCATCGCTTCCATCTCGACCGACACACTGACTCCCATCTCAACCGGAGGCTTCCTTTAAAATCTCAACCGAAGCCGAATTGCCCGCTTAAATCTCGACCGGAGCCAAAGTGCCTGCTCAAATCTCGACCGAAGCCAAAGTGCTCGCTCAAATCTCGACCGGAGCCGAAGGCAGATAGAGCCTGATTGATTCAACTCGAACAGAAATAATTTGAATGTCACAAAAAATTTCGCGAATCAGATTCAATCAGATCTCAACCGAAGCAATCAGGTCAAATCTCGACCGGAGCAATTAACATCCATCTCGACCGGACCATAACTTTTGATCAACACCTCTGATTGCCATTTCGACCAAACCACCATCTTCCCAACACCTTCGAGACTGAAAAAAAAAAAAAAAAAAGGCATGAATACCAAAAAAAATTTAAGAAATAAAACTCATATCAATAGAAAGCCGTTTTCATACTGAGTCCCCCTCCCCCCTTGACTTCCTAAAAAGATCCAAAAAATCCAAAAATACCAAAAACTCTAAAAAATCCAAAAACCTCAAAAAACTCATACCCCAATACTCAATGGACTAGCATACATATCCTGGAATCCCATAAGATTATCCATACGAGATCAGGTCCCCTACAACTGAACAAATCCGACGTCATAGGTTCTACCGAATGCGGTCCCAACTCCAAGAGCCATCCACAAATGCATTCGAGGGACAAGAACCTAATAGAGCTGAGTCCTCACATGCACGATCCCATTTTTATGGTGTTGAACCCTCACAGGCCAGAACCAACCTTAATGGAGTTTTTGCTACCCATAGTGCTCATCATGAGAAACATACACAATACAGATCACGTCAGAGTTGATTCTTGCATCTCCTTGCCATATTACTCTTCGAATCAACTATAGCAAGATCGAAACAAATTTAGTTAAAATTTGTTCAATATCTAGTCCATTCGCATGTTCAACGTGTTTCAACTACGTGTTAAACACACTGATCCAATCTTGAGCATGAACATTTACTAGTAACCACATCCCCACCAACAGATTTTTCTTTGGGGTGGGGGGAGAGAGAGTGGATCTGCTTGGATCCACTGGAACAGTTACACTGCCAACAACAACATCAGCAAGATCGACAGCCAAGGTCACAAGTCAAATATGAAAAAGACAAGGCTAAAGAAGGCATATGGGTAATCCAAAGAGACTCAATCAGAAGAAGTTTTTCAGTCACGACGAAGATCCTTCAAAAAAGAGAAACACAAGCATTGGAAAATCAGTCTCTTTCAACCGGCCTCTTGTCATACTTCTGTGCCCATCCTCATGCCTATCGCCCACACCATCTATCGTTGTCACCACTACCCTTCCTTCCTTCTGTTTGTTTATCATCAGTTCATTGTTCTTTTGAGAAATCTCTAGTTTTTTTATAGTCTTACTGAAGCAGCTGATAGATCATTGCAAATGTCCTATGGAGACCAACTACCACCTACAATGGTTGATCAGCAAAAGAAGATCTAAGAAGCAGGCAAATTTGCTAGAAGACATAAGAAATTAAGCAAGAAGCTAAGGAGGAAAGGACAAAACTTAAGCAACAGATGAGTCAGATCAATCTTGACTAAAAGAAACTCTTTGGAGCAATGATAATTGATTCCCCTCCTATGAAGCCCAAAGAGATCCAAAAGTAACAGATCGAAAGAAAGAGCTGCAGAAAAAAATAAAGATGAAGACAACCGTGAACGTGCAAATAAAGTGAGCTCCTCACCCAGCAAGTGGTGGTCAAAGCTCAACATTGCAAGGGTCCAAGGCTGCAACAGTAGAACTATCAATTCCTTCACCCTTCCACTAGGCTTTATCATGTTTCCTTGCTGTCACCAACCGTTCGTTCAATCTGTTTCTACCACCAATGTGTGAATGAGCCCATTCCCTTGAAGACTAATAACCAAGATTTGTGCTACCTATCAGAAAAGAGCATCGACAAGATTGGAACTTCAACTGAGAAAAGAATTGTGGAAATGCCCCGAAGCAATATGGAGGATACAACCTCCCAGAAGTTAGTACCTGCCAAAAAACCAAAGATGAGACCGTTAATGGCAAATACAAGTGATAAGAAAGGACATGAGAAAAGCACTTATGCATGCAGAGTCGTGAAGCTGCTGGGAGCTCTCCAAAGTTTTGAGAATGTCAACCGCTTGCAACAATAAGACATTCTAGTTACATTGCGGCAGATTACAGAAAGCAATTTTTGATAAAGACTGGCAACAATAAGCACTTGGTTTTATGCAAGCGAACAAGGATCTACTCTTTTCCAAGTGACAGTCGAAGACGCCAATGCGGAAGCAGAGCGCATCTTCCAATATGAGTTGCAGTGGGTTCTGCAACACATTAGGGGTGGGATGATGTTGGCTGATTCGGACAGAGCAACTCAAGAGCACCTCTCACTTTAGATCAAGGAGGTCTCTGAGAAGATGAGACTAATGAAGACTGAGAGCCGAGTATGAGAGCCGAGAAATGCTAGTTAGGAATGACAAGCAAGAACATGCCCTTCCATTCATATTGTGTGTGGTTGTGGATTTAGAGTGGATTAGTGTTCTTGTTTCCTAGTTGTGGATTAGTTTTCATTTATTGCTGTGAATTAATGTAGGAATCAGCATTCAAGTAAACTACATAGGCTAGAAATGTGGCATCAATGATGGTTTTCTTGAGTGATGCCCCTATGATCATGCCCTTCCATTCATATTGTGTGTGGTTGTGGATTTAGAGTGGATTAGTTTTCTTGTTTCCTAGTTGTGGATTAGTTTTCATTTATTGTTGTGAATTAATGTAGGAATCAGCATTCAAGTAAACTGAATAGGCTAGAAATGTGGCATAAATCTTGCATATCCTCTAACATTCTAGTTCTTGATATTCTTGGGATGTCCAAGAATCAAAAGACTAGTTGGTTTCTTGATTCTTGGACCTCTAAAATGTTGTAGATTAATTCTTGTTTCTTGTTTTGTCAATTTATGCAAGTATAGTAGTGCTTGGGATTTGATTTAAGTTCATTTTGCAGCAGAAGTAGGAATCCATTGTTGTTCAACTGAGCAGTAACGTAGATCATTTGTTGGAGGCATTGGCTTGCATTTTGGTTGATTATGCATGTGCATTCAGTTCAAGAGAGACCCATCCGGATGTCCTCTGATAGGCAGGACATAATACTACAAAGATAATTTGTCCCTTCTGCCTAGTTTGGCATTGTAAGATCAAGAATACATCTAATGAATGCCATGAAGCCTGGTAACAGGCAGAAACGGTTCTAAAGAAGCAAGCAAGCAAAAGAACAAATATTAAACAGATTCTATGGAGCACGGGATCTGTAAACACTGATCAAGAAGGTGGATCTTCATAACAGTATGCTATTTATGTTGCTGCTCAACAACAAGCCTCAAGAAATTGGACCAGAGCACCACTTGGATGCTTTGCATGTGGAGAAAATCACAGAGTTGCAGAATGTCTAAATAAAGAAAAATTTGTACCATTCTGTTGTGACTATGGTTATGGGCATTGGTATAAAGACTGTCCAACAAGACCGAAGCCACCACCAACTACAACACCTGTAATTTGATAACAATCAAACGAAGACCAGCAGTTCAGAATAAACCAAGTGCACCCTTGATGGTGGTCACCAGAGCATAGAAACAGAAAGAACCAGTAGCGGGTCTAGTACCTGCTAATTCTATACCATCGAATGATACACCAACAACAGCAGGAGTCTATCCAAATCTTAGTGCTGGAAAAACGAAGATATCAGAGTATGAGGCAGTGGATTAAACATCTGCAAGAAGAGGAGGAGCTTGAAGCTGCTAAAGCAACAACAAAAGCTCATTCTTCACCATTGCAGCCACCAAGAAATTTACGTACTAATATGAATGATCAGTTGGCAGCTGTGATAGATGGTGGTTCAGGAGTTAACTTGATCTCTACAAAGCTATGTGCAAAATGGGACCTTACAAAGATCAAGCCTGCATCTTTTGATATTAAGCTAGCTGATCAAATGACAATTCGTCCACGAGGAATAGTTGAAGATATACCTGTCAAAATTGTGGGAGTACAGTTCATCATTACCTTTGTAGTGATGGACTTACCAGAAGCGCAAATGTCTACTGAGTTTTATTGGGATCTCCATGGTTACGAGTTGCACAAGTAATTCATAATTGGGGTACCGAAAAAATCACTTTTAAAAATGTGCAGTTAAAGTTGATCCTACAACTTGGACTATCAAACCAGTGGTTCAAAAAGAGGATGATGATACACCAATCACATTTCCACTGAATGTGCCGAATGTAGCCTGGATATCAACGGAACCTATATCAGATCCGATTGAAGATGATCTCATACCTGTGAGTCATGCCTTGACTTATGATGGCAATGCATAACTTATGGATGAGCAGATTCTAAATATGGATCTGACCAGATTTGGAGTGCATAATGTTCTTGATGAACCGACAATAAAACCACCTAAAGCAGTTATATTGAAGGAAGATAGAATCATAGGATCGATGACGAAGAAACAAGCTAAGCAACATTATAATACGGATCTGAAATGGGAAAATCCTCCTTAAAAGATAGATTCAGTGAATGTGCCACCCTTACTGGATAAAGACAAAGGGAAAGTCGAGGATGATTCTACAAGATAAATTTCTAGTAAGACATCATTGTCTAGGAAGTCCTCAACTTTGAAGAAGAGTTTATCTTCTCATAAGTCATCACCTCCACGATCAATTCATGCTAAGAAGGCTAAGCAAAGATCCAAGACAAATCCTTTCGAAAAAGAACAAACAGATATAGTTCAGCATGATATGCCTGAGCATTTTAAACGATATACATTGGATAATGTGGTTATCATGTTACCTAAAGCACATCATGAACCTGAAGAACACATGCCAGAATTGAAAGCGGTCTATGATGGCCCAGCTAGGACACAGCCAATGAATCTTGCCGAACCAGGAGAACCGAAAAATATTGTACAAGTTGGATCATGACTTATGAACAATATCAAGCACTCCGCATGTTACTTGTTAAGTATCAAGATTGTTGTGCATGGACTTATCAAGATCTAAAGGGTATTCCAACATCAGTTATTGAACATACCATACCTTTAGTACCTGATGTAGTTCCAAAGGTTACAAAGTTCTATCATTGTAATCCTAATGTTGCGGATCTGATAAAGAAAGAACTTCAGAGATTGCTTGACGCCGATTTCATTTATGAGATTGAGCATACCGAATGGATTTTACGATTGTTATTGTTCCTAAGAAAAATGGGAAATTGCGAATATGTGTGAATCTCAAAGCGTTGAACAAAGTGACGCGGAAGGATCACTTTCCGTTACCTTTTACTGAAAGCATTTTAGATTTCCTTCTGGAGCAGAAGCTTATAGTTTCTTGGATGGATTTAGTGGTTACAACCAGGTTAAGATTGCACATGCCGATCGCCACAAAACTGCTTTTGCAACAGAATGGGGCACCTACACTTACAAAGTAATGTCGTTTGGACTCTATAATGCACCAAGTTCATTCCAAAGAATAATGCAATTTGCTTTTAAAGATTATCTGCAAAAATTCCTTGAAATTTACTTGGATGACCTAGCAGTCCATATAGTATGGATACAGACCACCTGGATCGATTGGAAAAAGTATTTGAAAGATGCCGCAAATATCAGATTTCTCTAAATCCATAAAAATGTCAGATATGGGTTTCCCACGGAGTTGTGCTTGGATATGTGATATCAAGACATGATATTGTCACAGATTATTCTAAGATCAAGGTAATTGTGGAATTGCCACCGCCAACAACAATTCGTGGAGTTTATGTGTTTATGGTTCATGCGAACTACTATCAAATTTTTATTATCTTCTTTGCGGATTTAGTACGACCTATATACAAACTGACTATTCTTCCTATTTGGATAGTAGAGGCGTTAGAAGCCTTTGAAAAGTTAAAAGAAGCATTAACTTCAGCACCAATACTGTGTTCTCTAGATTGGACGATAGAATTTCATGTTCATATGGATGCCTCAAAATATGCCATTGGATCAGTTTAGACGTAGCGAGGTGAAGGATTATCCTATACGATTTGCAAGCAGACAGCTTACAGATCCGGAGAAGAATTATTCAACAACCGAACGTGAAGCATTAGCCATGATTTTTTTTGTTCAAAAGTTTCATCACTACCTCATGGAAACGCACTTTGCATTTTATACGGATCACCAGCCATTACTTTACTTGGTAAACAAGACGTAATACTGGATGTATTGCAAGATGGTTATTGTTATTGACTGAATTTGACTTTCGCATTGTGGTTCGAAAGGGGAAGCAACATTATCTAGCCGATCGCGTTTCGTGAATCAGTTAACACTGAAGTGGATGATGAACTACCAGATGTTGCATTGTTCTATGTCGCAGCAGTACCTGAGTGGGCAACGGATATTGTTAAGTACCTGATGTTAGGAGAACCAAATGACTCCTTGACAAAAGTACAAAAGAGACAATTGATTCATAAGGCTCAACCATATCAATTGATTGCCGGACAATTGTATCGTCGTGGATCAGACAATATTTTACGTAGATGTGTTTTACCGCATGAAGTACCAGATTTAATCATGTTTTCACATGATGGCATGGGTGGAGGACACTTCTTAGATATTACTGTTTGCAAACTTTTGCAATCAGGTTGTTGGTGGCGTACGCTTCATAAGGACACAGAAAATTTTATTCAGACATGTGATGTTTGCCAGCGACCACGACGGCCTACTCGACAAAACTATGAACCCTTGCATCCGGTTTTATCACAAGCACCATTTGAAAATTGGGGACCGGATTATATTGGTCCAATTCACCCTGCCGTGCAAGGATCTCAGGCCCGATACATTATCGTAGCAACTGATTATATGACCAAGTGGGTTGAAGCCAAAGCTGTCAAAGTTGTAGATGCGAAATCTATGGCCAAGTTTTTGTATGAAAATATTATAATCAGATTTGGATGTCCGATTGAGATTGTCAGTGACCAGGGTACACACTTTGTGATACACAGATTTAGCACTCCCTACTATTTTAGAGGGAATGTCCAAGCTGAATCTTCCAATAAGATTCTCTGCACCATTATGACAAAGACAGTTGAAGCAAGTCGGTCTGATTGAGAACATAAACTATATGCAGCGTCATGGGCATTCAGAACCACTTACAAAAATAGTACAAATCAAATACCTTTTCAACTGGTCTATAGTCAAGATGTTGTCACGCTGATTGAATTTTTAATCCCATCCTTACACATAGCAGCAACAGAACGAAAAAATGCATTTATGACAGTACCTGGGTGAAGGACCCTCCTGGGTGAAGGTTCATCCTTCGCCAGCCCTGGAAAACGTTTGCCTGATAGGTTCAGATCCCCAGAAACCTTCGCCGAGATTTTTATAGCCTAATTTACATTACTATACATGCCTGCAAATTTTTGTTCAGAACTGATCAACCAAACTAGTATTCAGTGTAATGGACCCACCAAATTCACCTATAAGTTGGCTGACTTTGATTCATTCCTCACTTGTGCTAGCGAAGCTCTTGCAAATTTTTCCCACGACCAAAGCCTTCCAAACTTCATGAATTACTTTCTAATACACTTTCACGCGTCTTACATTTCCTTTTTGCTCATCATGTCTTCACCGATACTTCCCAGTCTTCGCGCTATACTATCCATCGTGATGTTCCATCTGCAACGGACATCATGATCCTTCCTAGCACAAGCATGGTCACTTAGTGGATGACCCTCGTGGAGCCTCTGCTCACTACAATGGGTATCCATGAGAGAGTCTTTTTCAGTAGAATCAACATGGATTTTATTACTCTTGCCTTCAGTATGTGGAAGGAAGAGAAATCCAAATTTTATATCACCTTTCAAGGAGCAACACACAAGGTGCACGTCACTGAGGCCACCCTTGCAGCCATAGGTATAGCATTCAGTACACAGGCCTCACCCAATCACAAGCAGGCAAAATAGGCCATCAAGCCATACATTGACCTCACCAATGATCTCCACTGGACCAATGATGGATACCTTCTGGAAGCCGTCACTGAGCCTTCAATACATGCTGCTGCCCAGTTACTAAACAACTTTCTGATGGTTGGCAATCTCAGAAAAGACCGCATCACATCACATGTCCTCCATAGGATAGTGGAGTCCTATGCCAAGTTGGCCAAAGCCCCTCTTGAACCATATAACTGGTTCAAGACTGTTTCTAGTGAGCTCAAACGAGCTATAAAGGCCAATACTAAGCAGCAGTTCACCGCTGGCTCTTCATTGTCTCTTCTAGTCGCTTCTCACCTAGAAAACAAAATCCATGGTTTCCACATGGATTCTGTGCTTTCGATCTACAAAGAAGCACCGGCCGAGTCATCTCACCAGGCCTCAAGTTCCCATAGTCGCCATCGTCCACGCAGCAAGATCGTCATTCCTGACTCGACTTCCGTGTCACGATGTCGCACTAGGCATACATCGTCAGTTGTGCTTCCACCCCCTGCTGCTGTTCGCACTGAACTTCCCATTCCCCCCGCCGCCTCTGATGCTTCCCTCGGCTCTGCTTCCACACAAGGATAGTCTGTGACCATTGGGGCTACCATTCCCATCACAGCTGCCCAAGATGCCTCACCCCAACATACCGAAGCCACTTCACAAAACACGCAGTTTTTCATGGATATCTTCAATGGTTCCGACCCCCTTGGGGCCGTCGAAATTTTTGAAATGCCCCAAAGCCCTGCGCCCTTTGACTTTCAGTCCCCTGAAAGAGGATTCGAATAGATCCATGAAACTACTGTCGATGTTGAAGATGTAAGCCAACAACCTCACACTGAAGATAGCTCATTGAACAATCTACAAGAGTTTCTTGTGAAGGTTACTGACATTCCTGTGTCAACTATCTTAGCTACGGATAGAAGATCCTCATCAAGAGTAGGAACATAGAGAACTTCCTCCAGTTTCTTGTCACCTTGATTCGTGTCTAGCCATAGTACACCAGTTCCATCAACTATATGTTTAGAACCGTCTCCAAGTATAATAAATCTTGAAAAATTCATCTTCTTATACTCAGACTATATTTGTTTCAAGGAAACAAAATGTGAGGTGGCTCTCGAATCAAGAACTACTTTTCGAATTTGCGAATTTGATGAACAACATAAATCTTCGGAAACATATGCTACTGAGTTTCTTGTTGTTCTCTCTTCCGCTGCTCTGGAACATTCTGGTATGTCTTCGATGAAATTAGAATATGAAGGTTCGCTTTGATTTTGCTCCTTTTTGTTTCTGGAATTCTGATAACAGTCTACTGTTGCATGACCCCGTTTATGACAATGAATGCATTCAATCTTTGGACAATTATCTTCTGTATAACTTGATTTCATGCATCTGTTGCAGATCTTCTTTTCACGAGAATTTTTATGCTGCTTTCCAGATTCTCAATCATTTGTCTTTGATTCGTTTGAACGATTTCCAATGTGATAGACAATTAGATAATCAGATAAACAACTGAAACTTTGATCAGAATACGAATTTTTATAATTCTGAGTGTGAATCAATATACATTTTTCTTGCTGCCTTGTGGTATCTCTTTTACAAAGAGTACGTAAGTGCGCAAGTGCATAAGTAAATAAGTCAGTTTGAGTCTAAGTCTGAGCTTGAATCTAAGAGTATTTTACTACTATAAGTGCACATGTATTTATATTGTTACAGGATAAGTCCTTTGGCCTTTTTCCTTCTATAACAGAATCCAATCGTTTTGATGGTTGATATTCAACAACGTTATGGTTTCTAGGGTCGAATAAATTCTGTTCATGAATATTTCGCAGCAGTCTGTCTCTTCGTTTCAGCTTCGTGTTTCGCGAATTGTTCACGACAATTGTCTCTTTGCGGCATTTTCGTCATTCATGAATCGTTTGTGACAGATGACAATTCTTGAGCTTGAAGGAAGCTAGAATATTCCGCGAACTGTTCGAGATAGTTTCGCGACAGGTGAGCTTGAAGAACAATCCTGAAGATTTCGCGAATTGTTCGCGACAATTTCGTGACATTTGAGGCTTGAACAAGAAATAGGAAAATTTTGTGACAAGATTCTATTCGCGAATCTTTTGAGCTTCAACAAGAAAGCCACGAGCTTCCACAAGACACTATTTCACGAAAGAAAAATAAATCAAGAGTCTTTTGTTCGTGATATTCAATCATCCTTTCCATTGTCAAATAATTGGATTTCTCATGGGAACTTTGTTTGCTATAACTCATGCCCCAATAAGTGGTGAGTTGGTTTGGGCTTCTTGTACTCTCTTTGAATTCAATACTTGGACTACAATCCAATGCACAAATGAGGATGTACAAGAGTAAAACACATAATCATAAGAGTAAAACACGCAATCACAATGTGATTGCTTTAACAAAGCCATTATTCATGAAAATTTTAAAGACCTGAAAAAACAACTTTTCATAGTACAATGTTGGCTTTTCAGTGATATGTATGAAATCTGGATGAATATGAAATACTTAATTGCATTTTCTAAGTATTGGATAATTCTTTGATATCCACCATGTCTAATCTTAAATGCAGTTTTGTTCTATATAAAAAATTCTTATAAAATATTGTGTAAAGTTGAAGCCATAACCAAGTAGCTTCTAATTGTTGACATTCAGTTGAACAACAAATCATAACTTACACTTAGTAGTAAATGTACCAAATGACAACTCTAGAAGAATGTAAAAATAGACAAAAATAGAGTATTGAGATAACTTGCCACCAATGGTCTAAAAGGCACTTGATGCAAGATAAGTTTGATTCTAGCATAATGTAAATCCCAAATGGTTAATGGGAGCAACGATAAGAAGATTTAGAGAAAGAACACAGTTCTTCTGTTATATTTCTAGGGCCATTAAGATTGCCAAAAATCTTTTTTGATTGTCATGAACTCTAAGAGTGCAAACCTTTAATACACGAATATCATTTTCGCAATATGAAACAAGGGATCTAGCCTTTCATACCTATGACCTACAACAATAATTTTCAAAAGATCTAGTAATCATTGACACTAGATACATGGAGTTCTCCTCCTCCCTCAATATTTGCAACTTTTGACATATTTTTTAAAAGATTATCAACACTAGTAGCATTGAGTTCTCCTCCTCCTTCAATATTTGCAACCTTCACAACAAGGTTATCAACAAGAAGAACATATCTTCTAGACCGAATGCCCATTTCATAAGCAAAGTAGTCCCACTCTAGCCCCAAAGCATGGGTGTACTTGGCATATCCATCGGACAAAAAATGAACATGCCCTTGGTTAGAGAATTTTTTTTTTTCCACTCCTCCATCACAAATGGATCGTTCACTACAAAGAATACCAAAGCTCATATCAAGCTTCAACAAATTATACAACTATATACTAACATGAAAATCCTACTAGTCTTCAAATCTACAAATGAATTTGTGGAGACATGAAAGACTGATCATGTATGGTTGAAACAAATGCATAATAACAAACCACTAGCAAAAGTTTAGTTGGTAGTTAAGGTAATAATGAATAGAAACTCAAAGAGAGCTACCTGAGATGATGAAGATATCATCCACACCAATCGATTTAAGCTCAATAGCTTTTTCAATGTATCATGGAACATGATTCAAACTACCAAAACCAAGAACATTATCAAGTTTGCAATCTCTCTCTCTCTCTCTCTCTCTCTCTCTCTCTCTCTCTCTCTCTCTCTCTCTCTCTCTCTCTCTCTCTCTCTCTCTCTCTCTCTCCCCCCCCCCCCCTTCCTCCATGCATAGCAAATCCACGAACAAAATGCAATAAGCTAAACAATAAACTAGTGAATTCTCAACCAATGGTGGAGATCTCTTTACGACTACAAATATTACCTACTACATCCTTGGATGAGGGTTGGGACCCTCACTAAAACCTTAGCCTTGCTTGGAGATACTCCTAGAAAATAGTTATCAAAGGAGAATATACAAGCAAGATAATTGACAACAAATAGGATGAAACATTATAGATAACTCTATAGTCTTGGCTAGGTGTAACTCAAAATGAGCTAAGTTTCACTTCTTGGATGTTCAACAAATGAGAATGATTTGGGGAGGCCAAGAGCAAGCTCCTTGGAGGCCATAAATTCCATTGCTTGAAGAATACCTTGCATAGTTATGTCTCTCATGATAGTGAATGCTACCACCACCATGTATTGTGGCATGAATTTCTTAGTGACCTTTGCACCGAGTAAAACACTTGGTAGAAAAGCCACTAAAAAAACATTCTCCAAGCATAAAAGATTGGCAAAGCATTTTGCTTCATTGTTGAAATTTTTTTTATCGCCCACAATTTTTTTTACTTTCATATGCTATAATGTCCTCTACCAACTTTTTCAAAAAACTTTTATGGACTTTTTAAGTTTCATAATCATGTTTTTGGACTTTAAGGTTCATAGTATGTTGGCATATAAAAGGAAACATCAATACCTACTCCCGATGTAAGTAGCTAGCTATAGTAGTGCTACTCAATACGTACTCCCCATGTAATTCGCTAGCTATAATAGTGCTAATGATAGGTAATTCATGAAGCCGTGAACCAAACCTTGGTGCAATTGAAAGAAGTAAAACATATATCTAAAGATTTGAGTGAAGTTTCATGAATTGAATCATTTCAAATTAAAATTAGACAATTAGCTACTAGCTAGTATATATGATGCATTTTCAAAGGATTATAGCTTACTCTGGATGTTTGGAAGGTTGGCTGATCACAAAGGCGAGTATGATTCAGATAACGGATTATCTTATAGCGTACTATACTTCATCTTATGCTTGCAGAAACTTTTACATGCTGAGAGCTAAACAGATCATAACAAAGGTAGGCTACATCCCATGAGATTGAAACATTTCTACGAAACCCACTGTTGCTCAGAGCTCATTAAAACTGAACTTTGAAGAGAGAAGCACCAATTTGACACTACTACATAGACATCTCTAAGAACTTTCTAGTCCTGACTGCTTTCACGACAACCGAAAGAACCTTGCATAGTCGGAGTGAAAATCCCATAACATCATCCTTACCATCAGGTCTTGTGATTTGGTTACAACTTACCAACTGGGAGCCTACTGTGCATTAACGGCAGCAACAGTTCTCAATGGTCTACATTTTTTTGCCTTGGATTGTGAGATGATAGATGATGGCTCTCTTTAGATGCTCATAGTTTGTTAGATCTTGACTCTATGCTGCTATGAAATGCACCTTACTTGGTAAATTTGTGTTTGCTCAGTGATTTGATCTACTGATCCTCTTCAGATCCAAGCATGCAGATCTCTGTTTTCCTGTTCTAACTAGTGCATCGTAGTTCTGCAATGTATGGATCGAAGACCCATTTTTTTTCTTTTTTAGTTTCTGTCTGCAAACTACTTTGGATCATTAATTTTCCCAGTGCACTGTTTTTTTTAGATTGAATGGAAACCAGGGAGCTTTGAAAGCTGAAGAAACTGAGATTATGGCTGAAAGAGAAAAGGAAGAAGCCTGCTAGATTGAGAAACAGGAAAAAAAATTAAATGTTCCAAAACAACAGAAGAGCATGAGCAGGCCTGCATTTGCAAGCCTTCTCAGTCCCTTGTAACCAATTTTCCTTTTGCATTTTCATTTTCGCCTTCAGCCTTATAGTGAAAGGTGGGTTGTTTTTAAGAAGCCTCATAGCACACTTCAAATTGAGTAAGTGATGAGGAGTCACTTGTGATTTCTACCTCACAAAAAAAGTATATATGTACATGGCCGTCAAAACATAGACATCAAGCATGAGCACGAGCATAAGGATATACCTGCAAATAGGAGTGAAGGCACCAGGGACTCCCACAAGCACAATCTTCTTGCCAGCAGCTAGGGAATGGATAGAAGCTAGTTTGAGTTTGTCATCTTGAGTCAAAGAAGGCAACTTGGCCATCAGGCAAATTGTCTCCAACAGCAATTTGTGCCATTTCCCTCTCTTCACGATATATGTCGCTGCTCTCCTCGCTAGTAAGTGATGTGACACTCATTATTACTCTTTCCACCTAGGGAGGCAATGGGCATCTTATAGTCTCATGTTTTAGTCTCTCACTTTGTGGATCTCACATGACTTAGGCCTTCCATGGAGGAGTGCTCTAAAACCGCCCAAACCTGAGAAACAACGTTCACTCATCGTTGATTGAGAGGGTGCCCTCATCCAACGATGGAGAATCCTCCATTGTGGTGGTGACCTTTCAAGCATGCTAAATAGTTGCATAAGGGTGAGACCCCAACTGCATCCTAATCGAGATAGGGCCCAACAGTGGAGAAGCCTCCACTTGAAAATATGCTCCTCCCATATTCTAATGACACTTTAGTGCAATTTGTGCGTCCCTACGCAAGTGTACAATTAATGCTTCTTGGTCTTATTAACCCATGGGATCCAGAGAATCTAACTTAGGGTACGAGCCTAGCTCAAGCATGATACCCCAACTCACTACATGTCAAAAGATAAAGGTACAACTAATGGGGCGATCTCAACGAGATATACCACTGGGGGTGGCCCCCATAGTTGTTGAGATTCAAAATTGTATGAAACATGGAGGATGTTTACTTTAAAAAAGCCCCGTATGTACCAAATTGTTTGCTCAACAAGAATAGTTAAGAGGATTTCAAGTGTCTAAGATTCCTAATCTTACTACATAAATTTATTGAATAGTAGAAAATTTTGATATTGTTAGGAAGGCCATTTATTTATGTTTCATGTAGCCCAAAATTTGCACATGGCCATACACTCACAAATCATAACGTCTACAAGCAATCCCTGCTTTATTTCTTATTTTATCTAAATGTCTAAGCTCTTTCAATTGTCAAAATTGGCCAATTTTCCATTCAACTTAAAAAGTGCAATTATGACATTTGAATGAAAATAGTGCATTGCAATTTGAAAGTTGAAGATAATAAAAAATTTAAACATGTCCATAGAAACGTATATTTGTAGGTTGTACTCTTTGTGAGAATCTACACATACACATACCTAAGGCTATTTGTGAGGAGAATCTACACATAAGTAAGGCTATTTGTGAGTAGCATGAATATCTAGTTTTGAAAAGTCACTCTAAGGCACTTCATGTGGAAGCCAAGCATTTATGTCAAAGTGATTCTATCACTTCTTCAAACTTTTGTTTATTGTCAAAATTTCTTCCTTTTTTCCACTAAGGAGCTAAGTTTCTACCTAATCACATTCATGGCCAAATTTTGAGCTTCTCATGTCATGCTACTTTCAAAGGTAATTGTTAAACTTAGATAGCAAATGATTGGTTGTAAGACCTTTTAAATTCTTGTTGAGCATTGCCTATAAGGCCAGCTAAAAGATATATCTAAACAATAACAAAGGAGCGGGCGACAGGAGCGGCAGGAGGGGAGAGGAGTGGTGTGAAGGTCATCGGGCCAACGACATCGACTGTTCTGCTTATGATCTACAGCACATCTTGCCCGTTTTGGTGAGATTTTAGGGGGGGAGAAGTGTAGCGCAGGCATCCCAAAGGGAGCCGGGGACCACGACTTAGCTTCCCAGCCTTCAACTCTTGCCATCCAAACCCACTTGACGTACAAGCAGCCAACTCGCCAACAACGATCAGACTTAACCCACTTGAAGTTCCGAAAACCAACATTGAGATCCAACCTGGCGCCATGCCAGATCGGGGGTCCCGATGTGGGTGACTTCCCTCCAAGCAAGCCGCCCGACAACATCAAACTTAACCAACTCGAAGCTTCGTTACAAACGAGTACCATCCATTCCAAGCAAGCGGTCTGACTTACATCAGACTTAACCAACTGAAAGCTTCGTCACGAGCGCTGGAAGCCAACCTGGCGCCATGCCAGACTGGACAGCCATAAATAGGTAACTTCCACCCAAGCAAGCCATCCAACTCAGCCGACAGGTTAGAGCCCGTTCCCCAAGAGCTTAACCCATTCACGTTCATGCAAGGAACACTCAGAACCACAAGCCGCGACAGATATGGAGACAACCAGTTCCTGGACCAAATGGTCCCGACAGCGTACCGCTGGCGCCACGGACCGAATGGTCCCGACGACATACCGCTGGCGTCCTGGGATACGACCCTCAGCTATGTGCCAAGTTAAAAGTTTTGAAAGCGGCCTTACAACTGGCGCTTTTACCGAACACTGAAACCCAGAAGGTAATCAGAGTCAGTTTGAGGAAAATCCCACTTTATTGATAAATTTGAGAAGGTTACATTTCAAGTGTGTGACCGACCCTAGTCTCTGGGGCGCTAGCATGCCAAGGCGAGAGCCATGACAACATTCCAGCAAGGGAGGCTGAGACTTGGTTGGAGCTCGCCCTGAGTCGCAACCCGCACTCCCCTATAGTATTGGTGTGATTCGGCACCCCCCCTCATACCAAGCACTCTACCCAAGCTGGTAAAGCACGTTTTTCTCTCTCTAAGATTTTCTCTTTCTAGAACGTCATTTTCTCTCTCTAGATTTTATTGATCCCTAGGCTTGCTTTAATCATGCCTAGATCGTGTGAGGTGATTGCACATCGATCTGAGCTCTCTGGACTCCGCTAGAACCGATCAAAGATTTTCAGCCATAGGAACTTGGCGCCGGCTGGATTCTGGTCACAGTGGCGCCGGGAGCAGCACGGGCGCTGCTGGCGCCGGGGACATAGCTGGCGCCGGAAGTAAAGCTTGTAAAGGTAGCTTTACAACAAGAAGGTCCAGCTTCGAGGCCCTTCCGCCCCGGAAGCCTGTGCGCCCGAGGGCGGAGGCCCGAGGGCGCACAGTCCCGCGGGTGGAAGGGCCGAGGAGCCGGCCCTTCCCTTCTGTGAATTCTGTTTTTACATTTTTTTTTTGACGTAAATTTTTCTTACAAGCACCTACTGGGTGGAAGGTGCATGTAAAAACCGTAAATTTTTTTACGTGCACCTTCCGAAAGGTGCTTGCAAAAAAAATTTGCCCCACAGATTGCGTTCTGTGAGGCATCACCATTTCCTTTGTAAAACTTTAAAAACTGATTTTACGTGGGGGGGAAGGCCCTGCTCGAGGGCCTTCCGTGCTGGGAGGGTTGTTGCCCGAGGGCACGGCCCGAACTGCACGGAAGGCCCGGGCCTTCCCCTGCGTAATGCGCAGTGCGCAGGTGGGCGCGGGGGCAGAAAGGCGAAGTGCTCTGAAAACACGAGGGGAGAAAGGTGAACATGGGCATCTTCGCCACTGGATATCTCTGAAGCCGAGTCTGAAGCTGAGGGGTTTGCGCAGGAAAGCGATATATGTGCTTGATCGTTGTTCAATCTCCCAGTGTGAAGATAATTAATTGAAAGCTTCTAAGAAGGATCAGTTGATAACTCGAATCTATCCAGACCAATGCATAGTGTTTGTTCAATGCCTCTTAAGATTATGGAAAACGAGGGACAGAGAGGATCTTGTGACGGAGATGGCAAGCCAAATGCTAGGTCAAGATCCTGTTCGCCTTCTTCATCGAATGGAGTGCGCCTGCACGTCAAATGAGGCGCTCGTAAGTACGGAGGAAGAAGTTCAAAGTTCTCTTCATGGGCCTGCTCAAGAAGATCTGAGCTCCCTTGAGAAATCGCTTCCTCTTGGGCTGCAATATTTTTGCATTGATCATTCATAATTTTCCATCAGAGCCTGACGACTTCTGCTTTATCTTTTTCATGGTTCATTTCATGAGATTGAGAAAGTTGTTTTTTGAGGCATTTTAGTTGTATTATTAGTATGCCAACTGTCAAGGATGGCCATTCTGGCAGAATAGGCTAGTAATCAAGCTGTCATGGTGGTCATTCTAGCATAATGTGTTAGTAGCCAGCTGGCTTTTCCAAATATTGTGGCATTGGAATTGTGAGGTTGATACTAGAGGTCACTCCAAAATACAAAGAAAACCTGAGCACTGAGCATTACGTGAGGGGGAAGGCCCTGCCTGAGGGCCTTCCTTGTTGGGAGGGCCCTTGCCCGAGGGCGGGAGCCCTCGGGCAGGCCCCAACTAGCAAGGAAGGCCCGAGGGCTTCGGGCCTTCCCCTACGTAATGCCATTGTGCGAAGGGTTTTTTTTTTTTTTTTTTTTTTCGTTTTTTGGCCGTACGGTATGGGCGTACGGCCGTACGCGTGGACCAGATTTTTTTTTTTTGGTTTTTTGCCGACATAGCACATGCACATTTCACCGGAGAGAGGAAAGAGAACGCGCATTTCACCCGAGAGAGGAGTGAGAAAGTGAATTCAACCGGAGAGAGAAGAGAGAATGACAGATTCCTGAGAGAGAAAAAATTGGATGAACATTATGCTCCTGAAGGTGATCCCAAAATACAAAGGACACTTGAGCACAAGGTTGTTGAAGAATAGGTTTTCTTAGAGCAGAGTGGAATGCGGCAGGCGTGGTAGCAGGAAGGTGTCTTGTGCTTCTTCCTGTCAACAACCGGTTTTGGTTTTGCTTCCTTTGCCTTCTCTCTCTGTCTCGGTGGGTTATGTGCTGAGATTTTCAGCCTCCCTCTGCTGTTCCTGCCCTAGTGTTTTTCAACACTCTTTGTCCTTCTGCTTTTTCTTCATTATCTCTATTGGCTCCTGGTCGCTTCTCCTGTCCTCTGTTCCTGCAGGACTTCATCTAAGGCTTTTATTTTCTGCCGTTCTGCTTCTTTCCCTCTTGGGTTTTTAAACACACAGTGGGTTTTGCGTTTTGGCTCCCCGTCTTTGCCCTGGAACGGATCTTCTGCTTTGTCTCTGAACTTTTTTGGTTCTTCCTTTCCTATGGACAGGCGTTTTCAGATGCGTGGAATGCAGGTCCCCTGCCCTTCCTCTAGATCCCCCTGCCTCTTCCTCCTGTAGCTAAACCTCCTATCAGTTATTTAGATGCTCTCAATAACAACCTGTCGCACTCTACTTCTTCCCCTTCTCCTGTGGATTAACAGTCCAGTCTGAACGCGGTTAGTACCTCTGTTGAGGATCGTAAGCTACTTAACTTAATGGACAGCTCACTCTCTCCTTCCTGTCGGACCTTGAAGCCCTTACAGCTTCGCAGTCCTCGCTTTTTGACTCTTCAGTGGTCTTCTTTTTTGGATCGATTGCAGCTTTCACGTCAAAGAGTTTATTAACCTTTTCCTGTCCCCTCGTTCTTCTCGTTTCCTTGATTTCCCTCGTTCTTCTCGTTTCCTTGATTTCAGCTCGTTTGTTTCAAGTTTAACAAGTGTTTCAGTCCTCGGAATGCTGAGTCTATTTCCCTTCCAGTTTCCATTATTACGCTTTCCTCCTTCCCTGCTAGACTTAGATGTCTTCTCTTCAGCCTGCTTTCTAGTCTTGCAGAGGTCCTTGATATTGCCAAGGATTTCGAGTCTCTTTTTTCACCTCACATTAACATTAAATTTGGACAGGGATCCTTCGCTGCAGTCTGTAACTGAAGACGAATGCATTCCAAATTCTCTCAAAGTCAAGACAGTCACATGCAGAACAGACTATGCGAAATGATAGTTTTATTAATGTTCCTACAAATGAACAGAGAGCTCCTTGCATTACTCCTTCATTCCCTAAACAGACTAAAAAGAGGAACCTTCCGAAGAGAAATCTGAATGCATCAGAACCTCATTTGTTGTCTAACCAAGATGGATTCCCAAGCTCAGCTGAACACCAAGCAGCGATATCTGAAACACTTTTGAATTCAGTTTCTCCTTGCCTTTAAAGTCGAGATAACCTTTTGATCTCCAATACGGTAAAGAGACCTAATTCTAAGAACATGACTTTTAAGGAGATACTCTTGTCAACCAGCCTTCCAAATGGAACTTATTCAGATTCTTAATGCCTTGTGCTCAGGTATCCTTTGTATTTTGGGACCAGTTCCAGGAGCATAATGTCCATCCAATTATCTCTATTTTAGGAATATGTCGTTCTCTCTCCTCTCTCCGGTGGAATGTGCATGTGCTATGTGGCAGTCCGTCATTGGCTGTCCACATCCACATTCCACCACAAACGTAAACAAATTTGCGAAAAAAAAATTGGCAAAAAACTGAAAAAAAAAAAAACTGGTCCATGCATACGACCGTACCGCCGTACGGTACGGCCAAAAAAAAAAAAAACCTTCGCACAATGGCATTACGTAGGGGAAGGCCTGAAGCCCTCGGGCCTTCCTTGGTGGTCGGGGCCTGCCCGAGGGCTCCCGCCCTCGGGCAAGGGCCCTCCCAGCAAGGAAGGCCCTCAGGCAGGGCCTTCCCCCCCACGAAACCTTACAAACGCAGATCCTACCATGTTGGAGACAGTAAAACGAGATAATTCAACGCATTTCGACGAGCTTTCTAACGAGAGCCAGTTTTTGGCCTCTCCTCCTCCGCACTTTTGGAGCCCTCCTTTCGGAATGGGGCAAAACCATATCAACAAAGTGGTTACTTGCAGCTCTCTTTCTTTTGGCATTGGCACGTGCTAAAGCTAATACCACTGTGCTGAATTGACATTTGTGGGCGCAACCTTGGAACTTTATTACACGTTGTCTCTTTCTCTTGTTTTGCATTTTTAGCAGACATGCCTCACTCTCCCTCTTCTTTGCTCTAATTTGGTCATGAACTTTATTACATGGAATGTTAGAGGTCTTAATTCTCCTATCCATCGTTCCATCGTTCTCTTCTCCTGCATTATATCTCTTCTCTTCGCCATTCTAACCTTGTGATTTGCATGCAAGAAACTAAGATGAGTGGCATGCTCTTGGACGTGCTTATCAAGTCTTTTGTCCGAAACTCTAATTACTCTTGTACTCTTGCGGACGACACTCGTGGTGGTTTGCTTACTCTTATCTCTAGAGATTGGAAAATCGCTTCCCACTCTTCTATCATCGAAGGTCGTGCGAATCTGTGTGGATTCTCTTTCAACATCTTCAACATTTATGCTCCCAATTTTCCCAAAGCCCGTGTTGACCTGTGGAACGCTATCACTCCTTTCAATCCTTACCCTTCGATATTGTTGGGAGATTTCAACATGTACCTCCTTCCTACTGATGGCCCTAGCCGTATTTCCTTTGCCGAAAGACTAGCTTGGGATTGTATGGTGGACGGTTTCAACTGCGTTGATGTGCTAGACCTTTGCAACTCTCCCCATCTTCACAACTGGAACAATGGTCGTTTCCCCCTCTCTTTTGCTTCTGCCAGATTGGACCGTTTCAATCTTTCCAACGAAGAAACTGGGCCAGCCACATTTCTTGCAGTTCTATTCTCTCTTTCCCGTTGTCGGACCACATCCCAGTTCTACTCCATCTCTTTTCCCCTACTCCTAAGCGTCATTCGATCTACATCATGAACAATTCGCTGATTTGGAACAAGTCTCTCCGCCATTCTCTCGCTATTAAAATCTCCTCTCTCTACGATTTGGGAGACATCCTCGATTGCTCTCGTTCCTTTGTCAAACAACAGGGAAAACTTATCTCTTTTTCCTCTACCCACCTCGAATCTTCTCTTAGACATTCCCTCTCTTCTATTAATTTTGATAGAGCAACCACTGTAGACCCTTCCTTCGTGCCGATGAATTCTTGGATATCACCAACCGTCTTAAAATTCTCGACCATTCCAAAGCTAGTATCCTTCGCTAGAGAACTCACCTCAATTGGCTTAGAGAAGTAGACTTACCTTCTGCCTTCTTTCAGAAACTCAAATCTCAACATCATAGAGAAGATCCTTGTGGTTTCATGATGAACAGTTCCTCTCTCTCCTCCCCCGATGCCATTTGCAATTCCTTTTACAAACAGTTCTCTTTTCTCTTTAACCCGACTCCTCCCTCTATGCCTCCCATTTTGGATATCCCTAGATATTGTTCTTTCGCTTCTCTTCTATCCCCTGACGACACCTCCTCTCTTTCTTCTCTTCTTTCCCTTGAGGAGCTCCATTCCGCGCTCAAAACTATCAACAGAGATAAAACCCCTGGTCCGAAACGACGTTACCCCTGACTTCTTTCTGGCACATTGGAATATTGTTGGTCCTTCTCTTATTCTGGCCACCAACTCTACAATTACCACTGGCACCTATCTTCTAGCCTTCTCTCAAGGTCTTATTAAACTCGTTCCGAAAACTGAGTCCCCTTCCATAAGTTGCTGACTATCGGTTTTCAGGATGCTCATTACTTGAACGATTTGTTAAGGCTGAGTATAAGAAATCTAACACTTCCCCTTAATGTGGATTATGAAAAATCTTGATCTTCAGATTTAACATATAATTAAATCTGAGATGTTGCTCATTTGATATAGCCTTTGTGAAGTAATCTACTACCATGTAGTTTGTTCTGCAGAAAACCAATGCTACTTCCTTGCTATGACCTTTCTCTCTAAGGTAATGATACCTGATTTTGATATGTTTGTTTCGAGAGTGAAGAGATAACGCTATTGTGTTTTGATTGTCACAATAGATTGTTGCAAGGTTGATGTCTGCAAGTAGTTGCCTTAGCCATATCGCCTCTTTGGTTGCATTTGTGACAACTATGTATTCAGATTCCGTCTGCTTCTGGCTGTTCCATGAGATTGGGCCTTGGTCGTATAAAAATACAAATCCATAAGTTGATTTTTTGGTATTGACATCTCCTGCCCAACCCGTATCTGTGTAGGCTTCAAAGATGTTGGCAATTTGGCTGCCTCCGTAGCAGTTGTTGAGAGTTTTCGTTGCTTGGATGTACTTCATGACATTTGTTAGTGCTTTCCAATGAGTTAAGCTTGGATTTGATAGGAATTGGCTGAGTGTACTGATCAAATATGCAAGGTCTGGTCACGTGCAGATCATTGCGTACATCAGTGAGCCGATGATGGATTGAAACGGGTAGCGCTTCATCTCCTCCTTTTTTGTCTCAGTTTGAGGAGACTGTTCCTTTGATACCTTTAGTCTAGGATCGAGTGGAAAGTGACTTGGTTTGCATTTGGCCATACCATGCTTTTCCAGCATGTTGAAATATCATTGTTGACTGATAAAAAATAGTCTGCTGGGTCGATCTTGATGGATTTGGATTTCGAGACAATATTGGGTGCCATGTCAGTCATCTTGTATTCCTGGGCTAGCATGCATAATTTGTATCCTTCATTAGATTCAGATTGTTACTGAATAAGAGTGTTTCACCTACATAGAGAGTGATTATGATGAAGTAATCTGATACAGACTTGAAGTAGACAGTCGAGTCTGTCGAGTTTGGAATAAAACCATTCTCTATAAAAAATGCGTTGATCTTCTAGAACCAGGCTCTGGGTGACTGTTTCAGCCCGTAGAGCGCCTTGTGGATTTTGCATACAAGGTATTGTTGCTTGTCGTTGAGTTCGTATCCCTCTGCCTGCATCATATAGATTTTCTCTTTGATGGTTCCATTGAGAAAAGCGGTCTGGACATCCATCTGGTGGACTTCAAGATCTGTTGCGGCTGCAAAGGAGAGGAGTAGGTGGATCGAAGCATGTTTGACAACTGGGCTGAAGGTTTATGAATAATCCAGATCTGGAATCTGGAAAAAGCCTTTGGCGACTAGCCTGGCCTGGTAGTAATTTAGCCTTCCTTCGACGTCGTACTTCGCCTTGAATATCCATTTGCATGGAATTGGGTTTCGGTCCTTTGGCAGCTCAGTGAATATCCATGTTTGATTCTCCATCAGAGAATCGAATTCGGTGTCCATCGCTGCTTTCCACTGGTCAGCATCAGGAGTAGACATAGCCTTAGAAACGGTGGTTGGTTCCTGCACAAAGTAGCAGGCCAGATCATCCATAAATCTGGATGGAGGCTGTCTGGACCTATTCGACCTTTTGGGTTGAACTTTGGTCCTCTGATGTGGGTTGACTCATTGTCTGAGTTAGAGTTGTTATTCTGCAGTTGAATCCTTGGATCGAAATTTGGTTGCTCGATCTTTGGGTCGGATTTATCAGCAGCTTTTCACTTGTAGTTGATGAACTTGTCTTCGTACTGGTGAATGCCTTCTCGGTATCCAAATTGTAGAGCTTGTATGCCTTGTGATATGGGGAATAGCCGATGAAGATCGTTTTCCTGCTCTTGTCATCCAGCTTTCTTCTTAGATCTTCAGGGATTTGAGCGAAAGCGATGCATCCAAACACTCGAATATTTTTGAGTGATGGTTTCGATTCTGTCCACACCTCATAAGGTGTCTTGCCATTCAGAGCTTTGATAATGGATCGATTTTGCAAATAGGCAGTTGTAGTAACAGCTTTTCCCAAAATTTTTTTGGAAGAGAGGCATGGGCTAGCATGCTCTTGGCACTTTCGATGAGTGTCCTATTCTTCCATTCAGCTATACCATTGGACTGAGGTGAATAGCTAGTTGTAAATTGTTGATGTATTCCGCTGGCCTTGCAGAACTCCTTGAATTCTGTAGAGATATACTCTCCCCCTCTATATGTGTGTAGAGCCTTGATCTTCCTCTGGGTCTGATTTTCTGTAGACGTCTTGAACTGCTTGAAGAACTTAAATGCTTCAGATTTGTTCTTCATAAAGTAGGCAGCAGTCCTTCAAGAGAAGTCATCAATGAAGATTAGGAAATAGAGAGCTCCTCTTGTGGAAGCAGTCGACATTGGGCCACAAATGTCGCTGAGTACAAGGTCAAGCAAGCCCTTGGATGTATGATTTGAGTCTGAAATGAAGGGTCTTCTAGCATGCTTGTTGATAATACAACTTTCGCATGGAGAAGTTGGCTTGATGACAAAAGGCAGATCTTGTACTAGACCTTGAGAAGACATTTGCTGAATACTGTTGAAATTAAGATGGCCAAGTCTAAAATGCCACAGCATATCAGTTGATTCAGAAGTGGTTGTGTGAAGAGCTTGAATGTTAGAAGAGTAGCAATGGATGAGTTTGTAAAGATAGTCGCTTCTTCTTCCTTAGGCTAGAACCTTCTGGGATTTGTCAAGAATTGTGCAGCCTTCTGTATTGAATTCAACCCTTTGGCCTGAATCGGTGACTCTGCTAACTGAGAACAAATTCTTGGTCAGATTTGGAACGTGGAGAACGTTGGACAACAACTTGACTTCATCTCTTTTGAATTTAACTATGACGGTTCCTTCACCTTCGATTGAATGTGATGGGTTGTTCCAAGTTGCACAACTCAAGAGTGGGTGAATGACTTATAGTCTTTGAGCCAGTCGCTATGGTGAGTCATGTGTTGAGTTGCTCCGGAATCTAGATACCAAGAATTGATATCTTGTTGTTCTCCGACTTTGGTCATGAACGCAGCTTCATCTTCCTCTTGTTGCTGGATTGAGTGACTGGTTGTTGCACTGTGTGCTTGTTGTTGGAACTGCTTCTTCTTTTCGTTGTTGTACTTCAAAGTTCGGCAGTCCTTGATTTCATGGCCAGTCAGCTTACAGTATCTACAGAAGAGTTTCTACATTGGTTGGAATGATAAAGACTTTAAATTCGATTCTGAACCGAAATCTAGTCCAGACTGCATGTTGCTCTTCTTGTCAATATAACCTAACTTTGTATATTTCTTGGATCTAAACTTCTGATTTTTCGAATATAGAGCTTGAGGATCTGATCCTGAGCCTGAGGAGGATGTTGATCATCTGATCTCCTCTTGTAGGAGCAACGAAATTACTCTTGACAGAGTGAGGTGCTCCTGGGTAGAAATTGCCATTACCCAATTTTCATAGGCTTCAGGTAGACTCGATAATAGAGTCATGAGTGCATCAGAATCTTCTATGACTGAGCCAGTTGCAGTCATATACTCCATAAGATTTTTGAACGTGTTGAGATGACTCGAAACACTTTCTGCGTCAGACATCCTCAGGGTGAAGAATTTCCTCCTCAAGTGTAACTTAGAAGTAACATCCCTGATATCGTAGAGAGTTGCTAGGATGTCCCATGTATCGTTAGAAATCTGAACAACATGTATGTGGCTGATCTGAGTATCCTTGATGTTGAGGGTGATGATGGCAAATGCTTTGCCATCTCTCAGTCTCCACTTGGTGATGCTGGCTGCATCTCCTTCTGGTTTGAGCTTTGTGCCATCCACGATGTCCCACAATTCTTTGGCTAGAAGCATAACCTTCATCTTGAATTTGCAGAGATGGTAGTTATCTCGATCGAGTTTGTCAATGAGAGATGAACTAGATGATGGATCCATTCTGGTTGAACGAGATCATTGGTAGAAACAACGATTGTCGAAATACTGTTGGCTGCGCGTTTGCTAGAGAGACGTCTCCAAGATCATTCGTTGGAATACCTCCGATCTCTCCTTTACTACTCGACTTATCATCCTCAAGCATATCATCTCTTCATATTGTACTCACTTCCTTTTCATTTGGTTCCTCACTCCCTCCTATGCTATCTCTAGATCTATTGTTACGATCTTCAGAAATTCCTTTGGAACAATGGCCCCAGTCTGCTGAATTGGAATATTTGTATGGCCCATATCAAATTAGGCGGTATGGGCCTCCTTGACCCCTCCACCACCTCTCTTTCTCTCTCTCTCTCCTTTACAAACGCATCCATCACAATTTTACTATTCCTCAACCCTGGACCCTAATGATGACTGTTATCTTCTACATATTCCACTCCCTCATCCTACTTTCTTGAGTTCAATCATTTCTCTTTTCTCTTTTTACTTTTCTACTTCCCTTCCACCCTTATTCAAGTCCATTTTTTGAGTCCTCCTTTCCATGCACGAGCTTACTTACTAAGTGGGCAGAAATTCCATTTCCTCCCTTGAGTCTCTTTGGTTTTCCAAAGTCATTACTATCAATTCCAAGCCCCTAGCCTTGATTGAAAAAATACTTTGCCTCAATCTCACTCGGAAGGGTTTGATTACTTGGAATCACATTATGGATTGTATCTACTCTCTCAGCCTTTCCCAACTCAGATCGAAACTTGGCCTCTCCTCCCGCAAATCTAGTTTTCTCTCCTTCTCCTTCTCCCATGGTGATCTTGGCCCTCTTTCCACCTCTACTGTCTTTGACTATTGCAATGGCTCTTCAAAGCTCTAGATAAATCTGGAGAAATCTCTTACACCTCTATCTACTCTTCCACTAAGGAGCCCAATTCCATTTTCTCTTGGTTCAATGCTAAGTGGAACCTTGATGATCCCCCCCATTTATGGAAGGCTAGATTTCGACGTACATAAAATCCGTACTGGTAAATATAGATTTTTCTCTCTTAGGATTCTCCGCCTTGCTTTTCTAGTTCGTGCTAACTACAGGGGTAACGTGTTGCATGTCTACTTTAAGTGCAAAACATCAAATGAGGATATGCCACACTTATTTTTCCATTGCTATGCTCCACTTTGAAAATCAGTCGCTGACCTTTTCATTGAGCGCTTTCATGTCAGGTTCAGGAGATTTAGTCATACTGACTTACTACTGAATGATACTTTGTTTGAAGATGCTGATGTCAACTCCTTTTGGCAATGTTTGAGAGTTATTTCACTTTGGAACATTTGGCTTGATAGAAATAGTAGGGAATTTGGGAAAGGTGATTTTGTTATTTCCCCCCTACTCCTTTTTAAAGAGGCTGATAAACTTATTCACCTTTAAGCAACTTTTATGATTTCAGTTTGTACCTGTATAAAATTATTAATCTATGGCCAGCCTTTCAAGAGAGAAAAAAAACAATAACAATATTCTTGAAACTCATTTATAGCAATTCATTTTAAATTGGAGGAAGCTACATGACTCAAGAAAATGTTGTAAAATATTGAACTTGAGGATTGAAAAGTTATAAAGCTACGATAAGAAAGACATATTTATAACAAGGAAGTTTGAGCCCATTTGCTAACTTATGCTTAAGTATTTGAAGGAATCTAGACTGCAAGGGTCTTAAATTGTAGGATTTTGAAGACATCAATTTTTATAAACCAACAAGCTTAAAAAAATTCAACAGTCTAGAGGTACTATCTAAGAATATCTCTGGAGTTGCATTGTGTGGGTCCCCTTAGAAGCCGTTCTTTGTTGTTGAAGTTGTGGTAGTATTGGTTTTGTCATTTGACTTTCTCTACATATACACATCCTAGAGATGCACTGTGCGGGTCCCGTTAGAAGCCATTCTTGTGTTGTTGGATTTGTGGTAGGCTTGGTTTTGTCATTTGACTTTCTCTACATAACACAAGTTGTGATTATGTATACACAACACTATAACTTCAAATCTTCGCATCTAGGTAGCTTGTATTTATTTGGAATAGATTACCCACCACATTGAGTTGGAGTCTTGGCATGCTTAAATAATTTAAGTATTTGGCCTTTAAGACTCTTCTAATTACTAAGTAAAAATGCCATGTTGTATTTTTTGCTTAGTATAAATTTTGAAATTGTCTATATACGATTTAGCATCCTTGAAAGTATACATAGATGATCTAACGGTCTCATGTGATATATTGTCCCTCTCACTAATCATGATTAGTTTTGATAATGACATGTGTAATAATAAAATGTTGAAGATTAAATCAACTATGAACCCACTATTCACACTAACTCTAACTTAGTTGATGTGTTTAGCGGTGACTCTCAAAGGAAAAGGGTGCATGGACAATCAACCAATATCTGGTAGACCTCAATCTAAGTGAGGTCCACCTCATTGAACACCACAAGAATCAAGATGACAAAGTCAACAAAAAAGAGCAAGGGTAAAGTTCAAGAAGGCTAATCAATACACAAAAAATATCATACACAATTTCCACCATGGGTAGAAAGAAAATGTGGAAATGTAGTGGGGAATCTTAATTCCACTTCAAATCCCAATCGATCGGTTGCCACTATTTATTACTAGTTAGTTTACTTTAGGCATCCATGCTATCCTTATTTTATTTGCATATTAGCACTTGCATTAATATCTATAAATCTTAAGGATTCACAAATATCACATATTGCAATTGTGAAACATCTAAACAAGCTTGGGATGCACTCATCAATACGTATGACACCCAAGATGTTACCACTTGTTTACACTTGAGAAAATTTCCCATGTCATAATTGACTCCCGTATGTTACCATGTTAAGTACGCTCAATCACTTCTTGATCAACTTGATATGGTAGGATCTCCTATTGTTGACAATGATATTGTCATGACTCTCTTTGGGAGCCTTCCTTCTTCTCACAACCATATCATCATGCTGATCTCTACCCAGTCAGAATTAACAATCCAAAAGGTCACATGAATATTTTTCCAAGAATTTCAAAGGCAGTCAAACGATGTTTCTACATTAGATAAACTCATTGCACTTTAATCAACATCCATCATAGTAGGATAAGTCAAAACATCAATATGCCAAACTCTTCTATATATATTGCAAGAAGAAAGGTCATGATATTAAGGACTGCAAAATTCTTGCAAGAAAGAACCACCAGGTTCATGTTATAATTATTGATGTTCTAGAAGACAAATCCAATCAAAAGCTATTTATGGCAAAATTAGACCATGTCTCAGATTCTGATTGCTCAGCTATCTTGATTCTGGTGCATCACGACATATGACATCTCGACAAGACTGGCTTAAACATCTTTCTTCTTCACATCATCTCAAGTTATTGATTTAGCTTTGGGTAAGAACTCATTATTGTGAAAGATTTTAGATCCTTAAGATCCAATCTACTTGAATGATCTTTGGTTAGAAAGAGAAATACACTACCATTCTCACCAAAGTGTTTATTCAAATGGAATTTAGACTAATGAACTTTGAAAAGTCAATCTCTAAGTCTAAAACAAGTTTTGGCCTCAATATGCCAAATATGGAAATATAGCAAAATGTGATGAAACTAGTTGAATCTTTCACACTCCCTCTTCAACTAGTTTTAGCATAGACTTTGATAACACTCCAAGTAAAGTCCTATGCTTCATGAACAAGTCTTTTCCCAATGCAGATATCAGCTACAGATTCCCTTAAAGACACATGTTGAAGCTCCACCTCCTTTGCAATGACTTGCTCCCTCACAAAATGATATTGTTTCTCAATATGCTTGCTCCTAGCATTAAAGAAACTTAGAGCCCGACGAGGGCCTTTGAAAAAAATGCTTTATTATTTTTTTTCTTATTTTCGTTGCCATGTGGACCAATTGAAACCTTAGCTTCGGGGTTCTACATACGTAGAATTTTCCAGATATAAATAAAATAAAAACTTTTTAAATATATTGCTGTTTCATCGGGCAGCATGTGGAAATGCTATTGGTTGATGAGGCCTACCCTTCTAGCTCATCACTGCCCAAAGAGACCCAAAAATATCGAAAATGAATATGACAGATGGTTGAGATGAGAAAATCGACGTACCATTAATGTATATGCATTGTCAAACCATGGTTAACAAGGATAACCAGAGTTAATTTGTGACGCCAAATAGATCAGTTTTTCAAATTTTTGCCAACACTTTTTTTCAGATTCATGGCTTTTTGTCTACACAAATTTTCAGATTCATAGTTCATTGTTTCAGATTTTGCATGCAAATTATGAATGGCGCCATCAAGGAAGCCGTGCTCCTCAATCGACTCTATGCTTCTATTCAACGAGACAGATGATAATGGATTATGGGTGCCAAGAAAATATTCAAAAAACTCTTGGGTTTTGATGCATCCATCATCAAGAGGAACATTTCGAAAAAAGAAAAGGTCAAAACTATCATTTTGATCTTATTGGAAGGCCAGAATTCCAGATTTCAGAACATCATCAGGAGAAAAATTTATTTCTAAAATTCTAGTCCAACATGTATATATGCATTCAGAGATAAATGTGCAAGGATTCAACCGTCATGATCACAAAAAAAACAATTGTGAGTATTGATATTTTTGATACTTTGATTTTTGTCATTCATAAATATCTAATAGTAAACTTGCCAATCTGATCATTTTTCTCTTGCAGATTTATATCCATCCAACATAAATGAATGGGAGCCAAGTGGACCTTTAGTAAGTGTGTTAGATGTTATTCACACTGATATTGGACAACTGCAATATCGAGGTAGAACTGCAAAAGATCTAGCTGATGGTGGATTTTTTTTTTATGAATCAATGTACATTCCTGATACAAAAGAAAATTTTGGACAAATAGTACCAATTCCATTACCTAGCTTTGAAAGTGATGAATGGATTGCACTAGATGCTACAGTTTCAGAATCATTTCGTTGCTAGATATATAATGATGTAAAAAATTCATTAAAAATGAGCACGAGATAAAAAAACAGTCAGATTGAGTTGGTTTATTTCCTTGAATATATTTGTGGATTTCTTTTCAAGTGTCAATGTACACAAAACCCCAACGATGTCTGTATGCAAACATTTATCAGATAGTTTATTATATGAACTTATGGATGAAGGCTGGGACAAAAGATCATATGGAGAAATAGAATGCAGAATTAAAATGTCTTCCATGTGCTTCCATTATCAAATTGAAAAACAAATGTTGAGTTTATGCTTCCATTATCAAAGATGGAAAAAAAATAAAGGTAAATGGGTGTCACTCGATCAAGACTTGGAAGCCAGTGGACATTCAAAATGAAAAAAATATTGAAATCATATGCAATGATGCCGTTTTGACATGTGTTGAGGTGGAAGAAGATTGGAGTCTAAACTACATCCGGCGGGAACTATTGCTCCTACAAGATGATGTACTTTCAGACTTCAGATTCATTTTCAATGGTAAACTCGTAAGTAATTATAAACACTCAATCTTTTATGAATAGTTTCAATCAAAACTTTCTTATACAAACTCTGTACTAATTCTAACTAACTTTGTATTAATTCTATGTAGGTACGCAAAAGACATAAGCTCGAGATCAAATGTAGAGATATTGGTAAAACAATCCAACTTATGGAAGAACATTGAGATTCGCTATCAGCAAATACATGCCAATATCTTTTTATCAGCATAGAAAAATTGCATTCCATTATTAGACTATGGACACAAGATAATTGTAAGAATCTGTTGTGATATCAATAAAAAAAACCCATAAACGGGTTGTTTACAAGTAAAATGATTGTATCTTTTTTTTTTTATGTCTCTCTATTTACAAATAGATCTCTATTCAATCAATTTTTTTATATTTTTTATATCAGTATTAGGATTTGATAAAGCAACAGCTCCTTTTATAATCTCGCCCTCCTCTATTTCGGGAAGGGCCTCAATGCCTTTTAAGACAAGAGGAATATCTGCTACAAAATTGCCTTCCTCTGTATTAGGAAGGACTTTTATTTCTTTTTGATCATATAAAATAAGATCTGCATCCTGAATAACCTAAAAGGCTGTTAAGACATGAGCAGCTTCCTTTTGAGGGCCATCGATTGCAAGTGCAACACTTACACTGTACTGGGCAAAGGTTCCGATCAACTCTTGTCAAAATCTATATACATCATCAGGAGTATACGACTCAAGAGTGAACTGTCATCACAAAACACGAGAATCAACAAATTACAAACAATGTAATAAAATATAAATCAGAATGAAATGAACTACAAATAAATAGAATATTACCTTTTCAATATCTACATCCGTTTGTAAATTATACCATTCAAAAAATAGCTTTGTATTATATAGGAGGAACCATGCACAACTAAAAGCGTCATTTTGTTGTACACACTGCATATATAGAACAAAAATTAGTAATGTTATGATAGAAATTTTATTTATGCTATGACGATACATTTGAATTAAAAAAAAATACATGCAATATCAGAGATAAATTGAATATACCTTGAGAGATTTAATGGTTATATCTCTAATTGAAGTTGCCGTTGTCGGTATTTCCCGAACGACATCATGAAGTAGAGAATCAAATTCTCTATGTGTATTTGCAGCTGAGTTTAATTTTACATATAGAAAATTTGATACTCCCTCCTTATTTATCTTTACAAAAAGAATGTTTAGGCTCCAATGCCGACTACAACAACCAAGATACAAATATAGTTAAATTCATATTTATGAAAAAATTCCGTTCTTATTAAAGCAATGAGGCATGCAACAATCCAGATTAAAGCAACAAAAAGAAAAGAGCCATTCTTATGTTCATATGGGATCAAATAAAATCTCGTCATAGGATTGCACTCGATAAAATAGACAGCCTTCTCAAAATTGGCTTCTTTTGCCTTTACCGCTCCTATGAAAAATGGACTAACTACAAACTGTACCATGGGAATCGAAACTAATACTATTCTGCAAAAAAGAAACTTCAGCCTCTACTATTGCATCTGAAATTTCTGAGGTCTTATCTTTTAGCTCGGCACAAAATTTGGGACTTAATCTAAAGCTTCTACATGTATCTGGAAGAAAAAAATCAAAAAAGTTGTCGAGAAGATCAATTTTGTTAGCTAGGTAGGCCTCGTATTGATTATAATGGTCAGAATAAAAAAAAAGCTGGGCTGGATCGTATGGAATTCTCACAAAAACATTATGTACAGGAGCAGAAATAGAAGTGGAAAGAATATTTATAGATTTCTCTGTTATTCTGTCTAGCTCCTCTTGGGTAATCAACACTTTTGGTGATGAAACCTGCAGAGGAGCTGGACGAATAATAGGAGGAGGACTGGGTGAAGATTCGCGATTTGAGTCAGATTCTCTAGCATCTGACTCAGAGCTCAGGAAGACACGAGGTCTCTTGTCCGGGATACATCTAGGAGGAAGGGAAGCAGCTGGCCTTCAAGTTCCAGCCTTCTTGGAGACAACATGCTTTCTCTTCCTCCTAGAGGTAGTAGACACGCTGGTTCTATCCAGAGGCAGGTCTCTGGAGGTGCTGACATTATCAATATGCAGACCAGAATATCTGTCCCGAAGCCTTTTGAGAATGACGAAATCCTTTGACATGATGGTGACACGCTTATCATGCACTGCCAAAAAACAAGTATCCTAAAAAAACTGTGACAGAAAATCTTCAGCAGCACACTGTAAGGCCTGCATGGCTGTCACGGCAAAACAAACATCCAACCCAAGTGACAGAGTGACATTCCGTACAGATCGGCCAAAAGGAGCTCTAGGGATCAACAATTCAGTTGATCTCTGGAGTTTTCTAATCTCCCTCAGCCAGACCTGCTTCCTGCCACGCCTACGGCCAGTACCAGGGGGAACACGAGAATGGGATGGCTATACAGTGGTGATGGCACGGGCGGTGGATTTGGTCCTGGCCATCATTCTCGGAAGAAGAAAATTAATAAAAAGAAGTTTGAACAAAACAAAAGTGGATCAAAACAAAAAAAATTGCGATGAAAGGGCATTTGAGATCGATACCAGCACTGAATATTGGTTTCGAGTGCAAGATCTACATAGATTGTTTTGCATAAAAGAGATGCGCGTTCGAAAGCGAGATTGCACAACATGCGGTATCGGATTCGAGCGCACTGTGAGAGGGCGAAAGTTTGAAAGATGAAAGAGCGCGCTTGAGAGCGATATCGAGAGCTAAAAGCGAAAATTTGCAAAAAAAAATGAAATGTACTGATAATGATGAGTCAATAATGAGGCCACGTGGGCTGAGACACATGTGCGAATTCTTAATCGACGCGTGTCATTCTCCCAAATGTCAGATCAATCATACTAGGTACGACGCATTTAATTTGGCTAATCACAAGTTGACACGTGTTCCTTCACCAGTCCTCCACACATGCAAATTTTTTTATAAATATGTCTTTTTGGGCTTGAATTTTCACACAAATTCATGATTGCTTTGTCGGATATCGATTTCGAACGCGCCGCTTGCTCTCATCACATCTCGTTGGCTAATATGCGCCTGGATCCGATACTGCATCGTCTGGTATCGCATTCAAGTGCGTCTCGCAACCCTTTTTTTTCTGCTCGTTTTCCTTGCACTCGGATCCGATACTCCAACTTCAAATATCTCTCTCGAACGCACGTTGATTTGATGTGCTTGTCGGACCTGGGATTTGCGCCTGAGAACGATATTTGGAACTTCAGTTCTATCATTTTTGTTTAAAATATCTAATTTTGAATCCAGTTTGCTTTCTTTTTTTAATGAATTTTCGCAAATTTTTGCACGTGTGAAAAGACGGTCGAGACACGTGTCGTCAGATGACTAGACCACGTGGAAATTCCGTACTGATTTTGATGACCAGTGAATTGGACCAGTGAATTTCATGTTCAGATTATCTCATTTTGCAGTGTATGTTGCTTACGTTGATCTGAGTAAGCATGAAAACTATGAGCTATTGGATCCATACGAAAGAAGAGAATTGTTGCATGATTCTAAGTTGCAACTTTCATTGGAAAAAATATCGGAAGTAGATTAGATACTGCTGAATTGTATTTTGTAAATATTTTTATTTAATATACAAAATTTTATTGTGTGTCTATAGCCTACTGGCTTGTATAAATTTGTATGCTTTTTGAAATTTTTTATAATCCGTCGATTTTGTATTATGACGAATTTGGATTCTTTAGTAAAACCATTGGAAAAGTTGCAGTATATAGCTGTTTTTTGTGCTAGTCTCGCCATGTTGTGTACTTTTATGAAATGCCGCTCTTGCTTGCCAATGAGATTTTTCCATTCCTTGCGATGACCATATGCTTAGACTTCCACTATTTCTTGCAAAGAATGTCGAATGATGTCGTAATATGTGCTGCATGTCATAAAAACATAATCTAAATCAATACCAAAAGTATCTAATTTAATTGCACATATTTGTCTATCATAGTGTAAAATCAAAATCTTACCATATAATGCGTTATATGATCAACACCCCATGCACTCTGAACAGCATCCACAAATTCATTGGTTGTTTTCTGTATCATTTGAGCATTAGTATTTGAAAATTTATCTTTTCTCAAGTATTCCACCATGTTGTCTAACTTTTTCCAAACTTCTACTTTGTGTATACGAGTAGAACTTTCTTCGAAATCTTGAGTTGCTGTAATAATTTTTTTCCAAACCCTGTATTGAATCTTAGATTGTTTGCCAAAATTTTTTTATAAAAATCTTCGAGCTTTAGATCCTCCAATGCTCGGCTTGCATGGAATATTTTCTGTTTTACTTGATAACTTGTCATCTTTTTTTTATTTTAACGTGGCCTTTATGTAAGCCTGCTTTGGACAACACATCCTCTAATATGGAAATCGCTTCCTTTGTAGAGGCCTCTGGCTCGTAATTCCATGCAAACAAGATGTGAAGATATATTATTTTTTCTATAATACGCACCTCCGCATGCAATGTACAAATATGAACATTTCATAGAGGAATCGGTAGTACAGGTTTCCAATTAGGATCTTCTCGATCTCTTGATATTCTTGTACTCTTTGTCATGTCTTTTGCTGTTTTCATGCAGTACAAACAAGGGTGTTTAGAGTTAGCGCCATGAGATACATTGAACATACATTTTAATGTCTTCAGATCTCCTGCTAAACGCCATTCAATGTTGAAAGTGCCAATTCCAGGAATATTGAGTGGAACTCCCTCCATGTGACTTTTTATGGTGGAAGGATATGATGTTCTATTAAATATCCATGAGAGAATGTTATGGTCTTCTTTCAGCACCTATTAGAGAATACAAAAACGTGATTAGCCTCATAATATTAACACAGAGAAGATTCTAGATATGAAATCCATATTCAAATGATTATCCCCATTTATTATGCAAAGGAACTGCTATACCTGAAATGCTGCCAACCACCAAATATCATTTTCTGATTGAACACTGAAATTGAGGCCTTCTGAGTCTTCTGAATTTGAAAGTGCTCCATTCATGATCGTGAGACTGACTCTTTCCATTTCAGACTCATCTAACTTGAGAACAACTATCAACTTGTTATTGACATTCTCATTTGTAATACCATAAAAATTTATGATGAATGTTAATAACTGATTAATGTCAATAAATAAATTGTTGGAATTGTTATATGCTAGACTTTCTCCTTTTGAGCAATACACTTCATTGATATGAGATGGATTACCAACTATTGTCTGCATACCATGGTTTAACATGTCTTTTGTTTTTAAAACATGAATTGGTCATGGGATTGGAAACTTTTTAATATTTACCTGTGCAAATGCCTCCTTTATCATCTTAAACATTGTTGCATATGCTTCCCTACTGATGCTAGAAAAGTCACATGCCCCCTTACAACTAGAAAACTCTGTGTTTATCCACGTAGAGTATCCACGCGAGACCCGACACTTAGTCGATTTTTCAAAATTTTGTTTGCGTGAAAGATCCACGCGTGGATTATCCATGCCAATTTTTTTTTGAACACGCCACCGGCCAGTCTACCGGTGTTTTTCTGACACGACGTCGAAAAATTTATGTGCGTAGATTATCCACGCGTGGATAATCCACGCAAAATTGAATTTTTAAAATTTCGACAACTGTTTGGGAGGGAAGGTTGGCGACACCGAAAAGCAGTTTTGGCGTGGATAATCCATGCAAATTTCAGTTTGTTCACCGGACGAGACTGGAAGTTAAAGATATCCACACGTGGATATCTTCTGCGTAGATTATCCACGCATTTTTTTTGTTTTTGTTTTTTGCATGTTGATAATGACATGAAATTAGTTAAATAAATATATTTCTAAAGTGAGTTATATTATGATTAGGCTATATATATATATATATATATATATATTTCTAAAGTGAATTATATTATGATGAGGTTTTTTTTTTTTTGCATGTTTGTAATGAAATGGAATTAGTTTAATAAATATTTTTCTAAAGTGAATTATATCATGGTGTTCCTAGATGATTGGGATTTTTGATGAGGACGGCCACCTACTTTTATAAGACAGTTGACTCGAGCTACCAAGAGGGTAATTATGTATGATCTAAGGCTTTGAGAGCCAGGGATTTAGGGTCTACCCTAATGGCACTCTACCTAATCTCATATCCGAGATCATTTGATATGGATTGAGAGCTCATTTTTTACATACTTCGAGAGATTATCAAGAGATGGTGATTTTGGCAAGTTTTCTCTTTAATGAGGAATTGATGAATGATGAATGTGATATTTTTTGTGTCTAATGAATAGATCCGAATCTGAACAAAGTATTATACTTTCCATGTGTGTGACAGGATCTGAAGATCAATTATTTCTAGTTTTATTGTGGTGTTCAAAAGCCTTTTCCAATTAGATACAAAATAGGTTGAATTGTGTGCTGGTTTTCTATTTATTAGATATAAGTGAAACCTTTGATGCTTTTTCAAGGTTTTAGTATCCAAATGAGGTTCATAACCTTTGATTTTAACATGGTATCAGAGCCCAAATGCAACCATCAAGACTCAAATACAAGGAAGAGAGAAGCAATTACAAGTTGATGATTGTTTAATTTTTATTGCTCTTATTACTACCTTAAGTTTGATGATGTTCCTTCAAGTGTAAATGAAACCGTAGCAACAAAAGAGTGATTTGATGTAATGAAAAGTGAGGTGAGTACATGATGCATTGTTTGAGATACTTGTAAAATTATTAATCGTCCATCAAAGATGCAAAATGTTACTGTTTGCAAATGGGTCTTTAAGATCAAGCTTAATCAAGATGGTAGTGTGAACAATTATAAAACAAGACTAGCTGCCAAGGGATATGCTCAATTCAAGGGGATTGACTATGATGAAACACTTGATTTTGTCATAGTTTGTGGTGGTGATTTCATTAACTCACATGCTTTTAGTGATTTACTGCCTTTGCAACATTTGTTAAAAAATGAGAATTTTCTTGAAACATGAAGCCGTACATCTATCTTCACCGACATTATCTCCAAAAAAAATGAGATTGAAGTCAAACTATGTCTATTCTTTTCACTTACTTGACCATAAATGAGACTCTATTTTGGCTAAATAACAATCATTTGAAAGCATTGCAAGAATCAATTTCATTCAGAATTGGAATAATCAATTTTTACTCAAAATTACAAGAATCAATTTCATCAGCGACAACATCTTGCAATTCATCTCCTCTTAGATGATTTTCATCATCACTCTCACTTTCAAAAATTATTTCATCATCCTGACTATTAGAATTTCTATTCTCAACATCTATGGAAGTGGGTGCTTCAAGTATGGTTTGACGATTTATTACATCTCTAGGTATCTCAATCTCATAGTTAAAATGAAGGTTTTCCATTTCATTCTCAACATTTGCACCCTCAAATACTCGTCGTGAACGTGGTTCAACTTGAGCTACAAACCACCATATCTTGTTTAGTCGATCTAGTTGAAAAAACACCTGCAAAAATCACTATTTTAGAACATATCAAAAACTCAAATACTGAAGTCACTTGCAATAAAATGAAAAACATTATAGCATAGCATGTGCACCTGCTCACAATGACGAGGCAACACCAATGTGTTAAAGGACTCCATGTTCAATGTTTTTGATGAATCAATCGCAAAAAATCCACTTGGATCCGATTTTATGGTTGCATTTGGCCCTCTACAAACTACCTTGAACCATTTCACATCAAATAAAAAATAGTGTCTACTTTCATCAAATGATACATCATAAATATTTTGTATAGTTCCTACGTATTCTATATCTCTGAGATGGGATTCCGATCTCGTGCACTGCTTTGACTTTCTTGTAGGAAAGATGCTATTACACCACAATTGTGTATGCGTCTCTTGTTATCAATCCTTTCAACATGAAAGTGGAAACCAAAAGCCCATATAGCATTATACATTTTGCACTGCCACATGACAAACATGAATCTCATAAATAATCATTGTGAATGAATATGGTGTTTCAAAATAATTAAACAAATATTGTTATAAACAAGAATGTTCTAATACTAAAGTATCTAAAGAATAATACCTTCCATTCGCATCCTCTTGCAAAGTCCCATTCTGCGTTTGATATTTTTTGTCCCTCTTTTGTTGCTTTTTGTAGTGTGTCATGCATCCACTCTATACTAGACAAGACCATCTCTTTTTTTTCTTCTTCATATAGGTCTAACCATTTATCCATAACTCCACAATTATAAAGCATGAATGTAAAATTTTTTTCTCGTTGGAAGGGTTCCTACCTATAAACCTTTCCCATCCCTTCAGGTTTTTCACTAGTTACCTCTTCGGCTTTCTCATCACGCCACAATAGTGGAGCAGATGGATGTAGTTTGTGCAAAATTTCAGTAACATAAAAGAGAGATTCATGTACTAACCATCCCTCTGACATGCTATCTTCAGGCCTTGCCTTTTGACGCACAAAATCTTTTAAGACTTTCATGTACCTTTCCATAAAGAACATCCACCTAAAAAGTCACAAATGGTCAAAAATAAGTGTTTTATTTAATGAGTTCATGTATCAATTGATTTAGTTTAAATACACATGCAAAAGATAATTTATGCACTTATACCTAGTGTGCACTAGACCAACAATAGAAACTTCTTCAACCAAGTGCACCAATAAATGCACTTGTGAGTCCATGATGGAAGTCGAAAAATATCTCTCAAACATGCACACAATCTCCACCATATCCTCATGTCTCTTGTGAAGATCCAGCTCACGGATTTCTTTTGAGCACATCCATCTGCAACATATTCAATCCATTTTATGTCTATTTGAATTTCCAATCAATAAATACTAAATAGAAAAATGCACCAAGTACATGTACCACCTGACAATGATTGATAGTTTGTATATGGTCTCACAAATATCTTTTGACAAACACCCACGAATTGACAATGGATAGATATATTGAATTATTTTGAGCCAATCATGAAATTTGAGACCTCGCAACTTTCCATCCACTGTGAATGATGACCGTAAAGAATGGGCAAAACCAGTTGGTGTTCTAATGTCATGAATAATGGAGCGCACATGGTGAAGCTCCTCCTTAGTGAATGTCCAAGGTACTTTTGGAGCATGATCTTCACCATCCTTTATCCAATATTCTTTTTTGGTGTTTGATTCTTTTAGATCGTGTCTTGCAGCAATGGTATCTTTTTCACCAATCAAGTGTTTCCACCCACATTTTTAAATATGTTGGTTATCTTAAACTCTCTCTCTCTCTCTCTCTCTCTCTCTCTCTCTCTCTCTCTCTCTCTCTCTCTCTCTCTCTCTCTCTCTCTCTCTCTCTCTCTCTCTCTCTCTCTCTCTCTCTCTCTCTCTCTCTCTCTCTCTCTCTCTCTGACGTGAATGAGTCTATTACGGGTGATTGAATATGGAAATCAAGATTAACTACATCTAATCATTCTATTTGGATTTTTTCTTTTAGAAGCAAGTGAGAGATTAACTTCATCTAATCATTCTATTTGGATTTTTCTTTTTAGAAACAAGTGAGAGATTAACTTCATCTAAATATTCTATTTGGATTTTTTCTTTTAGAAACAAGTGAGAGATTAACTTCAAAGTATCGTGGCACTCATCCTATCGCTCAATATTTATTGGCCAAACTATACTTGAAGTGTCATAAGGGTCAAAGATTAAAGCATTTTCGAAAAACACTTTAAAGACTTTACCTCTTGTACTCTTGGATTCTCTGTGTGCATTCCATTGGCCCAAATATGATCGTTGACAATCCTCCTTGTCCGAATCCTAAGGCCTTTGAATTGTGTGCATGTACATGGTATCCTCTCATCATATTCTGGTTGAAACTGGTCCAATAATCCAATTGCAAATTGCACAAATTCTTTCAGTGTCATTCAAGTAAAAATTGACAAATTCTAACATGTGACAAAAATTGACAAAATAGTCTTTGTACATTTAGTGCATTTTCAACCTTCATTTGTGATGGAGTGGTGTCTTGGCTTTCCAAAGAGCAATATACTATATCCAAAGAGCAAATCGGATTACATCACTATTACAAATAAAGAAATTATGACATAAATCAATATACATACATGTGATGGATCAATAGGGGGTCTACGTCGACTGATGGAAGAGCTTGAAGATGAACCAGTCAATAGTTGTTCATTGTACTTTAGTCTTGATTGCTCCTTTTTTATGTGATAGAGCTCAATTTTTTTTTTCTTTCTCTAAATCACGTGGAGGTACGATAATTTCCCTAGAATTCTTAATTCCAATCAAATGTCATTGTAAGAATAAATTTGCAAGAAAAATTATACACTCATATTCAAATAACAAATAAAGTGCAATTGATGTCAATATCAATAACAATATATACCTGCTGTTGCGATCATGAGATGAATCGCTATCTGATGATGATGACATCGTTGATGACATATACACACTGTAGCTAGGTACTCTATACCACATCATAAGTAGTCATTATGAGACCGTATGTTCTGAACAAATATAATAAAATTTGCTAAAGACATGCCAACATCTAATCCATGTATATTCTACTTATGCTTAATGTAAATAATATTCTAGTAACATTGCTATCAAGAAAATTGCTTGGGTGGGGCAACACATGACGAGCAATCAAAATGAGGTTCATATTGACAAATGTTAGACATCAGTAGATAGTGCATGCAGGCCTATCTCAACTAATTTAAAGACCACATAGCAGTCAACGTTCGAAGCTCTCAGTTTAAACTCTTGTCTAAGATGAGTGATGATCTCAAGGTAAATCTCTTTGGATTGGCCTAGTGTGCCATGGTATCTCATGATGAGCAATATGCATTCGCTCTTTCTATCTGTGGTTGTTTTGTATGCAAGAAATCACACCATTGATCAGCATCTTTATTAAAATGCTAAATGATATTTCAACTAATTACTATGATTTCATATAAAGTTATACAGGTCACACACCAACAATTAAAAAGATTTATCATATAGGTCACATATCACTAAGGTCCTCAATATAACATAAATGCTTTTGATCATGAATCTAAATGACCCACCATGCAAAGTAGAGGCCACATGACAAAAGCAAAAAAAATTTATTTGACCATGTAATTATGTCATCAAATTATATCAAATCTATGACACCTAGAATATTAATAAACTAAATGTTTTATGACATCACCGATTTGACATAATATTATGTCATAAAATCTTAAAGAACTTGTCAAATTACTTGTTTAATAACAATATGTACTATTTCTTATCTCATGATTTTGTCCTATATGTCAAATCTCAAGAAAAATAAAATTTATAACAATATAAAACTAGTTGCTTTTAGTAGGACTTGGGCCTTGAATACAATGTGCCTTTGGATTCGAATCAAAAGGCAATTGATGAGAAGAGCCGTGAGGAATTCCAAGAATCCCACGAAGCCTGGATGGTGCTCCAAAAGGGACTGGAAGAAGGTGAAAGGGGAATTGTTGCAAAACAATCCCCAAAAGTATGAACAACAACGTAGGGCCGCCACCGAGAAGCTTTTAAAACATGGCCAAAGTCATTTGGGATCGGAATGAAGGAGCAATCTAGGGGCCCAATTTATAAGTGCAATATTTTTTAATATGATTCTATTTTTGTAGTGAGATTGTTAATGTTTTTTTATTGCTAAACTATATTGTATTGCTAAACTATGTTTTTTTGTTGAATGTAGCTTAGTGATTTTGGAAGACACATGACCGCCACGGAGTACAAGCAAGGTTACGATCATGGATATGATGGCCTTAAGGCTTTTATGGAATCCCATGGATTGTTTCCAATCGTAAACTCTTCACCTTTATTGTTTTGTGATTGTTTACTTTGTGGTTTACAAGTAAGTTTAATCTCAATTTAATTAAATCTTTGATTCTATTTTGTAGAGAGGCTCTACAACTTTAAGTGTTCGTGATGTGGAAGAAAATGTGGAAGCGAACATGGAAGAGTACGCGAATGAAAGCGAAGGGGAGTTTGAAGATGTGGACACCAATGTACACCTACAAGATGAAGAAGGCGAGGAAGGAAGAAGTGATGATGAGTAGAGGTTTTTAAATTAAATGTAAGGCCTTGTAGAAGGCAATGTAGGAAGAGAGAATTTATTCTCTCATCAATGTACTTGTTTTTTAATCAATCAATATAATGTTTTGGCATCACATCATTCTAGCAAAATTTTTAAATGCATATATTTTTAATCCATTAATGCAAATGTATAGTCTATTGAATGCACATCTATTGATTGCAAATGTATCTATTGATGTATTCAATGCAATGTATAGTCTATTTAATGCACATCTATGCAATGCAAATGCATCCATTGATGAATTCAATGCAATGTATCTATTTTAGCACATGATTTGCATGCTAGAATGCACAATAAAAAGTAATGGAAAGCACAATGGAAAGTAATGGAAATAGATAACACATTAAGTTATCAACTAAATATCAAATGAATCAAAATAAATGTGAATTTACCATCCTCATCTCATTCTCACTCCCATCTATACTCTCTTCTTCTTTTTGGACAAAAAATTTTGCGTGGATTATCCATGCGTGGATAATCCACGCAAATTCCAAAAACCTTTTTGCATGGATACCGCGTGGATATAAAAAATTTTTTGTCCACGCGATATCCACGGCCTCAACTTTTTGGATTTTGCGTGGATAAAGTGAATTTTGCGTGGATAATTATCCACGCAATATCCACACAAAAGCCGAGCCTTTTTTATTTGATTTTTACTATGGCATGGATTACCCATGCTAAATTAGAATTTCTATTTTCGGCTCCGAGTGTCGAAGGTTTGCCCGGCTGTCGGTAGTCGGACTTGGCGTGGATAATCCACGCATTTTGAATTTCACGACGTCCGGCCAATTTGCTGCCGAAAAAGACATTTGCGTGGAACATCCACGCATGGATAATCCACGCGTATATCCACGCAAATTTTTTTTTGCCCGTGCGTCCTCCTTTGTATTGTGCATGGATATTTGCGTGGATATTTGCTATATGTGTTCTTGTGCCAGAAGCAATGTAGTGTCTAATATTTTTCCAACTTCATCCATAATGCTATCAGTAACTGAAGCCTTAATCTTTTTCATTTTGTTATTATTTAACATTGATTTCATAGATTTAGAAGTCAAGATAGAGCCTAGTGAGTTTCCAATTGAAATCTCATCGGCCAAATGGTCTTCAACAACCAATGTTGATCTGCATTGCAAACATAATGTTCATGAAAATGTCAGTAGAAATTAGAACACTCATAGTATTCACAACAGTATATAATAAGGAAATCAACAGAAAGTTGAAATGAATAAATAACAAAATTAGTGATTATGAATAAATCAAAAAGCTCAAGCAATTTTCAATACCAAATAAGCTATAACTTACTTGAATGCACAGATTTGTCTTTTTCTAGGACCTCCTCTGGATGATAGATCACATATATCCTTGTTTACCAGTGTTTTCCTCTTGTTGCTTCGAACCTTTCTATTGCGCACATCCATATCTTTAACAAGAGACAAATATGAGATACGCATGAATTGAAATGCAATTTTTATCTTTGGATCTCCTCCTTGAGCATCTCATTTTCATCCAAACAAGTTTTCATCTTTGTAGATTTTTCTTCGCACTCCTTTGATATTTTTCCTTGATTCCTCTTCCAAATAATGTATTCTTTGCATTGAATGTGCATTCCCATAGAGCATCAAATTCTCACAGTAACCCAAAAGGCCATTTTTACCATGACACATATAGATTATTAACTGACTCACCGAATGAAAATCTGGATGCTGCAATGAACATGGATCAATAGGATACAATGTTCCTGATGACCATAAATCTACATGTTTTAGCTTTTCCTCCTTGTATCGGACCATATCAGAAGTTGACAATTTGGGTTGCTTTGAATTTCTCGTCCTGAGCAGAGCATATTCTGGTGATAGATCCACATGAAGATGATAAAGCTTTGTCATCAGTACAGAAAAAACACAATGACCATAACAAAGCTGGAGATGGAGCTAAAGACTCTGTTGGAGATAGAAATGACGTAGATTTTTTTCAAAAATGTCACTCCTAATTCAAATTTTTGAGTGTTCCCAACTATTGGGAGGTAATATTCCAACATTTTGAAAAATTATATTTTAACTGTGGTTAAACACCAATGAGGTTTGATGTGACTAAACTAAGGTGCATTCATTTACATGGAACGTAGTGCGGGCAGATGCATAAAAAAGTTAGAAAATAATATTATAATCACTTTATAATTATTTTTCTCTCTCCTACATGGCATTTCTTATAGGGCCCTATTTGGGCCCATATTTTCTCTAATGCATAGTTTTTGACAATAGAACTTTGATCCATCATAAGAATGATCTTCTTCCTAAGAATAGATCTCCTTTCAATGATCATGTAATGCTCAAAACAGAAACAACCATAATTGATATAGAAAATAGTGTCCACTTGAGATGCTGCACTATTTCTTACATCAATTTTACATATCAAGATGTAACTAGAACATGAAGAATCAAATAGAATGTAAATGAGATGATTCCACCATGCTTCCAACTCTGAAATCCCTGGAAAAATACAACAAACAAACAATAAATGTGAGTGATCAACATTTGCTTGCATGTTTCCTCCTCCTTTGTCCTTTATTGCCATGTATCCACCATGATACTCTATGAATGAGCCTCCATCTCCATCTCCATCTCCATCTTGCCTCAAGATACCATCATACCTTGATGACTTGACCATGAATGAGTGAAATAATGAACCTCCAATACCTTCATTTCCATCAACAAAATCAGCCAAGAATGCTAGTACAAATCCAACATCAAAACAATGCTCACCCATGTAGCTAGTTTTATCATATGTTGACATTCTGCACACATCCACATGAAAATGCTCAAACATGAGATAGAACAAGCAAAGTAGACTTGAACAACACTTCCTTACTGCTCCTTTGACCTTACTTGAGTCTTCAATAAGTTGCAAAAATAGATCCATAACATCTTTGCCAATTACCTCTCCTTTGATGCTCTTGACTAGCTCCAAATTGCCAGCTTCCCTTTTGACTAGTTGAAGCACTTTGAGATCAACCTCTTGATCTTCAACTTGACCATCAAAGTCATTGAACAAACTTTGTTTTCCAGATCCAATACTTGATTTTACAGCAAGATAACATCCATCCACTTGCATAGCTCCATGTACACAAGAAGATCCTCCAAAAGATGTTTCACTCTTCATAAGAGTTTGATACTCGAGATCCATTGCTTGGATCCAATCCTCTTTTTTTCTTACTTGATCTACACTTGTAGGCTCATCCAAAGAGGTTAGAAAAGCAACATAATTTCCAGAAACTACTTGCTTACCCTTTTGATCGTATGTGAGCCTTGAAGGTACTTGTCTTTCTCTTGATGTTCTCCTTGTCTTTTGACTTGATGAAGGTCCATCATCACCCCCATCCAAAGTAGGATCCTTCTCATCAACATCAAAAATGTTAGATCCATCCACTCTACCATCAATCATGCTTGAAGACACCTTTGGAATGTTTCCCTCATAAAAATGATATCTCTACTAACAATCACTCTGTTAGTATAAGGAATGTAAGCCTTGTAGGCTTTACTCGCCTCACTATATCCAACAAAAATACCTCTTCTTGAAGATGGATCCTCCTTGGTCCTATTATCAAGAGTAATGTTGACATAGCATGTGCATCCAAAGGTTCTTAGAAAGTTGACACTCGGCCTCCTCTTGAATAGCATCTCAAAAGGTGTCCTTCCATCCAAAATAACATTCGGCCACCTATTGCACAAGAAATTGGCACACAACAAAGCTTGATCCCAAAATGGTTTGTCAAGATTAGCACTTAACCTCATAGCTTTAGAACTTTCACATAAAGTCCTATTCTTCCTTTCAGCCACTCCATTTTGTTGTGGGGTCCTTGATGTTGTATACCCCGTCTTGATCCCATGCTCATCACAAAAGGCCTTGAACTTGTTAGATATGTATTCACCACCATTTCACCTCTCAAGCACTTGATCTTTGTGGAAAATTGGTTCTCCGTTGCATTCTTGAACTTGACAAAGACATCATACACTTCATCCTTGCTCTTTATTAGATAGATCCAACGAAATCTACTAAAATCATCAATGAATTCTACATACATCTTAGCTCCACTATTGCTAATTGTAGTAAATCCATGAATATCTGAATGTACAAGTTGAAAAGGCTTTGTAGATCTAGAAATAGATCTAGTATAAGGTAGTCTATGTGACTTAGACAAAGCACCAGACTCACAAACATGCTTGACATCACTTAAGGAACTTGGAAGACCAATCACAACCTTCTTCCTTGGCATTACCTCCAATGACTTGAAGTGGAGGTGTCCCATCCTTTTGTGCCAAACTTCTTGAATAGAAATTTTCCCCCTTGCAGCACATCCAACTTGGTTAGCAATAACACAAGCATCTAGTTTCAACAACTTCCCTTGCCTTTACCTTTTCCAATCAAGACATCCTTCCTTTTGATCAAACAAGCATCTCCATCAAACTCCACCTTGAGGCCTTTACTTAGCATTTGGCTCACACTAAGTAAATTCTTGGTAATAGATGGAATAAACAAGACATCCTCCAAATGAACATTCCTATTTGTAGAGAGAGAAATAGGAATTGTGCCAATCCCTTTGATTGCACACTCACCATCATTGGCCGTGTAGATCACCCTCTTGTCATCTCCATGTACAAAGAAGGTAAGCACTCTTTGTGAAAGGTCATGTGTGAACTTGCTCCACTATCAATCCACCAAGGATCTAGATCTCCATCAATAGCAAGCATACATGAAAACATCACAAAAGCATCATCATTTGCATCTTGAACATCCAAACCATCCTCATGAAAAGCAAGATTACCTTGCTTGTCTCCTTGATCTCTTTTCTTTTTGTAGCACTCACTTGCAAAGTGTCCTTTGATGCCACAATAGAAGCACTTGAGCATTGATCTATCCTTCTTTTTGCCACTTGAAGAAGCATCCACTTGATCTTGTCCTTTAGACCACTTACTTTTGGTTTTGCCCTTGAATTTTCCCTTTGTGATCATAGCATCCTCTTGAAGTGTTGATGTAGATCCACCTCTTGCTTGAAGCCTGAGAAGAGAGAAGATTACTCTCTCCACGAGTTACATCCTTTTATAACAGGTCCAAACCCTATTTGGCCACTTGGCTTTCCCACCAAAAATGCTAACCTTACTAATTTTGGGTCTAGATTCAATGTACCCAACTATTCAAATTTGAGCCTACTCAAAATCGCATTCTAACTTTCCCACACTTTCAAAAAGTGTTTATTCACATAATGAAGCAATTGCTGATTTGCACGTTGCAATTGTTGATTAGCAAACTGTAATTAGACTAATGTACTTTGAAAAGTTAATCTAAAACAAGTTTTGGCCTCAATATGCCAAATATGGAAATATAGCAAAATGTGATGAAACTAGTTGAATCTTTAGCAATTATTTATAGGTAGAATAATTGCTGATCAAGGACATACTATCATTTTCAATGCAAAATAATGTCTTATTCCAGATATCAATTTGAATGTTCTGGTCAAGGTTATGGAGATGGTCATCTCTATATGTTAAGCCATAATTTTGCCCTCTCATTAGAAGAAATATCTTTCTCTACACCTATTTTTGAAGAATACCCCAATGCTTAGGACATCTCTGTATGAGAGCCATTTATTATATGTTCTGCAACAATCTTGTCATGGGCTTAGACATTAACAACTATCAACCAAAACATGCTAGGTCAAGATTTCCTAAGGTGAAGCTCACATAGACATTGACATTCTAGATCTAATTCATTGTGATTTATGGGGCCTACTAATGCAAACCCCATCACGTGAAGGAGCAATGTGTTTTATTACATTCATTGATGAATTTTCTAGGTGAACTATTGTTGTGTTCATCAAGAACAAATCGGATGCATATGCTTTCGAAACTCTCCCATACTTGCCTAAAATTTGTACGACACACACATCCACGTGTCTTGCACTTACTGGTTCATTATTTATTACCATATCGATCGCCATGCTAGTAAGCATCAACAATGACATTTGGCAAGTTTTGGTACTTGCCATTAATAAGATGTTTTTGTGTGGCACAACCACACATGGTAGTCCTTAATTCATGGCTATGTCACTTGCAACTTGAAAATCAGAAGCTCTACTAATCGATTAAAGCATCCCTTTTTTTTTTTTGTGTCTGTTGGTCTTAAGAATTACATTTTCTACTTAAGCAATCCTATCTCAAGTGATAGAGAGAGAGTGCACCAAGCACACCGCACCTAGAAGCATCCATAAAGGTGTAGTTTTGGGAAAGGCTATACCTCTTCCACTAAACGAAGGGTGAAGACAAATTCAGATCACAAATGCATCGCATTCCGAGACATTCTAGAATCTTAAATTGTTCTGTAGCAAAATACTTTTTTACTTTGGATTTTTTGGTGTCTGCGGGAGAAAAAATCCTAGAAAGTTTAGAAAAACAATGACATGTATTACGTGTCAGGAATACTAGATTACACATGTAGTTGCATCGGAACCAAGTTTGCTTTGCCCCAAGTTTTATTAGATCATGCAAAGCATTGAATAACATTGAATGACCCTTGTCTGACGATCCTCTTGCGATTCAGATGGAGTTCAGATGTGATCGTTGGACACTGCCAGTTGAATCACTCCTACAATCCTCCAGAATGTAGTTAGACACTGCTGATCTATGTTTATAAAATTAATGCAGCATTCAACATAGTTTCAGCCAAGGTGCAGAATCAAAATGAACAAGGAAACTTAGAGACACGAATAACAACAGACGCATTTGCATTTGAGATCAGACACAACAAGAAAAATCACCTATATTGATCTTTTTCTGATTTCTTCAAGCACTGCGCATGCAAATCCACGCAGTGCGTTGGCGTGGGAGAAACACGGTTCTCTCACGAGTAATCGTCTCGCTTTACCAATGGACAGTTGGATCTACAGATCCTAGACAGAATTGTCTTCGCACGCAGGCGGACATGTATTCTGTAATTTCGTCTTGATTGCTTACTAGCATCAGACTACTTCATTACGCTGTATGTGTATTCTGTCTCCTGTTGTGTCAAGTATCATCTAGTAAGTATATAGTCGCTCTTTGTAACTTTAAGATTAGAGTGATTAAGCATCTACAACTAATCGAGAAATTACAAGAGTGGCGGATTTGCCACGACCTAGATTGTATCTGCTGACGTCATGCTATCAGATCAGACATCTGTACTTCTGGGTACTTGCGTGATCTTTGCTGCTACTCTTTGGAGCGTGAGGGCAGAAAGTCTTTCGTGACATTTTTTTGTGTCGCGTCGTTGGCTTCGTTTCCGTCGTCTGACTTTTTCGTGCTCGACCGCAAAAGATTCTCATTCGCGAATCTTTCGCGTTCGTGTCTTCCCGTCAGGTGTTCGTGAAACTTTCGTGTTTCGTGCCTCTTGACTTTCGTATTCGCGAACATCTTCGTCATGTAGAGGGCTGAAAGCTAGCAAAGCTTTGTAATTAGAAACAATTTGTTTCTTCATGTCTACACTCTATCGTAGATTTTGCAACCTACTATTTCCCCTAGTTAACATGTCTTCTAATGGTTCCAGAGGCTGCAAATAGAAAAATTTAAGATTTTCTTCCTTTTCTTTCTTTTTCTTTTTTTCGTTCCAATGTTTCGGAGACTCTGTCTGCGGAACATTGCAACATAGAATTTCAAACAACAAAATGAAAATTATTAAAAGCATATAAACACACTTGTAATCATTGTTTGATCCTATTTATGATCTGAGTGACATGATCACCAGTTGCAATCATCAGAATGATCCCCAATCCACGATACTTCTAATCCAACACGTGTTTAAAATAGTGTATATTTTGTGAATCTATGCCAATTTATTTGTACTAAAAGATTCTCAAAATTAGTCTAAGAATAACTTCATCAACTAACACCTCTTTAGCAAACCAAAAAAAATTTCTTCTTCTGAATAATAATTGCTTAAACAACTCATATCAACACTAAATTCTCAGAGCTTGCAAATTGGAAATAACGATCACCATTTAATCCCATTCATGATCTGAGTGACATTACCACTGCAACAATTCCTAAAGGTCCTTAAACATAGCATCTATTCAAAGGCTATGTACAAAGCTAGCGGTCATTATTTGAAAGATTCCCATAACAAGCCTAAATGTGCTCACTAACCACCAGACCTTTGGCAAGCAGAAGCAAAATTAATTTAGTATAGAAGGATTGTCAAAAGACCCTTATTTCAGAAAGTTTGGAGTCTGTACATCTGCAATATGGCTGTTCCACATCAATAACAGCCCTTCACAAATTGGTGGTTATTCTTTCTTCAACCACCTACCACAATGTTGTGTCTCAAACCTTAAATCATTGCTACAGACATCTTGCTCAATCTTTTCAAGGTCAGATGGGGAAAACAAAATAGATAACTAATACTCCAAAAGGTTCATTAGCTTGTGAATTGGTAACAAAGTCCAACACAAAGAAAAACATTCATGATGTGAAAATAAGGAGAGCCCCAATGATTGTCTATGATATGTCATGAGAATTGCCAAATGTGCAACATAAGGGAAAATGATGGTGAAGTTCTGTGCTGATAATTGAAAACAAAAGCTGCATATACGACACTCATTAAGAGTGAGCTACAATATAGAGGGACAACTTTCTCTACAACTTGATTTTCGGCCTAGATGGTTCTTGTATGGAGAAACAACAGGCCCTTGCTATCTTTCTGGTACAATATAGAATAAGCTGACAAAAAGATATCATTTATCATACACCCTCATTTTACTCGTTTATGCACTTTACTACTTTTATTCATTCATATTCGCTGGTACAAATTTTAATGAGATGCTGTTCACACAATGCCTCTCATCTGTCGGAGTAGGAAAGTCTTCCCCTTTGAAAACATGCCCCAAGTGGCCCCCGCAAGCTGCACAAGTTATCTCAATCCTTATACCATCGGCATCAACCTGTAGAAAAATTAGATAGAAAAATGATCATAAATCAGAAGCCCAGCCATTTTTCATCTTCATAACTGTGATTAACAACACAAAAATATAGAAGCACAGCTTACTCATAGCATAAAATTTTGGTCTGGCAGCTACCTTGTCTACTTACAGTTTGATTGATTGCACCTGGCAAGCCCTCATAGAATGCAGGCCAGCCGCAACCAGAGTTGAATTTTGTGGTAGATTTGTACAGAGGGGCTCCGCAGCCTGCACACTCATATATACCATCTTCGTAGAACTTGTCATATGTTCCAGTACCAGCCCGTCTGTTATCAGAACCAGATTTAGTTTTCTCAAATTTGGCATGTCCTCACTCTTCAAACTTCTAATATAAAGGAAGACTGATTGATATGATTGTACTATGTAGGTTGTGTTAAGGTTCAGCCAGAACATATGATAAAAGGGGCAGGCACGCAGAAAATGTATAATTGAACATCTCAATCGACTTTTAGTTACAATTTCAAGATCGAATTAATGAAACACTACTGCAGTGGCAAGCTCAACTAAAAAACTTGTAATTCTGAGATGAAGATGTCAAATGGCTAACAATTGGCCTGAATATAATTGTCGGTTTTTCACAGGCATGGTAAATTGCAAAACATATACTGATTCATTCTCTCAATCCACCCGATTAAATCTAGTATATACATACACCTTAAAATTGGCTGCAAGCAAAATACAGACAAGAATTTTACTCACTCTGTGCCTTTCTGACGCAAAATTCTGAACTGCTCAGGGCTGAGCACCGTGCGCCACTCTTCCTCTGCCTTCTGAACTTTGAAACTGGGCTGCCCTGATGATTCAGCACGTGCCATTGTGGACACAGACTTGAAGACTGTAGCACCCGATCGCTGCACTCTAGCACTGCTGCTGCTGCTTCTGCTCGTGCCCAGCAGCTGCACAGCTGCACAGCTGGGGCGCCAAAGGAAGAAGCGACGAGAGCCTGAGAAAAGAGAAGCCGCCATGGCTTCTCCTACTCCCCAAAAGGGATGGATTCACACTGAACAGACGTTTTGGTTTATTTGGGATCAGCCCTCCTTGGCCACCAGAGAGGCCACACGTCCATGCGTGATGCTGCAATAGTGATCATTGCGCACATTCTGTTAGTACCCACCAACTTAGACTTACAATGTGAGGTAGAATAGAGTCTCCGTGTTCTCAATGTTCATAAAAAAAAAGCACTAGGGCAACTGGAGACAATGGGATTATATTTATTGTGACGAGTTTTTAGTCATGAACAATTGTATATGGCGTTGTTAAGGGTGTGTAGTGTGTCTTGTGTTAAAGTGTGGTCGGTGGCGCAACGAGGAAGGATGTTGCTCCTATACTAAAAATGTGGTATATAAGGAGGTGTTGCAATAGACCCGGTGAGTTGTTGCTTATGTCGACAATAAAATTGAATTTGTTAGTTTTAATAAATGAAGGTTGGTTGATGTTGTTTTTCTTCTTGCAAATGTTAAAGTTTTGCTAAATTAAACTTTAGTGGGAAATGTCGTGGAGCTAATTAATAATGTCAGTAATGTTGTTTGTTATCTTGACCAAGTACATTACATAGTTTGTAGTTTGGAATGTAGAGTGATATAACCTTTAGGTCCTGTATGAAGCGTTATTGACAATTTTCAATGTTGATGTTATGATTGGATCAGATGTTGTAGAGCTAATAATGTCAATAATGGTGAATTGACCAAATAAGCAAGCAGGTAACCTTGTCAATGAGGGTGAGATTGAAGACTCTAGCATCTTCATATCAGCATTGTCATCTAATCAAGATGATCAAACGTGGTACATTGACTCAGGAGCCACAAGACACATGACAAGTAACAAGGATTGGTTCAGTAGCTTGAAAGTGTTGGATAATGGAACGCCCGTTTTACAAGCAAATGGTGATGTGTGCAAGATCAAGGGGATAGACACTGTTTCAATCCAACTGACTGATGGTAAAAGCATGATGATCAGGGAGGTACTTTATGTACTAGGTTTGAAGAAAAATTTACTTTCTATTGGTGTGATTACTGATCAAAAGTTAAAAGTAGAATTTGCCCATGATCGTGGCTTTGTGAAGGATGTGAGCCAAAAGTTCAAAGTCATTGCGGATGGTATAAGAGAGCCCAACACTAAATTGTACAGTTGAATGCTACAATCAAGGGGCAACATGGACTTCTCTCATCCATTCCATCGCAAACTAAACTGTGGCATAAGAAGCTTGGTCATTTGAACTTAGGAGGCCTCAGTTTGATGAGAAAATTGGAAATGGTGAGAGGATTGCCTACGATAGAAGACCACTTGAAGTCGATGTGCGAATCATGTGTGTATGGGAAGCAACATCGAGAGAAGTTCAATAAAGGTGGTGTTGCTAGGGCAAAGAACATCCTGGATTTGATCCACACAGACTTATGCGGGCCTATGAGGAGTATGTCCTTAGGTAAAGCCTTCTATTTCATGACCTTTATTGATGATATGTCACGTGAGATGTGGATTTACTTCTTGAAGAAGAAATCGGATGCATTTGACAATTTCAAGAGCTTCAAAGCATTGGTCGAAAATCGGACAGGTAGGAAGATCAAAGTTCTAAGATCAGATAGTGGAGGTGAGTATAAGTCTTAAGACTTTAATGATCTTTGTGATCAATGTGGGATCAAAAGACAATCTACGCAAGCACATACTCTTATTCTCAATGGTGTAGCTAAGTGCAAAAATCGTACGATTGTGAAAAATGCCAGATCTATGCTAGCTGAGATGAAACTACCAAAAGATTTTTGGTCAAAAGCATGCAGTACGACAATCTATCTTCAAAATAGAAGTTCCACCATTGCCATACCAAAGATAACACCTGAGAAGACATTCACGAAGAAGAAGCCAAAGGTGAACCACTTGTGAATCTTTGGATGTAAAGCCTTTGTACACATTCCTAAGGAAGAAAGACGTAAGCTTGATGTGAAAGCTATCAAGTGTATATTCCTAGGATATGATGATCGTATGATGGTTTGATCTAGTGGAGAACAAAATACATGTCAGCCGTGATGTTATCTTTGATGAATCTAAGATGTATGAAGATGAGGATGTTGAGACGACATACACATTCAGTGGAAAAGATGGTATATTGAGGATACCTCCTGATGATGATCCATTTATTGACTTTCCTAGTGATGGACATGAGGATACACCTCAATATACTACTACTCAACCTCAAGAGACAGGTTGGAGAGGTAGAGACAAACCCTTTGGTGCAAGAAGGATTGAAGTTGCAGGTGACAAACGCAAGGAGAAAGATGTACCGTGGGATACATTTTCACCAGGAAGCCGATCACCTGATAGGAAACTCCCATTAGGGGAACTCTTGAATCCAAAAGGGCCTTTTGTAAAGATGTTTTTTTGACTTTTCAAAGGTTTTATGTCCACATGGCCCAATGGTGTGTTTCCATGTGTGCTAGACCGTAACGGTGGCGGCCCAACTTCAATTTTGGGTAGCCACTTCTGAGATAAACCAATGACACTAAAACTCAAAATGAAGTGGGTGGGAAACTCGAGGCCGTGTCCTCGTGCATATGTCATCGCGTTGCGTCGTGCCTTGCCACATGCGGAAGGCAGGTGGAGAGAGCACATGTGGAGGAGAGAAATAGATTGCCTCTAGTAAAAGAAGTGTAGCATATCTTTACACTATTATGTAGATCATGAAAAATTGCACACTTTTTTTTTTCGGATCACCTCAATCCGACACACGGTTAAAAAGTTATGGCAGTTTGAAGATTCATACCCTACTTGATATCGGAGCCGAGCGACCAATGACCTATTCACACTGAACATAATGCTCTGGTCGCGTGGCTGAGATATTGTAGCATCTGTTTACACCATTGTGTAGATCATGAAAAATTGCACACTTTTTCTTTTTTGGATCACTTCAATCCGACACACGGTTAAAAAGTTATGGCCATCTGAAGATTCATACCCTCCTTGATATCAAAGCCGAGCGACCCATTGCCTCTTCTCATTGAATATAATGCTCTGGTCGCGCAGCTCCGATATCGCAGCCACGCGACTAGAGCATAATGTTCAGTGAGAAAAGGCCATGTCGCTTGGCTCCGATATCTCAGCCGTGCGACCAAAATGAGAACAGGTCATGGTCGCTCGACTCCGATATCAAGTAGGATATGAATCTTCAAACTACCATAACTTTTTAATCGTCCATCGGATTGAAGTGATCCAAAAAGCAAAAGTGTGCAATTTTTTATTATCTACGCAATTGTGTAAATAGATGCTACAATATCTCAACCACGCGACCAAAGCATTATGTTCAGTGTGAACAGATCATTGGTCGCTTGGCTCGGATATTAGGTAGGGTATGAATCTTCAAACTACCATAACTTTATAACCGTGCGTCGAATTGAAGTGATATAAAAAGAAAAAGTGTGCAGTTTTTCATGATCTACGTAATGGTGTAAGGAGATGCTACACTTATTTTACTAGAGGCAATCTATTTTTCTCCTCCACATGTGCTCACTCCACCTGCCTTCCGCATGTGGCGAGGCACGACGCGACGCGATGACATATGCGTGAGGACACGACCTCGGGTTTCCCACCCACTTCATTTTGAATTTTAGTGTCATTGGTTTATTTCAGAAGTGGCTACCCGAAATTGAAGTTGGGCAGTCTAATGATGTTCTCTCTCTACATTCTTAAAGGGCCCATATTGAGTTCGAAGTTCCCCTAATGCTAAGTGGTTTGAGAGATTGTTGGAGAGCCGCAATATGGATGACTTTCCAGGATCATCTAGCTAGGGAGAGCTACGAAGATCAACAAGAGAAAAGACACAACCTGAAAGGTATGAAGCAAATTATGCTCTCTTATCTAGCATTATTCAAAGCAAAGAATCTTCGACTTATGTTGAAGTGAAGGATGATGACACTTGGGTCAAGGCCATGGGAGAGGAGATGGAGTCAATTGCTAAGGATAGCGCATGTGACATTAGAGGAATTTTGAATCCAAAAAAGACCCTTTAAGAAATGCCACGTAGATTGACAAAGTTTATTAATGTAAATTATCAAAATAAATACATTTTCTGCCCAAATTCTTTTTCATTCCTGCCCGCACTAGTTTCGATGCTTAACCATTCTATGTAATTACCATTTGTAGTTCATTTAAAATAGCAAAATTATATCCGCGCACAAGAGAGATATGTGGAATTTTTTTTTTCGGTCTGAAACTTTGACCAGCCATAACTTTTGAACGGTAGCTCAGAAGTAGGTCATCTAGATACCATTGGAAAGCTCTTGTCGAGCGCTTTCCAAGGATATAATTTTTGTCTCAATCAAAGCTACAAGTAAAAAGTTTTAAATGATAATTGCAAATTATACTATGAATAATATGTCATGCATGCAGGCTACCCGTGGCGCTCGAGAATTATAGTGCTAGGCTAAAATATACAGTGTGAGCCCCATGGTATGTCCCGAAAGATGGATAACGATGTGGGAGCTAGCAAATTAGATTATCTCAACTTAACTTCTGTTTTTTTTTTAATAAGGAGGCCTCCTGTTATCTAGTAAGAGGTGGAACTCAAATTATTACAGATTGGGATTCACTCTGTTGCAAGAGGTGGACTCCAAAATATTATGCAATTGAGTTCTACAACTCGTGGGTATAGATATGGGCCTCCTCCTTGAGTTCTAGAGCATGTAATTTATACTAAAATGTTGTTGCTTTGTTAATTTCTAGATTATTCTACTTGCATTTCTTCCCATGCTTCATCGTCATGCATTTTGTTTGGGGACTGATGTATGAATGTGCTTGTTGATGCTTCCTTCTCTTAAAGTTTGGTTTGGAATTAGTATCAGGTAGATGTGTAGGACTTGCAGATTGATCTACCATTCCACTGTTTTCTGATGTCTCCTGGTTTCTACTCCCTGAGAAGTTCTTCTTACAATTGTTGAGTGACGAAGCACTTTGTAGGATTTCCATTGCTTTATTCTAGAAGTTGTTGAGCTGATGTTGATTCTCTGATTTCAATAGGAGTAGATTTAGTTTAATTCCATGTTCTTGCTTAGTTTAGTTTAGCAATAATCTGCACTTTGTAAGCAATAATAAATCAATCTGATACAAAATTGTAGAATAGTAGAAAATCGAGTCCCGATAAGATCACTGTCCAAGATGAGCTACCATTGTCAAATAAGGTTCTGAATCAGGTCATTGTTGTGCCACTGACAGGTGGGTACAACACTCTTATACTACAAAGTTAGATTTTGAGACTGAACTATAGCTAAACTGATTTGTAGTCTCGTGAATTCCTACCATGCTAACCCTCCGTTAGACATAATGAGAGTTATCACTGAGTAGATTTAGACAGAGGACCAGTGTGTTAGTCATTGATAAGTAAAGCCAGTAGATTCCAACGCTGCCAATGTAGGAACGAGTAAAAGAATCCGCTGCTATCTGAGTAGAATCGATGCAAAGAGTGCGTAGATCCTGCTACAAACGTTGAGTAGATGCGGCAACAAACGTTGAAGTAGAACAAGACCAAATTAGCAAATATTGGCACTGGTTGCTTGTGATAATCTTCTTGTATTTTGATCCACAGAACTCATTTTTACAATACACTTTTTCAGTTCTGAATCGCTTTTGGTTGGTTGGTTGCTGTCGTGCATTTCTCATTTTCCCAAGCGAGAGAGCATTTCAGATTGTTCTTTGTCAGATCTTAATCGCTTCAGAATGCTCCTGTTGATCCTTCAGACCGGTGCAATCTGACACACTATGTTCCACAAACCCACCGCCACCGCTTGTTGCACTTCTGGACACCGACAATCAGAAAAATTGAATTTCCATCTTTTTCGAGTTTCTCAAATTTCCACCGCTTCCACCACCCCACCGCTCTTTTGCACCGCCAGTGCAAAAATTCGATTTTCTCGATTTTTGAACTCGCTGTTTATTCGCTTTTTGATTTCTTCGATTTTTTCGCATTTTCTCGATTTTTCGATTTTTTCGATTTTTTGCATCCACTGCTCATTGCATCCAGCAAAAAATTCCATCTGCCAAATTTTTTTTGCATCCGCCAAAAAAACCCATCTGCTGATTTTCCATTTTTTTTTGAATTTTCTGACATTTGCATCTGCCAACATTCCCATCCGACAATTTTAAAATTTTACGAGTTTCTCGAGTTTTCGAAATTTTCGAGTTTTAGTTCGGAGTGCCTTCACTTTTGTAAACGTTTGTGTCTCAGTCATGGCCTTGAATCTCATGGAAGCATTCAAAGGCTTCAAATTTGTGCTTAATGAACATGACTATAGACCATCTAGAATAGTCATCTATGAAAGTGATAAAATAGATTGCATCTCCTAAGGATGGAGTTGGCATTGGACCACAAAGGTCACTATGTACAAGATCCAATACATGCTTTGTTTTTATGGAATGTGATTTGGGAAACTTGCTTCTGTGAAAAACTCAGATCCAAAAGATGCTAAAGTTTCATAAAGATCTTGGCCATGGAAGTTATGCACATCTAGATTGAAAAAATGATAGAAATTGTGATGTTAAGCATACTAAACATCAACTAAACATCAAAATCTGATCATAAGCTTCCACAAACAGAAACTTGCTGTCCCTGTCCGTACTTCAGAGCCTACAACCTGCATTTCACACGTGTGAAGCCATAGCAACAAAGAAATCACAATTCTAGTGGCTAGAATGCAAGATATGAACAAAAAAGTGAGAGAGAAGAAGATGGATCTTCAAAGAGCATAACATTCATTCAATAGAATGAAAATGAGATGTGTACATACTCGTGGAGATGGCTATTTATAGCAGCCATAGTGCCTCTTGGCCACTTGTCTTATGATAGGCTAAAATTGGGGTCCAATAGGATTCACCCATATACCTAGAAATTTGGTCAAATAGGAATGCACCAAATTATGAGCCAATAGAAGAGCTCCACACTCGACCTCCTCTAATTAATGTGACCTCAAAAGTAGTGTACACATACTTTGGGCCTCTACATACATGTATGAACCTATCTCTAACTTTTATTTGGCCATAGGCCTACAAAATCTCAAGTTAGAAAAATACTACTAGTTGACAATTTTTCACAGCTTCTAGAGTGTTTGCCATAGATGCATGATTCACAAAAGAAAGATTTCCTATCTAATGAAGAAGGGAAATACAATCCATCAACTAAGTTATTACAATGCATATAGAAAAGTGATCTTGTATTCATGCGTCCAAATCGACTATGCTACAAAATAGCATTATCGTTTACATTTTCATGAGAGATGCTAGCTAATGCAATTGAATTAGAGAGTACGTAAAGATTTCCGACTCTAGTGCATGTAGTCAGAGTAGTATCTTCCTCGAGTATTGTACATTGCTCAGATGAGAAAGTAACAGTGTAGCTCTCATCAGTTATCTTAGAGACTAATAACAAGTTCTTTGATAGCTCAGGAACATGAAGGACGTTGGGAACACAAATAGATAGATCGTTGTTGAATGTGATCTTGATTGTCCCTTTTCCTTTCACGCATATGGTGCTTGAATAGATGAATTGATCTCTGTTGTAAGTGCCATACTCGGTAAACCATTCCTTGCGAGAGGTCATGTGTTGGATAGCACTGCTATCCAGGTACCAGCTATCACAGTCTTTGTTGCTATTGCTGTAAGCCATTAGCAAATGTATATCTTGCTCCTTGAATTTCGACGTGTTGGAGGAGTCTAGCTATTGTTGCTTCTTTGTCTCATTGTAGATTCGGATACGACACTCCTTGATGTCGTGATTAGCTCTCTTGCAATATCTGCAGCAGAGCTTACTCAAATTATTACAGATTGGGATTCACTCTATTGCACTATAGCTCATGGGTATAGATTAGAGCCTCCTCCGCGAGTCTAGAGCATGTAATCTATACTGAAATGTTGTTGCTTTGTTAATTGAAGATCATTCTACTTGCATTTCTGCCCATGCTCCATCTTCATGCATTTTGTTTGGGTACTGATATATGAATGTGCTTGTTGATGCTTTCTTCTCTTAAAGTTTGGTTTGGAATTAGTATCAGGTAGATGTGTAGGACTTGGAGATTGATCAACCATTTGCCACTGTTTTCTGATGTCTCCTGGTTTCTACTCCTTGAGAAGTTCTTCTCACAACTGTTGAGTGACCATTGTAGGAAGCACTTTGTAGGATTTCCATTGCTTTAGTCTAGAAGTTGTTGAGCTGATGTTGATTCTCTAATTTCAATAAGAGTGTATTAAGTTTTATTCCCTGTTCTTACTTAGTTTAGTTTAGCAATAATTTACAGTCTGTAAACAATAATGAATCAATCTGAAACAGAATTGTAGAACAATAGAAAATTGAGTCCTGATAAGATCATTGTCCAAGATGAGCTACCATTGTCAAATAAGGTTTTGAATCAGGTCATTGTTGTGCCACTCACAGGCGGGTACAACACTCCTATACTACAAAGTTAGATTTTGAGACTGAACTATAGCTTAACTAATTTGCAGTCTCGTGAATCCCTGCCATGTTGGCCCTCTGTCAGACATAATGAGAGTTATCATTGAGTAGATTTAGACAGAGGACCAGTGTGTTAGTCATTGCGAAGTAAAGCCAGTAGATTCCAGCGCTGCCAGTGTAGGAGTGAGTAAAAGAATCCGCTGCTATCTGAGTAGAATCAATGCAAAGAGTGAGTGGATCCTGCTGCAAACGTTGAGTAGATGCGGCAACAAATGTTGAAGTAGAACGAGACCAAATCCGCAAACAATATTCCTATCTCCAAAGAAAGTGACTATAGTTAGATGTAGATCTGTTGATTAATAATGTCACATATATTTAAAGGAATGTCTGTGCTACAAAAGTTAGTGCCTTAGAGGTATTGTTAGACAACCTGGTGTACTCCCAGATTTTATTATGTGATTTGTTAAATGATTTGTTGTCCATAATGAGCCTCCAATAGCTTCATTTCCATCAACCAAACCAGCCAAGAATGCTAGTACAAATTCAACATCAAAACAACGCTCACCAATGTAGCTAGTTTTACCATATCTTGACAATTTGCACACATCCACATGAAATTGACCAAACATGAGATAGTACAAGTAAAGTGGACTTGAACAACACTCCCTTGCTGCTCCTTTGACCTTACTTGAGTCTTAAAAAAGCTGCAAAAATAGATCCATAACATCTTTGCGAATTACCTCTCCTTTGATGCTCTTGACTAGCTCCTAATTGCCAACTTCCCTTTTGACTAGTTGAAGCCCTAAAGAGATCAACCTCTTGATATTCAACTTGAACATCAAAGTCATTGAACAAGCTTTTTTTTTCTAAATCCATTAGTTCTTGCTTGTGAATAAAAGTTATCATGTTGAATACAAATTTCATTTTGTACAAAGTATTTAAGGTAATGGCACAATGTTGAATCCTTTTGGCCAACAACACCTTGGGCACCTCCTCTTCTCGTAGCAAAATCATCAACTAAAGGCCTTGTCCTATTTTTGTGATGGACATAGATATCCTAACAGTACATACAAAATCATTTTTGTCAAGAGGGATATAGCTATAGAAATATTGGATTATGTTTATGAAAATGTACCCAAAAGATCATCCGCTTTAGCAGTGTATGCAAGTTACATAGAGTTGAGAAAAAGAAGATCGATTGAGCATCTGGATCCATATGAGAGGAGACAATTTCTTCATGACCATACTACTCAATTGACCTTTGATACTGATGAGGAGATGTAATGTTTTAATTGTTTTTCTATTACGGTGAAGAAGTTGAACTGTTTCTCCTCAGATGTTGAAATGCCTTTTTGAATGAAATGAGATTTGTTGAATATTTGGTTTGATATCTAAATTGTGCTCTTCTGTAGAACCATTGAAATAATTGATATTAATAGCATCTCTTTGAAATATATCCTCCATGGTTGGTTGCTCGATGAAAAACTCCTCTTGCTTACCAATGCGATTTCTCCATACCTTGAGAAGACCATATGCTCATACTTCCATATTCTTTTGCAAAAAATGTGGTGTGATGTAATAGAATATGCTGCAACCAGCAAAATACATATATCTGAAATCAAATATATGACGTTGTTGAACGATTTTTGCACAAAAACAAATATTGAATTACCATATAGTGTGTAACATGATCCTTTCCCCAACATTTTGCTACCGATTTGACAAATATCTCACAATATTTTTGTAAATTTGCAATGTCGATTTCAGATAACTTTTCTTTTTGCAACATGCCAATAAAATTGTCAAGATTTTGCCATACTGCAGTTCTTTTTTTAATCTTGTGTTGCCCTTATCTTCAAAGTCATTTGATGATGCAACAACATCTTTCCAAACATTGTACGTCACGACAGAAGACTTTCTAGTGTGATTGGATAAAGACCTTCTAGCTTTTGCACCTACAACAGATGGCCTGTTTGGAACGTTCCCTGATTTACCTGATAGTTTTTTAATTTTTTCTATTTTTATGTTCCCCTTGTGCAAACCTGCTTTTGAAAGTACTTGCTTTAATCTCTCAATTCCAATTTTAGAGGCTGATTCAGGTTTGGTATTCCAGACATACAATATATGATTGTAAATCAATTTTTCAATAATTCGTACCTCAGTATTGCCAACACAGGTCTAAAGTTCGGATCCTCTCGATCTCTTGTTGGACCAACTCTTGATCTTGTCAAATTCAAGTCTTTACAATTCTTCATACAATACAAACAAGGTTGTTTAGTATTTGCCCCATGCAAAATATTATACATACATTTCAGTGTCTTTCAATCACCTACAAAATGCCATGAAGTTTGAAACGTGCCATAGTTTGGCACATATAATTTGTCCAATGTGCTCTTCAATAATCTTTGTATAATTTGATGTCGAAAAAATCCACGACAAGATAGCATGGTCTTCTTTTAAAACTTGAAAAGTAACAAACACATACAAAGTTATGAACATTGACATTAGCAAACTTAGGTGATAAAATACAATAATAAGTAAAATTGAAATATACCTGAAATGCTGCTAACCACAATATTTCATTCTCTGATTGAACACTAAATGATGGATTATCTGCATCATTTTCAATATTGTTCAATGCCTTGTTCATAAAGGTGATACTTACCCATTCCAATTTTTGTCCCTTAACAATTTCAGACTCATCAAGTTTAATAATCAATATCAATTTTTGTTGGACTTCTCTTTCAAATATTTTATAATATTTAATCATGTATGCCACTACTTTGTTAATATTCAAAAATAAATTGTTAGACTCATTGTATTCCAATGTTCCACTCTCACACGTATACAATTTTTAGATATGAAATGGTTTACCTATAAGTATAGTCATACTCTCATTAAGACAATATCTTGTTTTTTTTAACTCTAAATGGATGAGGAAGAGGTAGCTTTCGTATATTCACATGTGCAAAGGTTTTCAGTACAATTTTAAACAATAGAGTATATGCCTTACGACTAATTCTTGAATCATCACATGCTCCCTGGGTAACTCTTGCATCCAAGACATGTTGAATGCTCTTTATAATCACTGCAACAATATCTTTTTAACGAGAATTCTTTAACAATTCTTTTGTAGTTTCTGATGACAATATGGAACCCAAAGTTTTCCAATACCCGTAGAATCTTTAAAATGTTCTCTCACCACCAAAGATGATCTGCAAGACATAATAATTAATAAACTCGATCTTAAAAAAATAGCAAGCATTAGAAAAACAAGCACATAAAATTTAGCAAGCGTGTCATTGCTCTTTTAATTAATACTTACTTGAACGCTTGAATCCTTTTCTTCTTGTTTCCACTTCTTGAAGACAGATCATCTATGTCTTTTTTTCGAAGTCGTTTGCGTTTTCTTATATTTAAGTTTCTCCGCAAATTTTCTTGAAGTATTGCCTTCTCATTGTTTGTTTGAATCAACAAATACTCCAATACTTGTGTTTGCGTCATTGCTTCATATATCCCGTATTGGTTCAACTCTTGACAGTATCCCAACAATCCACTATATCCATTACACACAAAATTCAATAATTGGCCAGTAGTTTGAAAGTCCTAAAAACATCATGTTCTTGGATCTTTGGATAAATTAATCCAACTGTCCACAAATCAATATTTCTACAATTTTTCTCTCTAAGTTCTTTCTTACAAGTCTCATTAATCTGACCAGCTTTGGTGTTTTTCTTATAAATTGGAGCACAATCTAGTGGGAGCACAACAATATGAAGATCAAACTTTTCAATCATTTCAAAATCAAACAAACTAAATTATGTAACGAGAAAAACGATTCACACAAAACCAAAACAAGCTTGTAAATCATTAAACATGCATGTTATATAATCTACTTTTCAAATGTTCTCAAAGATTTTTGGAGAGAACACCATGCTCAACCAAAAATTATTCTCTTCTCCTCCTCCCGCTGGTGATATGGCACAACCAAACTCCATAAACACATGAATAAAAACTTCTTGGTAGCGTGGACAGTCGACTGTCTGCTTAGGCAACGTGTTTATTTCGTTTGAGTTAAAATGAGAAGTGATTCCATCCTCACTTTTCACAATGAGTAGTTGCTTGAGGTAAGCCTATCATTGGCTTCCAACATGACTCCAACTGAAGCTGCCATGTAGCAATGACTTGATCTTCTTTTTCAACATGTTTCAATGCACAAAGCACTCCTTTGAACAACCACAAATGTCTCCAAAAGAAATCACCAAGATTTGAAACTATCTCACAAATTCTCTTCTAGCTCTTATACAACACATAGAATCATGGAATCTTGATCAACCTATGATCTATCCTCAATCTAATGATTTTTGCCATTTCCTAAGATTGAAACACTCTCAAATGAGGTCCAACAAGCTTACTATTTAGAGATCCAATCAAAATTAAGGTTTTGACAAAATCACAAAAAAATAACTATTCTACAATAACGTGCAAATGCTGAAAATTTGATTATGCAATCTAATAGCCACCATTGAGGCTTATCTAGTGATCCAAAAATTGGCTTGTGAATCCAAAAATCGGAACTCTTCAAGTTTAAAAACCTATTTAGGGTTTTGATCTACAAAGGTCCAATCTACAAAAGCAGAAAACTTGATTTTGGTGTAGAATCCTCTCTAGCATGCTCTAGACTTGACGTCTTCCCCAAATCATTAATAGATTTGATTTCCTCCTTTATAACCTGAAACCACAAGCTCTGATACCATGTGAAAGTTTTTAGATCACTAAGATCCAAACCACTCAGAAGTGATGGGGCAAGGGCGTGTGAAGAACATGAATAGAGAAGAGAGTAGGAATATTGCGGAACAACTCTCCCATTACAATCAGCTGCTAGATGCAAAAATAGTCTAATAGAAAGCTTATGCTAAGTATAATCACAACTTTAAGTGTTCTACCAGTGCCCAACATGATCTTAAAAATTAGTTCATACTCACAAAAACGAGAGTACAGTCCATCAAAGAGATTAGAAATTGTTTGTGTGTGTGTGTGGTAATTCTGGAAGTCAGATTCAATATGAAGTTTGGTTTTGAAATAGATGGAAATAGCAGTGTAATAGTGCAAGTTCCTTAGGCGTCAAAGATAGCCATCATCTGATCGGAAACTGAAGAGTTGTAGACATCCATGTTTTGATCAGAGTGAGTAACAATAGAGCGCATTCAAATCACAATAAGCATTCATCTACGTTATACAGATAGATAGAAAAATGTATGGCTGCTATATTACACTGAAGCACAACAATGATTGTTACAACCAAAATGATGGCGTAACTAGAAGGCTCAAAATCATTCGTCTCACAAATGGAACATCTTGAGTAATCTGTGCTGGGATGATCTATTTATAGATTGCATCCATGTATTAACTACATTAAATGTTTGTCACCTAATTAGGTAAGCCGTTGTACTTGGAAGTAAATGGCTTTTGTGACAACTGTACATAGTGTATACTGTCAACCCGTAGCAAATGTTGACGTGGACAAGGATGTTGCAGATTCTCTCACTTTGCATTTTACGTGAAGTGGTTTTCTCTCACTTTGCAAATTTTGGAAAGTGGCTGGGAACATGTCTCGTTCAAAATAGACAATCTTCGACATTTTCTCTCTCTTTGAGATTTTGCGAAAAGGCCGAAGGTGCCCTAAAATAGTTCAACTCTCGAAAGTAGATGACCTTCGAGAATTTTCTCTCTTTGCATTTTTGCGACTATAAAAAATAGTTGAACTTTGAACTGTGCCCAAGTGTCTCATTTTGAGAAAATGCGAAAAAGTCGACACTGTGAAAAACATAGTTCATTTCTGCTGACTGTCGCGACACTTAGAGTATTTTTGCAGATTCTCATAGCATTTATGAATCATTCTACACATAAAATTGCATGCAATCGCCAATATAGTGCACTAATAGATAGTAGAACCCAAGAGAACCGTATAAGCATGATTCGAGATAGAGAAGAGAGAAGGTCACTCTCTCCACAAGTTACATCCATTTTTAACAGGTCCAAACCCTATTTGGCCACTTGGCTTTCCCTCCAAAATGCAAACCCTACTATTTTTCGGTCTAGATTCAATGTACCCAACTATTCAGATTTGAATCTCCTAAAACTCGCCTCCAAACTTTCCCACACTTTCAAAAAGTGTTTATTCAAATGAAATTTAGACTAATGAACTTTGAAAAGTTACTCTCTAAGTCTATAACAAGTTTTGGTCTCAATATGCCAAATATGGAGATATTGACAAAATGATCAAACTAGTTGAATCTTTCACAATCTTCATCATAGATTGTACACTGTTCAGAAGAGAAAGTAATAGTGTAGCCCTCATCTCATCTTAGAAACTGATAACAGGTTCTTAGATAGTTGAGGTACGTGAAGAACATTTGGAACACAAATAGAAATATCATTCTTGAATACGATCTTGACTGTCCCTTTGTCTTCCATGCAAATGGTGCTTGAATCTCCGAGGTAAATGAATTAATCTCTACTATAAGCTGTGTCCTCAATATACCATTCCTTGAAAAAAGCCATGTGTTGGGTAGCGCCATTGTCCAGGTACCGGCTATCGTAGTCCTCGTTGCTACTGTTGTAAGCCATTAACATGTGTGATGATTTGTCTCCGTCAGTATTTTGTTCCTTGAATTTCACCACATTGGAGGAGTCTGGTTGTTGTTGTTGTTGTTGTTGTTGTTTCTTTGTCTCGTTGTAGGTGCAGATTCGACATTCTTTGATGTCGTGATTAGTTCTCTTACAATATCTACAGATGAGCTTCTTGCGCGATCCACTGTTCTCAGCTTGTGCGTGAGGCTTCTGTTGCTGCTGCTACACTTGATTCTTGCCCTTGGAATAGTTATTTTTCTTTGTGTATAAAGCTAGTGACTTGTCTTTGATGGACAGATTGCTGGTCTTTCTCCGTATTTCTTCTTGAATAAGATGAATAATCACCTTTTGAAGAGTGAGTTCGGGTTGTGTGGAGATCATTACAAAAAAGTTTTCATAGGATTGTGGTAAAGAAGAAAGCAAGGTCATAACAACATCATCATCTTGAATAATACATCCTACAACTGACAACTGATCCATCAAATATTTAAAGCTATTGATGTGAGAAGTGATGGCTATAGAATTAGACATACTAAATGTGAAGAACCTCCTTCTAAGGTGTAACCTGGTGGTTACATCTTGAGTCTCATATAGATTTGATAATAAATCAATTGCATCCTTAGAGTATTTGCATGTGGTAATGTGCGATATTTGGGAGTTTGTCAGATTGAGCATGATCCATACTAAGGCCTTCTATCTTTGACCTTCGATGCCTTCACTGATTGATGATCACCGTCTTCTGGTTTCAGGTTAGAGCCTTCTACAACATCCCAAAGATCTCTATCTATCAACATCATCCAGAGTTTTACCTTTTAGATGTAGAAGTTAGAACCGTTGAATGATCCTAGTTTAGTTGGATGAAAAAGATGAGGAGCTATGTCATGTGCCAAATCCCAAACTAATAGCAATAGCAATGAAGTAAATCTAGAAGCAAGAAGATAACAAGACATTCATGATAGCATATCAATAGAAAGCTATCAATGAGATTTCAATGGAATCACATTAGCAATGAGAGAAAGAGTACAATCAATGGAAATGGAGCATTGATTCATGTGGATAGGGCACATGAGACCTAGCAATGGAGATCCCTATGGCTTGCATTCACAAGGCAACAAGAAGCTCTCACTTGCAAATGAGCCAAAAGATTCACAAAATGATGTCTCTTGCCTAGTTATAGACAATGCTCTTACTTAACTAAACTTAACTATCTTGAGGGATAGTTAGCCCTTGTTAAGTATTATTTAGCCTACATTGGGCCCTTGTTGGCCTATTATCCTTATTGATTACTTTGGAGGGCCTAAAGAGGGAACCACTTTGTTATTAAGGCTAATAGCTCCTTTTGGGCCTAAAAAGCTTACAATGGATAATGTACTGCCTTGAAAAACACTGATGTACTAAAAGCACATGACACTCCCCCTACTTAAACATTTTTGTTCTAAAAAATGAAGATGCTTGTCTGATCAACTTGATCGCCCTGGTTAAGTAGTCATGATTGAGAATGTGTTGTCCAAAAAAAACTTATTGCCTCATTACAAATCCAAAGCTATCGGATTGAATCTATTTTGCTAGCTTCAGACTGTAATCCTTCTTCCCATGAAAGAAAAATGATGGTCGAAAAAGAGGTTGATCAAGTGTTGGATTATTCTCCTTCTTACCGATTGAATAATCAGTTTTAATCTTCATCCATTGTTTATCCAATTCTGCGGATATTCCCGTGTCTTTGTGAAAGATTCAACTAGTTTCATCATATTTTGCTATATTTTTATATTCGGCATATTGAGGCCAAAACTTGTCTTAGACTTAGAAATTGACTTTTCAAAGTTCATTAGTCTAAATGTCATTTGAATGACACTTTTTGAAAGTGTGGAAAAGTTAGAATGCGAGTTTGAGTAGATTCAAATTTGAATAGTTGGGCACATTGAATCTAGACCCAAAAATAGTAGGGTTAGCATTTTGGTTGGAAAGGCGAGTGGCCAAATAGGGTTTGGACCTGTTATAAAAGGATGTAACTCATGTAAAGAGCAATCTTCTCTCTTATCTATCTAATTTCATGCTTATACATGGTTCTCTTGGGTTCTACTATCCATTGGTGCACTATCTTGGTGATTGCTTGCAATTCTATGTGTAGAATGATCATTTATTGCTATTTTGCTGGTTTTGTAAGGACAGCAACAATACTTTATCATGTCATTCAAGTTTGATCAAGTTCTATTAGTGTTTGCATCTCATTTTGTGTGTAGATGCTGATTTTTCTACATTGGTGAGATTGGTAGTGTATTTCTCTTTCTAACCAAAGATCATCTAAGTAGATTGGATCTTAAGGATCTAAAATATTTCACATGGTATCAGAGCTTGTGTTTCAGGTTATGGAGGAGGAAATCAAATCTATCAATGATTAGGTGAAGATATCAAGTCTAGAGCATGCTAGAGAGGATTCTACACCAAAATCGAGTTTTTTGCTTTTGTAGATTGGACCTTTGTAGATCAAAACCCTATATAGGTTTATAAACTTGATCAATTCTGATTTTTGAGTTCACATACTGGATTTGACCAATTTTTGGATCATTGAATCAGCCTAAGTGGTGGCTAATAGATTGCATATCAAATTTTTAGCATTTGCATGTAGATTTGAAATCGTCAATTTTTTGTGATTTTGTCTAAACCCTAATTTTGATTAGATCTCTAGATATGAGGTTGCTGGACTTCATTTGAGTTTGTTTCAATCTTAGGAAGTGACAAAAGGCATTAGATTGAGGATAGATCATAGGTTGATCAAGATATGTGTTGATTTGCATGTCTAAAAAAAAAATTGGCCAATTTCCTAAGTCTTAGCAGGTAAGGCAATTAAATAGATTGTGTACCATATATGTAAATTTTGATAAAATTTCAGCAAGCTCAAACGTGTGGGGAATGATCCTCAAGTGCGAATGATCTTGTTAGGCTTTGTGTTTAGCACATAAATTGAATCTAGATTGAATATCAAGATCTAGTTCTAGAATTTATGACCAAATCACACTTTAGCATGCTAATAATCAAAGAATGATTGCATTCAAAATCAAAAGAGAAAAAAATACAAGAATTTAATGCATTAGCATAATCCTCTACTTGAGTTAGAGAGAGAAAGGGAGAGCAAAATTCAAGCAAACAATAGTATAGATCCAAATTGATGTGGAATAGCTTCAAATCTTGGTTCTTCATCAAGAATTATGAGAGAGCTTACACATATTTATGGAGATTGGAGTAGCTTGAGGTAGAACCATCTCCTTCCTACTTCTTTTCACATCTAAAAGTGAAAATTAGAAAACTTATGACATTTGTCACTTTACATGCATGCATTTCTACCTACTTTTACCAAGTGTCAAATTCTAAACTAGAATTGTACAAATCACCATGCATGTGTCCAATTCACTTTGTGCATGCCTTGCATGTCACTATGGAACACTTACAACCATTGCATGTGATGTGCCACAAGTTTCTACAAGCCCATAATTGGCATTTTTATGTCTACATTCTATATGCATGTTGTATGTGACCAACTAGACTCAAGAAACCATGTAGCTCGAGTTTCTTCTAGGCCAAATTTGGCTTTTACAATATGAAACATTACATACACCCAGAAAAAAGTTTTTTTAAAGCCTAAAGTCAAGATAGATGATTTTTCATTTTTCAACTCTCCTAAAATTTGATCTATGTTGACTTGAACATGGATCTTGGAATTACTCCAAGATTGGATCTATGCTTGATGAAGGAATTTTTGCTCAAAGGTTTGGTGAGCAAATCTACAATACATGATGATGTGTCGATGTGCTCCAAGTAGATTTCCCCTCCAATGAGCTTCTCTCTCACGATTTGATGTGCAACTTGGATGTGTTTGCTCCTTGCATGAAATATTGGATTGTTGGCAAGGGCTTGTGCTGAAATATTGTCACACATAATCAATGGTAGATCATCTTCCTTGATAGTCTTTAGTTCCAAAAGCAGGCTCTTGATCCAAAGCATTTATTTTGTTGTAGTAGGAAGTGCCTTATATTCAGCTTCACAAGATGAGAGTGATATAGTATCTTGCTTTTTGGAAAGCCAAGATATTAAATTCCCTCCAAGATATATGACATATGCACTTGTAGATTTCCGATCTACTTTGCCACTAGCAAAATCGGAGCCAGAATAACCAACAATAGAGAGATTTTCCACTTTTGTATAACAAACCATAATCATAGGTTGAAGATATGTAACTAAGTACCCTTTTGGCCATTTTCCAATGTCGAGAATACCATGATCTTGGTGCTTGCTTTAGTCCATAGAGTATTTTGAAGAGCAAGCAAACTTTGGTCTTGTCTTGGATAAACCCAAGAGATTGTTCCATATAGACCTCTTCTTCTAGATATCCATTTAAGAAAGCATTTGAGACATCTTGTTGAAAAACTTGCCATTTGAAAAAACAAGCAATAGAAATGATGACTCTTATTGATACCATCTTTGCAACAAGAGAAAAAGTCTCCTCATAATCAAGTCCATAAACTTGAGCAAAGCCCTTTGCACAAAGTCTTGCCTTGTACTTGTTGATTGTGCCATCTTGATTATATTTGACTCGGAAAACCCATTTGCAACCAATAGTATGCTTGTTGGATGGAAGATCCATAAGCTCCCATGTCTTGCTAGTAATTAATGCATCATACTCCTCCTTCATGGCTAGAAACCATTCTCTTGAGTTGATTGCTTCATGTACATCCTTTGGCTCTTCATGTCAAACAAAATATGCATAATTACCACTTGTTTGCCTTTATCTCCATGTGTGAGCCTCTTAGGCTCGGATCTTTCGCTTTGTGATCTCCTTGGTGAGAAAACTTGAGGTGACTCCTCCTCAATTATCGGCCCCATCTCTCCATGATAATCTTAAAGGGTGACGATAGGAGAATCCTTTTGAGAATCTTTGATCTTGGCCTCATCAAAGATGTATTATCGCCCGGATGGGGTGGCCACAATTTTGCAAACCCAATGTGGACCCGATGGATCCATTCATGCCAATTCCGACATCGTTCGGTCAAAATAATCATTCGTCCCAAGGAAAACGCTTTTGGGGCAATGAAAATGACCAAGTTTGACAATTTTCCGTGAAACGGTCCATTTTCTCTGAACAGCGTCGGTTTCTCATGTTTTTTATTCCAGCTAGTCGGCAACGTCGAGGAAAACCTGTGGGAACATATAGCACGTCGAACGGGCATACATGCAGCCCCTAACCTCCGTTCGAAGTTCAGCACCGAAGAAGGGCTTCGGGGACATGTAGCCCGCCGGGTTCCGGAATTGGTCGGAATCGTCCGGATTTCCAACCTTAGCTCTCTTCTTAAACAAGACTTCATATGGTGATCTTCCTCCAAGTGTATTGTGAAATAATCTATTGCACAAATAATTTGCACAATTAATTGCTTCTCCCCAATATTCAATAGACAAGAAGCTTCAACTCGGATTGCTTTAGTACATTCACATAGAGATCAAATTTTTCTTTCAGAAACCCCATTTTGAGATGGGAAATAAGCACAAGAAAACTCTCTTTTAATCCCTTCAACCTCACAATAATCATAGAATTTGTTGGAGATGTATTCACCTCCTCCATCACATCTCAAAACTTTAACTTTGAAAGAAAACTGTTTCTCAACATAAACTTTGAAAACTAGGAAGTGTTCAAACACCATAGATTTTGAAGAAAGAAGGTACAACCAAGTATATCTTGTAAAATATTCAATGAAGGTAACAAAACAAGTTGCACCACCAATACTTTTTAAGGAAGAAAAATGAACATCTGAGTGAATTGATTCCAAAGGATGAGAAGTCTTAATAGAAGAATTTTGATATGGGATCTTGGTAGGCCAATAGCCTTATCATTCTTGATCATAGTAATCAACTTTTGCTTTGCATGTCTCCTCCTTCTTTGTCCTTTGTTGCCATGTATCCACCATGATACTCCATGAATGAGCATTCATCTCCATCTTGCCATAAGATACCATCATACCTTGATGACTTGGCCATGAATGAGTGACTTAATGAACCTCCAATAGCTTCATTTCTATTAGTAAAACCAGCCAAGAATGCTAGTACAAATCCAACATCAAAACAATGCTCACCAATGTAGCTAGCTTTACCATATCTTGACAATTTGCACACATCCACATGAAATTGCCCAAACATGAGATAGTACAAGTGTAGTAGACTTGAACAATCTTCCTTTCTGCTCCTTTGACCTTAGTTGAGTTTTTAATAAGCTGCAAAAATAGATCCATAACATCTTTGCCAATTACCTTTCCTTTGATGCTCTTGACTAGCTCCAAATTGCCAACTTCCCTTTTGACTAGTTGAAGCGCTTTGAGATCAGCCTCTTGATCTTCAACTTGACCATCAAAGTCATTGAACAAACTTTGTTTTCCAGGTCCATTACTTGATTTTATAGCAAGATAACATCCATCCACTTGCATAGCTCCATGTACACAAGAAGATCCTCCAAATGATGTTCCACTCTTCATAAGAGTTTGATACTCAAGATCCATTGCTTGGATCCACTCCTCTTCTTTTCTTGCTTGATCTACACTTGTAGGTTCATCCAAAGAGGTTAGGAAAGCAACATAATTTCCAGAAACTACTTGCTTACCCTTTTGATCATATGTGAGCCTTGAAAGTACTTGTCTTTCTCTTCATGTTCTCCTTGGCATCACCATCCAAAGTAGGGTCCTTCTCATCAAAATCAGGATAGATGCATCCACACTACCATCAATCATGCTTGAAGACACTTTTGGAATGTTTCCCTCATAAAAAATGACATCTCTACCAACAATCACTTTGTTAGTAGAAGAAATGTAAACCTTGTAGGCTTTACTCACCTCACTATATCCCACAAAATACCTCTTCTTGAAAATGAATCCTCCTTGGTCCTATCACCAAGAGTAATGTTGACATAGCATGTGAATCCAAAGGTTCTTAGAAAGTTGACACTCAGCCTCCTCTAAAAGGTGTCCTTCCATCCAAAATAGCACTCGGCCACCTATTGCACAAGAAATTGGCACACAAGAAAGCTTGATCCCAAAATGGTTTGTCAAGATTAGTGCTTAACCTCATAGCTTTATCACTTTCACATAAAGTCCTATTCTTCCTTTTAGCCACCCCATTTTGTTGGGGGGTCCTTGAAGTTGTATACTCCGTCTTGATCCCATGCTCATCACAAAAGGCCTTGAACTTGGTAGATGTGTACTCACCACCACTTTCACTCCTTACGCACTTGATCCTTGTGAAAAATTGGTTCTCCCTTGCATTCTTGAACTTGATAAAGACATCATACACTTCATCCTTGCTCTTTAGTAGATAGATCCAACAAAATCTACTAAAATCGTCAATGAATGCTACATACATCTTAGCTCCACTATTGCTAATTGTAGTAAATCCATGAATATCCAAATGTACAAGTTGAAAAGGATTTGTAGATCTAGATATATATCTACTATAAGGTAGTCTATGTGACTTAGACAAAGCACAAGACTCACAAACATGTTTGATGCCACTTAAGGAACTTGGAAGACCTATCACAATCTTCTTCCTAGCCATTACCTCCAATGACTGGAAGTTGAGGTGACCTTGCAACAAATCTAACTTGGTTAGCAATAACACAAGCATCTAGTTTGAACAACTTCCCTTTCCTTTTACCTTTTCCAATCAAGACATCCTTCCTTTTGATCAAACAAGCATCTCCATCAAACTCCACCTTGAGGCCTTTACTTAGCATTTGACTCACACTAAGCAAATTCTTGGTGATAGATGGAAACTTGGCAGCATTTCTGTCATAATCAGAGTCATCCTTCAAGCCTTTTTGAGTAAGAGACTTGTTCTTCAACTTCTTTGTCGGATGCTTCCTCTTATTCTTCCGAGTCTTAGCTAAACTCTACTTCATTGGTTTGGGTGATTTTGAAGTGCTCCGAGTAGAAACTTTGAAAACATCTTCTAAATCACTTGGCCAATTAGTATCAGTAACCAGCAGAGCGCCTTCGTCAAAGTATTCAATCCTCTGAACGACAACATCTTCCTGCTTCTTCTTTATTTCTGGTTCTGCACTTGGAGACTGAACATATTTGTACAACACGTTCGACTTTTGAGGCTTTGGGTAGTCTGTAGCTAAATGTCCTTCTCCTAAACAATCTGAACATAAAGGTACATAGTCGATTGGTCGGTGAGGCTTTGGACAATCGGGTTAATAATGGCCTTGTGCACGACAGTTATAATAGTTGCCCGCCAGCTTCTTTGGTAGCAAATTGACTGGTGCATAAGCAATCTTTTGATTTGAGTTTACCGTTTGAGCAGGTACAAAACGCTTTGGTCCAAATTTTGGTTTGGGGTGCAATGCTGGTGTAGATGATCCTTGCACATAATGACAATGCTCTTCTGGATTTGTTTCATATACATACGAAACCTTTCCATTGGCACTCTCAACATAAGAAACTTGTTTAACTTTACATTCATGGTTAGAGTGACCTGGATCTCCAAAACTGGTACACCAGATATTCGGGTCAGAAGAAGGTGCCTTTTGCCACTTATCCGATACTTCAGATATTTGTACTTTTAAGTCTTGCATTTGCTTCAACAGATCTGAGATATTCTTCTTCCAAACTTTGTCGGTCTTGGGAGTTGATTCCTTGGAAGACTATCGGACGAATCATCTTTTGAGCTTGAATTGTCAGATAAAGTTGATGACTTCTCCTTTGTCTTCTTGTCAGAATGACACTTCCGTGCAGTCTTTGACATTTCATAATTTTTAGCTATTGCAATCTCATATCAAACATGTTGCATTATTGATTAGTGTATCCGACTTGTCGGCCAGACCAATATATCGGTCTGTGCAACTAATAAAGTTTGTCAGACAAGCGAGGTCTGTTGCATCAGATAAACCAAGGCATAGTAGAATGCAAATGTCTTAGTACAATCCAAACGTAGTCTGACAATTTGTCCTCAACAATAGAAAGTGCTCATTTAACGAATGAATGACTACTAAGTTAAATTGCACGAGTATCCATATGCAAGTTTCAGAGCATTGATTTGCAATAACACAAAGCAAGCTTTAGGATGTGCAAGTCTGATATACGTCAGTGTAATGTAACAGTGATTCGAAAGCTAACATCACAATTAAGTTCCAAGCAATTGATTATTCAATCGCACAGGCAATCAAATGATCAATGAGTTTTAAGACAATCTTTGCAATGAATTCATGGTTGATTGCATATGACAGTATCAAAGCTAAAGAAGTGTCTGACCGGAGTTACAATCACAAGCACATCCGACAAGGTGAGGCTTACCAACTCTCAGAAACAGAAGTACTCAGCAAATTAGATGGCTTATGAAAGCAGAGAGAAGAGAAAACTTGAAGACTCAGGCTCTCACTATGATCTCCAGAAAAACTCGGTAAATGTATTGAAGCATAAATGGAGTACATATAGAGAACCAGCGTGAACTCTCTAGCAACCGATATGTCACTTCATATTTACTTACATCCAATAGGAAAATTACAAGTGTACATTTCTTAAGTGGCATCCTTGTCACACAGCTTTGCTCCAATAAGAAGCAAGCACGTGTAAGGTTACAACGTTTGATTGAGGCACAATAAATGAGGCTTCTGGAATGTTCCTTTCTTAGGGCTAGCCTTCTTATTAAGGTTTGTGACATTTCATATTTGCCCTTCGAAATATAGTCCTTTCTTTAGTAACATTTATTTAGGCCTCTTTGTCTTCAATATATCTTTGTATAAGTTGTCATTGTCGGGTCCATTAGATATTTTTTCATATTCGGCGATTATCTTCATCACTTGAGTAGATTAATCGAAGTTTTACATTATTAATTAGTACTTCAAGAAAAATAGGCATGTAATATGGTATCATTGGAAATATGTCTCTGTTGACCATCTTCAACCAATCATGAGATTTTAGACCATGGAGATTTCCTTCAGCTGTGAATGATGTTTGTAGTGAATGAGCAAAATCTGATGGTGTTCTCATCTCGCAAATGACTGACCGTACGTACTTATCCTCTTCTTTCGTAAGAATCCAAGGGGCTCTTGAAATAGTATAGGTATTTCCATCAGTACTTAATTTTGGCCAATACTCTTTTTTGTTTTTGATTCTTGTAGATCATGTTTGGCAGAAATACTATGTTTGCCGCCCACCAACTGTTTCCATATTGATTCACCCACATTTTTGAATACGTGCATAGGATCAAGCAAGTGATTGATCAAAAGGTTATTCCAATATGGTAAACAATGAAAGATGGATAGTGTTATCATACCATTGATTGGCTTAGTCTCGGATTCAATCCAAAGTTTGTGCCAATCTACCACGAACATTATCTTTGGAGGCATTCTTGTTTTTGATCTTTCTCCAAAACCTCTTCTATGAGCATTTCTAGATGGGTAATTTTCATCATGCAAGTACTTGCGATGATTTTCATATACAACTTTGATTAAATGATGTGAGTGTTGAGCATCAATATTTGGTCCACAAATGAGACATGCGTGATATCCAGAAGTTGTAAAACCTAAAAAAATCAAATCCAATTCGTGTTATAAATAGAATTTTTTTAAAGAATACATATTGCATGCATAAAAAACAAATACATAAAAATTACAAGTGATTTCATTTTATAGTCATCTGGACAATCGCCCAATCCTGGGGATAGTCATGCATAGTCCACATTAAAATTGCACACCACAAAAATGTATTGTGCACTTTCAAAAAAGTGAACTTTTTAAAATGTGACACTGCATTTTTACACGTAGTTTATGACAGAAGAAAAATGCGACACTTGCCTTTGAAATTGCGAAGGTGCCAAACAAATGCCGAAGGTGCCCTACAAATGCCAAAGGTGTCCTACAATCTTGAAGGTTGTCCTTAACTAAAGGCAAAGGCCAAAAAATGAAGGATTGTAGCATCGTCCATATGTGGATTTACAAGGCATTCCAGATACCAGATCATAACGTCTTCACACTCCAACAATAGACCGATCTATTGATCAGTTTATCAACTGTTAACAATCTTGTAAATGTAAAGTTGAATAATGCAAGATCTTCCAGTTGCTGTAAATGTAAATGAGAGATTGAAGATGGAAGTGAGTGTCACAAATGATCGTAAGTCATCAGATAGAGATCAAACGACCAGAATGGGTCTTACAGTAGCTGACTCCTTAGAGTTAGTGATCATAGAGAGAGGGAGAGATATTCAGAACGTTAGCAATTGTTTTGAACCTGTAAGTAGGACCACGCGCTTATCAACGTGATTGTATTGTGATCTGATCATTGTGCTTACAACTTATTATACAGATTCGCTATTGTTCTACACTCTTACACTATTATCAGGTAATTGTATGGCTGTCTTTGATGCCTAAATTGATTCTACATTCTCTTCATACCAATTTATCAGTAGAGGATTGCATGGCTGCCTCAGATGCCTAATCATCTATGAAATCTCTCTTTCATGACAATCTACGACTCCTACGCTGATAATCTGATTGAACAGTTCATAAAATCCATTCTCTAAGTAATCCATGATCCTGCTATCAAGAATTCTTTGTTTATTCAGTTGACATCAATCCAAACGTCAACTGAAGTGGTATCAGAGTTGATAATTCACATTCCATTTGATCCCACAGATTGGTATAAGAGCCCACACCCTACACGTGTCACACCAATGGCAAGAAGAGCCACTTTGCCAATAGTTGTCCTTAGTGATATCGGAAGATTACCAAGAATAGTAGGTTCCCTACCTCAGTTCCATGGAAACACTGATGAAGATGCCCATAGGCATATTGAAGAATTTGCAACACTAATGTCCTTTAGTAGAATCATGGATCCAGTACACAGAATGTTGTTGTTCTCCACAACTCTAGTAGGAGAAGCCAAAAGATGGTACTGTAATTTGCCCATCAATTCAATCAATACACCGCATGAGCTATACCAAGTATTTTTAGAGGAATTTAGACCCATATATATGATGTTAATAATCTAATGTTTACCTTGACAACAATACAACAAGAGTCAAATGAGACCATACGCTTATATGTTAGAAGATTGAAAGAATTGGTCCGCCAGTCTAGCAGTTATGATACCATCTAAATTAGTGATGACTTTCTTTCTTAGAAGATTATAGGTAGATATCCAACTAATGGTATGCCAATCTAGAATATCATCTTTTGAGGAAACAATATCTAGGGTACTGATTGTAGAAGATGCTAATCGTGCTACACTCGAATGCCAGAACATTAGTCGAATAGTGAGAACAATTGATCTAGATGGTAACTGGCCTATGCCTAGAAGTGGACTATCAAATATGATGGGGTTGCAACATATCTCCCATCCATCAGAACTGAGAGCACCCTACACATTTGAGAGAGATAGTGTAATGCCCCTATCACACGTAGAACCAAGTGATAGAAAAATATAACAGCCTTTGTAGAACATAAGAAGGACCATACCATAGAGATGAAAATGTTTATGATACAAGATTTGAAACTAATGAGATGGATACACCCTTGGAGTTACCTAAGTTAGAATGTCATGAGGGAGATAGGATGTCGATTCACATTGAGATGTTTTATGGAGGAACAAGTCAAGTAGAGGAATGTCATCGGATGAAGTGGAAAGTGGGCTAGTCAATAATAGAAACCATAGTGATGAAAGTGTAAGCCTATGGACTAAATATCATGGGATCACCTCTTAGGATAGACGAGTCGAGGCAGGTGACAAGAAACCCCCAATACACTCAATAAGAACACTCGTACCAAGAGAGGCTAGGGCGAGACTACTGACAATAATCCAAGGCGAGTTATGAGCAGACCCCCCCTAGGAAAGAGTGGATGAAAAAGAGTGCCCGACAGGTGAGTCCTAGTAAAGCCACTAAGTCCGAGGAGGTAGTACCTTCGATATACAATGATCAACTCAATCAATCCATATCCTTAGATGCAAACAGTGACTCAGAGTGGGAAGAAGTAGATGACCATAGAAAATGCAGAGGTCCATAGTGTGAAGGATTTTAGATCATTTATGATGCAATCCATAAAAAGGTCTTGGGTAACAAAAAGAATATATCCTACCAATCTCACCAATGTAGAAAAATCAGCATCTACACACAAAATGAGATGCAAACTCCAATAGAACTTGATCAAACATGAATCAAATGATAAAGTTTTGTTGTTGTCCATACAAAACCAGCAAGCTACTGTATTTCACATGTGTGGATCCAAAAATAACAAGTATAGATCACTTTACACATAAGAATTGCAAGCAATCACAAGTATAGTGCACCAATAGTAGAACCCAAGAGAACCATGTATAAGCATAAAATGAGATAGAGAAGAGAGAAAATATTTCTCTCCATGAGTTTTCTCCTTTTATAGCAGGTCCAAACCCTATTTGGTCACTTGGCTTTCCCTCCAAAATGCTAACCCTACTACTTTTGGGTCTAGATTCAAAGTACCCAACATTCAAATTTGAATCTACTCAAACTCACCTTCTAACTTTCCCACACTTTCAAAAAGTGTTAATATAAATGAATTTTAGACTAATGAACTTTGAAAAGTCAATCTCTAACTCTAAAAACAAAGTTGGCCTCAATTTGCCAAATATGAAAATATAGCAGATATGATCAAACTAGTTGAATCTTTCACACATCGTAGCTCGTACATACCTGATTACTCTGAAAAGAGCTTTCCAATGCCAGGATTGGTCATGTACCGACTCAAGGAACTAATGGCGTATGCAAGATCTGGCCTGGTCGAGATCATTGCAAGATCAGGGATCCGATAATAGACTAATATGGATATCCCTTCATTTTTGCCTTCTCCTCAATGGTCTGAGGCACTGTTCCTTGGATAGTTTGAGACCTGGATCCATGGGATTATGTACATGCTTGCAATTCATGAAATTGAATTTTATTAGCAAATTATGAAAGTACCTCTACTGGGTGATATAGAGAAGTCTTTGACTTCTGTCTCTATGGATTTGAATCCCGAGACAATAGTGTGCATCTCCAAGATCTGTAATCTCGAATTCTTGGGATAGCATCCTCTTTATATCCTTTGTCAGAGAGATAAAAGAATACTCATCAAGTTTCAATCTATTGTCCTTCGGGACACGAGCATAAGCTGTGCATCCAAATACTTTCAAATGTTTGATTGAGAGTTTGAATCCTGTCCAAACCTCATAAGGAGTTTTGTTGTTAGGAACACCCTTAGTAATACATCACTTCTGCAAATAAGCTGTTGTTGAAACAACATGTTGCCAAAATGATTTGGGCAAAGTGTGAAAGATTCAATTAGTTTGATCATATTTGTTATATTTCCATATTTGGCATATTGAGGCCAAATTTGTTTTTTAGACTTAGAGATTGACTTTTCAAAGTTCATTAGTCTAAATGTCATTTGAATAAACACTTTTTGAAAGTGTGGGAAAGTTATAAGACAAGTTTGAGTAGATTCAAATTTGAATGTTCGGTACTTTGAATCTAGACCCAAAAATAGTAGGGTTAGCATTTTGGAGGGAAATCCAAGTGGCCAAATAGGGTTTGGACCCGTTATAAAAGGATGTAACTCATGGAGAGAGTGATCTTTTCACATCTCTATCTCATTTCATGCTTATACATGGTTCTCTTGAGTTCTACTATCCATTGGTGCACTATACTTGTGATTGCATGCAATTTTATGTGTAGAATGATCTATAATTGTTATTTTCAGATCCACATGTGTGAAATATAGTAGCTTGCTAGTTTTGTATAGATAGCAATAGTACTTTATCATTTCATTCAAGTTTGATCAAGTTCTATTAGTGTTTGCATCTCATTTTGTGTGTAGATGCTGATTTTTCTACATTGGTGAGATTGGTAGTGTATTTCTCTTTCTAACCAAAGATCTTTCAAGTTGATCGGATCTTAAGGATCTGAAAACTTTCACATGGTATCAGATCTTGTGTTTTAGGTTATGAAGGAGGAAATTAGATCTATCAATGATTTTGTGAAGATATCAAGTCTAGAGCATGCTAGAGGGGATTCTACACCAAAATCGAGTTTTTTGCTTTTGTAGATTGGATCTTTTGTAGACCAAAACCCTATATAGGTCTATAAACTTGATCAATTCTGATTTTTGATTTCACACACTGCATTGGCCGATTTGTGGATCATTGGATCAGCCTTAGTGGTGGCTATTAGATTGCATAATCAAAATTTCAGCATTTGCATGTAGATTTGGAATAGTCAATTATTTGTGATTTTGACAAAACCCTAATTTTGATTGGATCTCTAAATAGTGAGGTTTCTGGACTTCATCTGAGTGTGTTTCAATCTTAGGAAGTGGCAAAAGTCATTAGATAGAGGATATATCATAGGTTTATCAAGATTTCATGATTCTCTGTGCTGATTTGCTTGGTATACGTGCTAGAAGAGAATTTTTGAGATAGTTTCAAATCTTGGTGATTTCTTTTGAAAGCATTTGTTGTTGCTCAGAGGAGTGCTTTGTGCATTGAAACAGATTTAAATAGAAGATTAGGTCATTGTTACATGGCAACATCAAGTGGAGTCATGTTGAAAGCCAATGATAGGCTTAACTCAAGTAACTATTCATTGTGAAAAGTGAGGATGGAGTCACTTCTTGAGATGAATAATGTTTTGGATATTGTTGTAGGTGTGGAGGAGATACCAATAACACAAGATCAAGTGACGTATGACAAGAGGGCCAAGAAGGCTCTACACATGATAAAGATGAATGTTACCAATGAGCTTCTCAAGGAAGTTGGTAAGTGCACATCATCTTTGGAAGCTTGGAATCCATTGAAGAAGCTTTATGAATCCAAGTCTACTTCTAAAGTGTTGCCTCTAAGAAGGCAAATATTTTTTTGTTTGCAAAAGAACGAAGAAAGAGGTTCAGTTATTTTAAAGGTTCTTTTTTCACTTTTGCATGTGTGTGTGTGTGTGTGAGAGAGAGAGAGAGAGAGAGAGAGAGAGAGAGAGAGAGAGAGAGAGAGAGAGAGAGAGAGAGACGCCCTATCCAAAAGAATCTCATAAAAATCGGGATTACTAATAATCATTTTTATTCCATTAGACAATTTTTGAAACATTGGGCCCCGACTTGCAATATGATGCCACATGGTGCTTCTATCTTGAAAAAAATAAAAATCATTTCCATCTCATTAAACCAATTATGTGTAAAGTTACCATGTAGAGCTTTTATTGATGACAATATGCACCGTAGTTGCATGCATATGGTCCAAAATGCGATCCAAACGCAATCTGGATCACGTCCCAAAAATTAGGGGTAAGCTTTTCAACAAACCTCATCTTTATTTTTTTTACTTTTCCCAGAAATTTCTATAGGAGACTGTATAAAAGAAGTGAAAGTATGCCGTTGTATTAGCATCAAGATATTAAATGAGTGCATACTGAGGGAACCGTTACGAAATCATGAGCTATTGCAAGTAGTCCCAAACGATAAAGATGAACTTTTGAAAGACAACTTAATGGCCTACTTCAAGAATAAATTGTCAATAATTTAGAAATCATGACATAGATAAATGAGCTAAATCTTGTCTCTAAAATCTGGATTTGATAGGTGATTAAATTTCAGCCATACCCAACCTGCAAACACAAGAGACTAAAGCTCCCAAAACCATTCTATGAAGGCCTATAGACTCACGATATCATGGATGAATTTACCTCCAGTTAGTTGGATAAAGTAAGCTTGTAACATTGATTGTTTTCACTCCACGTTTTTGGTTTGCAGTGTATCTCTGTTTGTAATTGACTGGATCAATCTAGCTCTGTGCAATATTATTACTGCCTCTTTATAAGTTGTCAGCACGTTCTTCTTCTGCTCTGTTGATTGATCATTTCTGAGTTCGATTAACATTAACTAAACTATCAAAGAATATTTCAGCCTTCCCCAAAAAAAAAAAATTTTGGTCTGGGTCGCAGATCGTTGACATTCTAGACTGCACATTCCGGCATGTTTTTGCAACGGATTGCGATCCGCTACAACTATGGTATGCACATATGTCTCCTGATATGGAGTTTTCAAAATGTCAATAAAACTCGATGGAAGATAAAGTGCCAACATTGTCACAATGGCCTATCTTAATGACAAAATTTTCGTAATTGCCCTGAGAACTAGAGTGACGGCCTTTTGTGGCCATACCAGACAACTGACATAGACGAGAAAAGCATATGGGAGGTCCGGACACCAGCCCACTCAAAATATGGCGACTTCCAGGTCTTAGTTTAAGTAGAAAAATAGAATATATCTTTTTCATGGACTCTACAAAGAGCATGCCCAAAATATGGTGACTCCAATGCCAAAACTTCATACTTCAAAGAGATGCCAAGTGTATGTAATACATTGACAACTCCTACCCATCCTCATGGATCTGGATGTATGACAATAAGGACATTGAAGCTCACACTTCCCAAGCACATCAGAAAAATCCCCAACCAGTTCACTGTTCTGGTTGTATCCTTAAGAAATGATGAGATCAGTTAAAAAAAGATAAGAGCACCTCATTGCAAATAAATTTACAAGGGGACTTTAATTCTTGGTCTTGCACACATCACATTCATGGGCAATTAATGAATTTTGTCACAAGAGCAAAGTTGGAAACATCTGCACCAAGTTTTTTGGCACTTGAAAGGACAAAAGTACTATACTTGTTTGTCTAGGAGAATTTCTAGATGTTCTAATTGTTAAAACCAATCACGTCAGTATCTGGATTGACACCCAAGTATGAAGCAACTCTTCTCGAACAAAGCAAGTATCTGCTGTACAATCATTGCCACCATAGATGATGATACATAGGAAGTTCAATGGAGGTGCAACCATTTGAAAGTTAACGTAATTACTAAGTCCCATAATCAGTGACCTGTCTTATTGACATGATACTCACACCAGATCCAATCCATGGTGGGTTGTACTTTGGCTCAGCTAGCTAATTAGAAGTGAAATGATCATGCACTATATTCAAAAACTGTTCGCAGCCATGGCATTAAGGCTTTTTTAATGCCTGGAACAGGATTGTAAACCCTTAATGAGACCTTTTGCATGAACTTTTATAATGAGACGTAGAGAGGAGATGAGCAGAAATCCCGATATATGGCTGCCAGCATATACCTAGGCAACATTAGTTCTAAAACCTTTAACCAAATGTTTGACGGAGACATCATGATGGCAACTGCAGTACCAACAAGGTCACAGACTTGCAATCTTCAGAATGACATATCTTGCTAGATTGACAAACAGCTTAATTGTCTTTTAAGAAAGCAACATGTTGCATCTGAATAGTTATATTACTTGATAGGATGCATGTTCACTCATCCCAGAGGTAAACCTAACACATCACTGCAATTTAAACATTCAGTTTCAGAGTGGCACTCAATTTGGCCCTTGAGTTTGTATTCATTTGTGTATCACATCTCATAAAGCGTACCTCGTTGCATAAGTATTTGCCAGGTAGTTTCCATAATCTTGCATAATGGAAATTGCAACACTGGCATGTCTATTAACTTCTGTAAACAGCAGAGGTAACAGAAACGATTGATTCTTATTCACACTTCCGCATCTGAAGGGATTGCACACAGATTGCTAGCTTGCATCTTCTCTTGATATTATACCAGATCTTGGAACTTGGGATGACTTCAAATGAACTAGAAGATCATCAGCATCAGCTATGGCCTGTAATGTCTGGTAGATGCAAAAGACCATGGCGGCCTCAGATAATTTTCGCAGCCCCAGCTGTGATCTACAAAGCATTGGAAACATTCTTTTGAATGGAGAAAAGCTCTAACTGTCTTCAGGAACAATCAAATTGGCAGCACAAAAAGTCGTAATTGTGAGCATTTTTTCCACTTAAAGATATGTTTAACAAGCTTCAGTAGTGACAGTTCTTTCACAGTGTCTAGACTGCATGGCATGTTGCAACTACATAAATCAGCCTTGAATGCAGCTAGATGTGAAAAATGTCGAAAAAGGCTGACTCATATTAGCTGGATTCCAGTGCTGAATTGTTAGCACTAGAAGGTAAACTATCACATTTTTACGACTGTAGAGTGCTTTGACGCTCAACTCTAGACAATAAGGATTCAAGAAGACAGTTGAACCCACTTCTGTTTAAACCATGAAAAACAACTGGAAAAGTTTTTGAGGACTTGACTTTGAGAGTTCCTTAGTGCAACCTCCTCATCAAGAGTCTTGTAAGCCACTGCCATAATGTACATTGCTGGATGCAGGCTGAAGAGAAACAATCATGAAGTCCATGTCATGGATCAACTTTCCAACGCTCCAACAAGAGCGATTGACAGAAAAGAGTGACCGAATTCGCATTACACATGAACTTTCCAGTACTCAAACAAGCACTGGAAATGATTTCAGATTTGTCCAAATGTCTTCTAATTTGCTCCATCTAAACAAACCATACATTATACAATACAGCTTTCAGATATCATCTTTCCTGACAAAAATACTCATTCTCTGAGGATCTTGCAAACATCAGCAAAGGACAAAAAGAAAATCGAATTGCAATCCACTATCTGGTCTTGAAAATAGTATGTGATAACTTGATAACAAGCAAGCATGATATTTGATTGAGGATCAAGCTGGCTTGAGAACAATGTTCACCATGGTAAGAAAACCAGATGAGTTACTGGACTTAAAATACTTCTTAACACTTTCCATCTCCAGATTAGATTTTAAGATTACACAATAAGCGGCATGCCAAAACTCCAAGCAGATAGCTATTTTAACATGCTTCTTCTAATGTTACTTTTTTTCAAAATACGTGTTGCTTACTGTTCAAAGCAACTTTTCAAGGAAAGAGAAACTTACAGGGCATTGGCAAGAGAAACTTACAGAGCATTGGCATTGCCACTCCAAGCCTCAGAACTAGAAAAAACAGATAAGCCCTGGCCATGTTTGAAACTCTGGCTGTGACGAGAAGAACGCCTCCCTTCACTTTCTTTACTACGCCCAAATGTCTCAATGTACCAGCCTCCTATATTATGTGACGCGTTTCGAGGCTCAAAAAGCCAAAATCTTTCAGTCACAAATAAAAACACAAAACTCACTGTGACAGTCAATATTTTGCTGGACTAGGGCTCCATTATTTTATAAGACTGGAAAAGGATTACCATATGAAAGCTCACAAATAAGGTGAGTAAAGCAGTCAAGAAACCTGCTTGGAGGCATTCGAGCACGACGACAGCGACATTCACATTGTGGTCCATCTTCACTAAGTTTATACCAGTGAATGTGCCTTACCTGAAACATAGAAATGTTTTTTTTAGCAGCAACATGGACCAGTGAATGAGACTATCATCCATTCAGACTCCAAACCCAATGGAAGGTCTGTCTTAAGAAGCTGTGTATTACCAACTTGAACCAAAGCACTTGAAAACTTCTTGTTCATACTAGTGCAATGGAGAACTCTGAGATGTTAAAGTGCACTTTTGAAACACAGAAGCCAACGATATTGGTGCCTTGCAAGGTTCAGAAATTTCATTTAGCCGCATGCTCATTCTTTTCAACCATGGAAAACAGATAATTCATCCTACATTCATGCAGCATGTCTTTGTGATTGCATGCGACACATTTTAGTGCCAATAGGCATTTCTCAGATTTGAATACCCAGCGAAGATTGTACCTATGAAGAATTACATGAAGACGATAAGAGCATCTTTGTTTTAGGCAGATAGCATACTTATTCCTTCAACAACATGACAAATCGAATGAAGAAAAGGGAATCTTAAAAAGGCAAAGGTGCAGCTGAAGTGAATTGGACGAGCATGATATATTTTATAGGAAGCAACTGTTCTTAAAGAGTTAAGAGTTGAGCCTCAATCCCCTACTGCTTGTCCCCACATTTAGGTCGCCCCTTCCTCCACTCAACACACAAGAACTACTTTAAGAGCCAGTAATCTCAAGTTTTCTTATGTAAAATATGGTTGAACATACATAACATGTGTACCAAAGACAGCTTATGATTACTAAAAGTATAAAGCTTCGGAAGAACCGAACAAAACCAAAAGGTTCTCCTAAATAAAACAAAAAAGGTCTCTTTGCAGCTCACAAATGGTGTTTTGTGTTGTAAGACGATGTGAGTCTTTCTACCGTCAGGGCCATGGACTGTGCACGTCTGATCTGATTCAGTTGAACAGAGACCCTTTATTTTACCCAATAATATACTTGGATTACTGTGGCAAATAGCATCTTGAGCAGCTGCTTCTGTCCTTAATTCATTAACCGAATCCTCCTGAAAATAATTTTCTGCTTCTTTTGGACAAATGTAAACAGAAACACAATCAATCTGATCATTGGAAGTAGATGTATGGCCATGCTGAAGGAGGACCCTAGAAGCTCTAGCAATAACTTTGCCACGAATTGTCAATTCCAAATTAGCATAAGCTCCAGAGGTTGTCATTTTAGGCAGGCACTTTACTTGGAGGTCTTTATGACCTTTTTCACTGGCCATAACATGTGAAACATAGTCCTTGTGTGCAAAATTCCCCTCCAAGTTTTTCATTGGAAAATAAGCTGCAGGACCTATTTTATGATTGGAAAGAGGCGAGGGCATAATTTGTGGTAAAGTGTGCTCTCTATCTGATACCAACTTTTGCTGCATGTGTTCTTCACGAACAGCTCCAAACAAATATCGTCCAGATACCAGCTGCAAGATATCTGAGAATTCTGATTGTGCTCTTTCATCAGCTTCAAAGCAATCCGGAAAAAGTTGATTAGATTTCAATCGAGGACCAAAGTATGCTTTTCTTAGAGCTAATTGCAACCCTCCCCTCAGCTCTTCCTGCAACCCTATCCCGCTTCCCAATTCTTGACAATGGATCATATCTGCAACTGCAATCCTGTATTGTCTCAACCATTCAACTACTTCCATCCCCTCAGTCAAATGGCTCTTCTGATTGCAATCCTTGGTTTTATTATGCAAACTTCCTTGAAAACCTTCATCTGCATCAGAAGTGTTGTGTACATGCAAGCCTGAGTGACGATGCAAACGTAACTGTTCATCATAATATGCCCTTCTTTGAGGATCTGATAATATCTGCAGGGAAACACTTAGTCAGTTGCGTCTTGAAGGCTCAAGCAAAACACGTAACAGCCAAAGCTTCAGTAAATTGGAAAAGCAATGGCCTTCAAATTGCTCTCGAGAGCACGATCACCAACATCTACTTTAAAACAAAACCAAAGGGAGTGCTGAGTGCAAGTTCAAATTTACTTATTTAAATAATTACTTTAGATGCTGGCCATTGTCGTTAAGCTAAAAGCAACAGAAAAAATTTGACCCACCCTTTTCCCACAATAAGATTGATTATTTGGGAGAAGCCTGGGAATATAAGTCCAGTCTTTTAAGGATGAGTTTCTTGTCCTCGACTGGATATGAGTGTTACATGTGGCAATGGAGACCCAAGCTCCAATTTCATCTGCAAGTGGAATAGGGATATCTAGGAGCTCATGGGCTCCATACTTGCTTGGCTTATAAATGTTGACGTATAGGGCAAATACTGTACATAATGATGATGCTAGTGCTAAGTAGTACCCTTTCACAAAAAAAAGGATGAGTTTCCTTATTTTGTTATGAAATGAGAGAAAAACCTGATATGCAGCTAAGATGCGAACAAACTGGGCAGTGAGGGCAGGCGATGCAGCCTGAAACGGCTGCAGATCCGGATGCGTTGCCTTGGCCAATCTTCTGAATGCAGCACGGATGCTGGTATCAGTGCAGTCATGTGGCAACCCCAGTACTTGGTACGCATCCTCGGATGACCCTGTGTGAGGATTCCAAGCAGAAGAGTAGGCCCGCCGCCACCAGTGTGACTGTAAAGGGCTACACCACCACGACACCACACTTGAACCATACCTGCGCAAAGCCATCTTTTCTCATACTTTTCCCACAAAACCACATGCAAAATCCTCGACAAAGTAGCAAACCCACCTTATTTAATAAAGTAATGCATGTGGGTATCTTCAGGCTCTTCTGCATCTGCATCTACAAGCAATAAGAATGCAGAATTATTGTTAATAGCATTCTCAGATGTGAACTGGAAATTATTCATATACAAAAGTGAAGCTCTTCTTCGGCCTCCTGCTGCCTTCAAACAGCAGCCACAATCGCCTATATATCGATCAATGATATATGTTGCCTACTACCCACTATACTAACTAGTTAGTCATGGAAAGATCATTATTACCTGAGAATGAGAAATTTGATCCTCAATTCAGCAGAAAGTTTGTGTAAATTCTGCTTGAATATGGGCACGGCCAATAATGAAAATTTTACTGCATCAGATGCTAATGCCAAGTGCTCCTTACATCTCACTTATTTCTTGGTTTTCCATGACTAAAACCTTCCACCAAAACTCTCTTATCATACTTTTTTCTTTGCTTTCCAAGATTAAAACATTCCACCCAAACTCTTTTCTGCACACTCAAACATGTTTCCAATATTAAAACCTTCCACCAAAACTCTCTTGTGAGCAATTTACATGAAGCTTTTTGTCCAATATAGCAGTTGACATCAGCTCTTGTGGCATTCTATGTCATTGTTACAACAAAATTCTAAGAGGTCTAGTTTTCTAAAAACTCTACTAATCAATAAAAACTATATTTTATAATGACAAAAATAACTCACATTTCACATTAGCCATGCAAAGGCCAAAGGCCTCGAACTTTCCCCATTCAAGACCTTGTTCTTGGGCAAAGGCCCTCTCATCAATGCTCATGCCCTCTTTTTTGGGAAGGAGTTGTTTTCCTCCCATTTCAAGACATGATTGATCTTTTCCGCTTCCAATAGGTAGTCTTGCATCATTTTTGTATTCGAATTTGTCATTAATTAAAAGCCAAGTCCTTTTTAGGATTTAACATTAATTTCCTGCTACCCTACTCTCTGATTCGATTGGGCAACTTATATGATTAGTTTTAGGATTTGTCAAACAAAACTTCATCTTAAGAGTGGCAATGTCCTATTACATAAAATCAAAGAGCGAAAGAGTAAAAATAGGAGTGTAGTCCCCATGTGGACTGAGGGTGCAACGAGGGTCACCCTCAATCAGTGGTCCATGAGTCTTTAAATATTTCTTCATACTTTATGATTATGGATAAATGATTCTGCATCGTTGGATGAGGGTAGGGCCCTGCTTGCACCCTCGGTCTAGTTGAGGAATGAGCTCTTCCATAGAAGTACCTCAAATTTAGAATTGCAAAAATCTAAAATTAGCTTATTTCAGAAAACAAAGAGAAACCAATAGACAATCATGCATTGCCTCTTCCACCACCACAAACAAATTCAAAGTATTCACAATTGCACTGATATTGTATGGATAGAATTCGTAGAGATTCATTAGATAGGCTATAGCTTGCATATAATTCAATAGTCTCATTTTGAAACTCAATGTTAAATGGCTCCGTCGATCCACATGCCAGCCAACCTTTTATAATCTCATCCTCCATACTAACAACTTTCCAAGCATTAAAAAACAAAGCACAAACTAGACCCTAGGTATGTACTCTAGACATACGGCCAACCAGCAAAGAATTGAGTTGGAATGTGTTTGATATTATATTTTGATATGCAACACTCACAATGCCCAATTCTTGTTGCCCAACCATTAAAATAAAAAAATAACCATTAGGCGAAAATGTGCCCAAACATAAAGGAGAGTACAATACCTACAAAATTGGCCGATAAAATCAATTGATGCGTTGATGGACTTTGTAGGTTCTTTGTGAGCATTGTCCCAAGAGGAAGGTGTTGGATTTACTCCTTCTACTCCCCTAAGTCCCATTTTTAATCTGCCTCCATTCTTACTGCATATTTACTAACGTTGTCATGCAGCCTGCATATTTACACGCAAATTCGCACAGACGAATAAAAGGCGAAAGAATCGTGAACACTGTGCTTTTTTGTTTCACACATGTTGTGGTGACAGGCGAAAAGGGGAGACTATCCTACGGAATGTCGAAGGTGCCCTAAAAGCTAAGGCACCCTGTAAATCTTATCCTAAGGCCATTCGTAAGAGTTACCCACTTTTTGCATCATCACCAACGTTCACTTCAGCACTGGCTGACATTTACGCTCACTCCATGCAGTTGCACTAACAGATTGGACAACGATTGCAGCCACCCACAATCTCCTACAAACAGCACATCCACTCAGTACTTTCACATCTGCATGTGAAAGTACTGTAATTTAGGACCATAAATGGATCTACAAAAGATCCACAAGAGTGATTGGATGCTTGCTTAACAATCTATCAAAAAACTAGACACACAAAAGTTGATCTACATTGGCAATTTGACAAACAACAAGCATTAACAATCAAAAGCATTGATCAACATTGAGATCTGAGACCACACGTGTGTACTACAGGCTGTAGTACGACCTTCAATCTGAGAAACAAGTAGAAATTGATTTGGTTTCATTTGGATCACAAAAACTCAATGTACATAGTGAACTAGCTTGACATTGCCAATGAGCTCCAAAATTTTTCTATCTTCTCACTATGGAGAGAGGGAATACATAGCAAATTCGACTTCCTTCTTGAAGTTAGGTGGATTTCTAGCATGTAATAAGGAAGTTAACTCACTCTCCTTGACTTAAAATGAAACCCTAGTCTATTTCCTAGAGTCATGCTTGGTAGATAGCTAGTTGGTCAAATTTTCACCTTAAATCTAGGATTTAGGTCCTATAAACTAGGAATCACTACCAAAATGACATGACCAACCCTATGGACTTGACCTAACCTACATTAGGAGTGGATTGCCACGTGGCATCTTGGCCTCACATGTGTGAAATCCACTTATGTACAAAATTTACATTACACTACATGGTTTTTGATCAAGCTAGATTTGCCAATTTTTGGCAATTCTTCACACTCCTCAAATTTAGCTTGATCTATTTCTAACTCTCTTGATAGATGAATGAAAGCTTTTAGAAGTGTCTAAAAAATCTAGCTACAAACAAGGAACTTTTGAGACTCCAATAGAGAATGATATCCATGAAGGATCTTTCACCACCTCTTAGAGGATCCCTTACAAGATGTTCCATAAATGTGTCTATATACATGAAGCACACATCATGCCAAGCCATGGATTCCAAGGCATTTTGTGCACTTGAAGATACATCAATAAAGCTACTAAGTGCATACACAATGTTGCCAAAGACAACTTGCCTTGCTTGATCCATATGATTGAGCCTAGATGGCTCCATCTTGATACTCATGGTTCTTCTTGGAGTCCTCGGGTCTTGAGCTTGCTCCTCCACCTCACTTGACTCCAAACCATCAATGAATTGAATAAGGTGTTGATCCAAAGGTGCTTCTTCAAGTTTACAAATCTTCCACTCTTGAAAGATCAAATTTCCACCATTGACAAATTCTTTGATTGAAAACAAGTAGATTCTACAATCTCTACTTGAAGAGCAAAACACTACCATTATTCCTATCATTGAAATAGGATAATCTTTGGTCCTTACATTGGAATGATCATGCACAAAGCATGTGGACGCAAAGTTTTTTAAAGCAAATGATGTTTCATCTTTTATGACTCTATTCAAACTATTACAAAAATAGTTATCCAATGAAATTGCTTTATCAACAACAAATGTAGATTTCAAAGCATCCCATTTCATTGTCTTGTCATACAAAGTAATAAACACCATGAATCTTAAAGGTAAGAAACAAGTCACCTCATGTCTACTACTATTTCCAAAAAGTATTCAAAGATACTAGACTCTCCAATGCTCACCACCCTTGCAAGATGCACACTTGAATGGACAATTTGCATTAAATTTGATGACTCAACCATTGTCATTGAGGACTCCCTTGGAACTCTCATGCTTTGAGGCTAATCCTCAAGATCTTCCTCCTTTTGATGCTCCTCCTCAATGCAAGCAATATCACACTTTGCCAAGATCTCCTTTTGAGTGATCTCCTCCTTTGCCAAGCTCATTCTTTCAAAAGCAACACTAGCTTCCAACTTAAACAATCTTCCATGTTTAAATCCCTTTGCAATGCAAACATCATTGGTGACTGATGATACATAAAGGACATTTTCTAGATCCATGCATTTTGAGGATTCTAGGCACAAAGAGATGGTACCAACACGATCTATCCTACACTCTTCATCATTTGCTGTTAGCCGATATTTCTGCACGGAAAATCGGGCTAATATTGAAGTTTAAGTTTGCAATAATTGAAAAAATCGGCATGTAAAACCCAGTTGTTAGGGAAAAATCGGCACAAATTTGCCTTAAAATTGGGTCCCAGCCCATCCTAAAGTGGCTACACACAGTTTAAAAGTAAGAAAATGACTTTTAAAAAAATCGTCAAAAATATTTTGTGGTCACTTTTTGTAAAGACGAGCAAGAGTGCCGGTCCACCTAGAATTGGGTCCCAGCCCACCCTAAATGAGGCTAGAGCAAATTTTGTGGCCTTAGAAATGGCCGGTAAATATTTCATGACTTTTCAAAAAAATGGCCAGTTGTAAAAAAATAGCCGGTATGACCGTGCTAAAATCCACTCATGAATGCCAAAAAAGTCATTTATAGAAGAAAAAATCGAGAAAGAAAAATTTAGGGTAAAAACGGGATCGGAAAATATGGATTCAGTGTCAAGGAGTCAAAGAAACCCTAATGGCAAAGTTTGGGCAATTTACGGACAATGAACGAAATGTGTGGGCCAAGTGGTTACCCAACAGGCCAGAAACCCAGACAAATGAGCAGTAGGCGCACGACTCTTGAAAAAAATGAAGAAAGGCAAAAAACGAAGGTACCCGAAGAAAAATGAGGGCCGCCTACAAAAAATAGGGGTTGAAAAAGGGCCTCACCCAAAATTTGGATATTAAATTCCAAAACACCTTGGAGGCTATAAAGATTGGGAGGTACACCCACTAGCCATTGACATTTTGGGCTTCTAGGGTGTACAAAAGGGGAAACTTGAATGGCCTCCCTAGCCTTTGACAAAAATGGCATCTTGGCTAGTTTTGGAAGAGAGCCTTGAATGCACCACACCCCCACTCTCTTATGGAGGCCACTAGGTGTACTATCAAATGGGTTGAGGACAAATGGCAAATAGGGCTTGAAGGGCATGAAGAATGGCAAGATGGCATTGTGAAAGGGATGCATTGGATTTTCCTATAAGAAGGAGCCAACTCCTTGTATTTCAAATGTTAGTGTATTTGGATGTTAGTGCTTTTGTGAGTTAGTGCTTTTAAAAGTTAGTGTATTTGTGAGTTAGTGCTTTTTCTGAATCACCCCTAAACTTTGTCTGCGGCCCTGCCTACAGATTTGTGCCCTGTCTGCATCCCACAACTTCATCTACGACCTGTTTCATGCCTTCGATTGTTGCCCACAACCCGGCTTCACCAATGCCATTCTACTTCCAACAGTTTGGACTGGAGACTACATACAATTTTCACCAGCAGGGCGTTTTAGGCTGTGATGCCAAGTACTACTAGAAATCTTTCATAGAGTGATGGGACAGGTCAGAGAATGGGGTTTTGTATGAAACCTAGGGTGAAAGTGAAAACCAGAGCCCTGAGTCGAAAGTCATGACCCTATGACCCACTAACCCTAGCATCCCATAGAGATGACACCTGGTACAAAGAACCAAGAAAAACTGTACATGGGTATGGTTGGATTAGGATTGAGCAGAAAAACGACCAAGTAGAGTTAGTTAAGTCATATGCAGTATAAATGGACGAAGGGTTGATGACCTATGGGATAACATGGGAAAATCACAAAACACATGTGCAACGACAGTTGATTGCTATCCGTAAATGAGAAACATATTATGCGCATTCATTAGTGTCACCCTAGACAAGACATCATAGGTATACCAAGGAAACCTAGGTCTAAGGGAGCACCGCATGGAGAGACTTCAAATCCCCAAAGAGAGCGTTTAGGGCTTAGAAGAAGCCATCGTGAGTTTCTTGTCCCACCAGCCTTAGGTGATGAGTCTCACCCACCTATAATGGACTTGGATGATACATTGGAACCTATAGAAGAACTACCAAAACTTGAGCCAACCGACACTACAGAACCACCGTTAGTGAACGTAACACCTGCTACTACATAACTTGTTGCCAACAGAATTGCAAGACGTTTGACTGAACCAATCGTAGTACCCTCGGAGACAGGAGGACTACCCAAGCTTAGTGGATCCACTCCAGAGTTTCATGGAGCACCGTATGAAAGTGCCGAAGAGCATATTGATGCTTTTTGGACCACCTGCTTTACCAGTGCCATCACAAATCCACATCATAAAATGATGTTTTTCGCCACCACTTTATCTGGAACGGCTAGGCACTGGTATCATAGTTTGTAGAGAGGCTCAATTCACACAATGAGGAGTTCTGTAGACTGTTTTTAATTGATTACGACCCCCACCGAACGACTGATGGCCTACTGTTCACACTGACTTCCCTACAGCAAGGAAGTAACGAAACCATACAACAATATTGGCGTCGTTTGACAGAGTTGTCATGCCAAGTGGAATCCACTGTGTTACTACCACCCCTATTACTACTGACCTTATTTTTGCGAGGGCTCAAGAATGACATACAAATGATTGTATGTCAGAGTAACCCCTAGACGTTGGCTGAGGTAGTAGAGAAGGCAATCGTGGTAGAAGACGCACAGATTGCGGTTGCCCACGCATCCCACCTATCGCAAGCAGTGAACAGCTTGAACCTAAGCCTAGAAACGTGGAGAGGAGGCCCAATCACAGCTATAGGAGCACACCCCATAGTGGAACCCCACCCCATATAGGCTATTGAACCTCGATAAGGCAGAAACGTGCAAACACAAGATGCACGAAGGCTCCAAGCACAGATGCTCGATAGAGGCTATGAGAGCACAGGCTCTAACACAGAACTAGGCGATATGCGAGCCATGCTAAAGGGATACATGGATGTGATGAGTGAGAATATGTAGACCTTAGCAACAGATGTAAATTCTCTCAAACGACACCAAAATTTGTTGGGTCAGAGACACTCCATAGAAGGACCGAATCCCTTAGTGTGTAGACACTGTAGAGGGAATCATTTAAATCAAAACTGTCCCAACCAATTGTGCAGGTACTACAAGAGGCCTGGACACCTAGAGGATAGATGCTGGGTACGTAGAGATGCATTAAACACTGGGAATAGGATGCCTGGGCCAGTGAACCATAGACCCCAGGAGGACAGAATGACGGGGCCGTCAGGGCCACCTCAATATATACAACGGGGACCCAGGATTAGCCAGGTGGATAAAGGGAAGGCATGCATAGAAGATGACCGGCCACCCATGAACTTCACCACATGGAGACGCTAGAGGAACCCACGAGCAGGAAAGAGGTTTTAGTAGTGACCCGAAGTAACCTCCAAACGGAGCTACCTCCCAGGAAACCCAAGCCTACACCAAAACCACCACCGGAGGTAGATAACCCAGTGGTCATTGAGAAGCCAGTATTTGAACCTACACCCATCTACGAGGATCCATTGCCCAAAGAGCAAGGTGAGGTTAGCGTCTTGGAAGGGCATAGACATCCCAAATTCCTAGGACCGAGAAAAGGGAAAATCGGCCTAGAAACTAAGAGAACCATGACCCAAACGCGCAGGTGTAAGAAGGATATGGACCTAAATATGAAGAGAGGGAATATTCACATAGGTCAAGCCCTAGAGAATCTAAAATTGGAAATAGGGCTCTGGCAGCTAGTACAGTTGTCACCCACTATTAAATGCACGGTCAAACAACTGATGAGACCACCCATGACTTGAACACTTGAGCCACCTACAATAGGGAAAGTAGATGCGGATTTGTTAGATCGCTACTGCCCTAAAGTAGACGTACTCATAGATGGTCTAGTCATTTCAGGGGCCATAGTTGATGCAGGGTCGACAGTTAACATCGTAAGTCTAGAACTTTCAAACCACCTTGGTTTTACTCTAGAACCCGCTACCTTGACAGCCCTAAACCTAGCCAACAACTCTGTGATCAAACCAGAGGGCGAGTTTAAGAATGTACCCATTATCATGGCTAACAAGACCATTCAAGTGGACTTTTACGTCATGAGGATGTACGCCGAGAACCGAGGGTACTCTATACTGCTAGGACGGCCATGGCTCAGGCTTAGCAACTGCACAGTTGACATCCCCGCAGGAGTATTGATTTTTGGAAGGGGTAGAGAGCGTACCATAGTCGACGGCTATCCCGAGGTGCCTCAGTCAGAGAGAGCACCCATACCTTCATATGAGTGGGAGGAGGTCACGAGTAGTGAGCACGATGGTGAGTCCACTATGAGTGAAGATGAACCAGACCTGAGATCAGTACTGGACATAGAGTGGAACACTCCAGAAGAGCAGCCTCCCAAAGTTTGAGACGCCGATATTTGCCTGATAAACCTAGGAACCCTAGAAGAGCCCAAGAACATCAAAATAGGTGCTTCCCTAGGCATTGGAAAAAAAGAAGAATACGAACGGCTATGTAGAAAGTACCAGCATATTTCTGCTTGGGACTTCTCAGATTTGAAGGGGATTCCACATGATCTAGTGACTCATACAATACCACTGAAGGAGGGAGCCAAATATATACGACAAAAACAACGCCGACTACCCTACCACCTAAAGGAAGGAGTATACACTGAACTCGAGAGACTTTAAAATGCTGGACTAATATTTTTGGTAGAGAACACCGAGTGGTGCACCCCAATAGTACCTCGCACTAGAAGAACTCTACACACATTCGCGTATGTGTGGATTATAAGAGGTTGAACAAACAGACTAAGAAGGACTACTACCCATTGCCGTTCATAGACCAAGTCCTAAAAGAAATGGCGGGAAGAGACCAGTACTCTTTTATGGACTGTTTCGCAGGCTATAATCAGATAGCCATAGCAAAAGAGGATAAATTGAAGACCACCTTCACAACCACGTTTGGGGTTTTCGCTTACCACGTCGTGCCCTTTGGGTTGACTAATGCCCCTGAAACCTATCAGAGGTTTATGAACAAGTACTTCAAGGATATCTTAGATGAAAACCTCAAAATTTTTATAGATGACCTATGTGGGGCAACCATTGTCACAGAACATCTCACCATGCTAGAGAAGTGTTTTCAGAAGTGTGCAGTAACCTGTATAGCCTTGAATGCTAACAAGTGCCTATTCGGAGTTCTTTACGGGGTACTGTTAGGACATGTCATTAGCAAGTACGACATGGCAACTGATCCAGAAAAAATAGCTATGCTCCTAGCCATGATGGCACCAACTACGGTGTCCCAACTTCAGACCTTCTTAGGCTCGAGCGGTTATTTGAAAAGATATGTGATGGCCTATGCCACGCGTACTTACCAGATGATTGGCTTATTGAAAACCAACGTGGAGTGGACCTGGGACAAGGCATGTGAGAAGACTTTTCAGAAATCGAAAGTAGCTTTGGCTAACGCTCCAATATTGAAACCACCTATGTACGACAAGGAGTTCTTCATTTTCACAAGCACCAAGGACATGTGCATAAACTGTTGCTTGGCCCAGATTTGGGACAAAAAATATCACTGGCCAACTCACAGGGTAGAAAATTCTGAGGGCGGGTTAGTGGTGGCCGACACTATTCCAAGATGCCCATTTACATGCCCGAAACTACGACACCTGTCAACGAGTTGACAAGATGGATAATAGGGTGCGATCGTTAGTTCCAATACAGGCCTGTCTCTCCTTTGAAAAATGGGGCATCGACTTCGTTGGCCCAATACACCCAGCTTCATCTAGCCGAAAACATTATATCATAGTGGCCACTGACTATTTCACAAAGTGGGCCGAGGCACGGGCTGTGGCCAAAGACAATGCAAAAGAAATCGCCTGGTTCTTACTAGAACAGGTGATAGGCCGGTTCGGTAACCCAGAGAACTCATCTCTGACAGGGGTACCCATTTCCTAAACAAAACTATCAAAGCCTTGACCGATCAGTTGACGATCAAGCATCGGAAAAGCACACCCTACCACTCGCAAGCCAATGGTCAGGCTGAAAGCATGAACAAACAACTAGTGGGTATTCTAAGGAAAAGCGTATCAGACCGACAGAGGGATTGGGACAAAAAATTGTACTCGGCATTGTGGGCATATAATGCCACCTATAAGACCAGTACCAACCACACGCCCTTTTTTCTAGTGTATGGTCAAGAATGTGTACTGCCAATAGAAATAGAGCTCCCACCCTTGCGATTTGCCATGAAGCACGACCTAGGAGAGAAAGAATCTATACAGCACCGACTGGACACTTTACAAGACCTGGACGAGCACCGGATAGCTGCTTTAAATCACCAAGAAAATCACAAAAGACGCATGAAGGAGATTCATGATAGGAACATGCGCGATTACCAGTTTAGGCAGGGGCAGTTAGTGTTGTTCTACGACGCTAGACACGAGCTGATGCCTCAAAAGTTGGGGCCACGATGGAACGGTCCGTATGTAATAGTGAAGCTGTATGATAATAACACGGTTAAGCTAGCCGAGTTGAACAGTGAAATTTTTAAGCATCGAACCAACATAAATAAGATAAAAGCTTACCGTAGTTAAAGAGAAGCCGAAGTCGCCTGTACAGTATGTAACACCTTTTCATGTTCACCTTTTCAGGTATCAGAGTGAACAACTTAGAAGCATCATGAATACGAGGAATACTCAAAGGAGCAGAAGTAGCCCTAGTGACCATGTACATATGTGCCTCTTGTAACATTCAGATGCATAATGCCCCTTCTTTCCACAAAAGAAGCATTTCTGCTTTGACTTGTCCTTTGAGCTTGATGCATCATCCTCTTCTTTGGCCTCCTTTGGATGCTTCTTCTTTATATTGGTCTTCTTTTTTCCCTTGAATGAGAAATTGGCTTTCTCATTACCATCCTACAAAGACAAGAAACTCATCCTAGATTTTGCATGGAGCATCCGACACTCTTCAGCCACTAATACACTGTGAAGTTTTTCTATATTTGGCAAAGTGTCTTGGATGGCAAAATTTTGGACCAAATTTGCAAACTCATCTCCTAGACCATTAAGGACAATTTGTACAAGCTCTCCATCATGAATCTTCTCTCGAATGGAAGCCAACTCCCTATTTAGAGACTTGATTCTGAGTACATAATTCTGTGCACTCTCCTCACTTCTCCTCATGCTTTGCAAAATTTGATTTCTAAGCATAAGAACTCTAGAAGTGTTGCTAGACTCATAGATTGATTTTAAAGACTCCCAAGCCTCTTTAGCACTAGTACAAGCTAACACTTCTCTCGACAAATCATTGCTCACATTCATCTTCACACAATGAAGTGCAAGCCTAGATCTCTTCTTGTATCTAGCTAACTCCCGTGCACCTAGAGGTTCATCTTCATCTTCAATCAAGAACTCATAAAGGTCTTGGAGCACCAAGAGTGACTCCATCCTAACCTTCCAAATAGCATAATTTGTAGAATTCAACCTCTCACTAGCTTCTAGAAGGTATGCTCCAGCAGATCCCATCTTACTAGTGACTTCTACAAACAAGAAATAGATTTGATTGACTTGAAACTCACAAAGGTCTCACACTTGCAGTGTTTCACTCAAATTTGATTTCTAATCCAACAAATGGACTAATAATTACAGTTCTATCACTCCCTCACAAAGTTGGAATGAAGATAAGATGAAGTGAAAACTACTTTCAAACAAATCTTGCCAAGAAATGGATTTGATTGTCTCTAGAAACTCACTAAGGTCTCTCTCTTGTAGTGTTTCACTCAAATTAGATTTCTAATCCAATAAATGGACTTATAATCTCAGTTCTAGCACTCCCTCACAAAGTTGGAATGAAGATAAGATGATGTGAAATGTACTTACAATCAAATCTTGTAAATTTTGGCTATTTTTGGACAATAACATGACTAAATCTCCCTCACACTTTTTGATGTACTTTCAAGACCTGTAAAAAAAAGTTTAGAGGACCTGATTTCAGCCTAGATTAATTAGATTTCATGACCCTATGTCAAATTTAATCAATGGCACTCAATCTTGGTAGCTTATCCTAAGATTTCCACCAAAAATTACATCAAAAGCTCACAAATTGAATTTCTTTGGATCAAATGAATACCATGCATTAAATGCAAGTTCAAAGGTGCCCACACATGTGGGTAGTATGGATTTGGAGCCCTACCAAGTTTGGGATCAAATCTCCTCACCAAAATCAAGATTCTAGCTTGCCCTCTCAATACTAGTTTTTAGCACCAAAACTTGCTAAAAATGGATTTGCATTAGATCAATGGCTCATTCTCTTGTACTTGGCTCTGATACCATGTGAAAGTACTGTAATTTAGGACCATAAATGGATCTACAAAAGATCCACAAGAGTGATTGGATGCTTGCTTAACAATCTATCAAAAAACTAGACACACAAAAGTTGATCTACATTGGCAATTTGACAAACAACAAGCATTAACAATCAAAAGCATTGATCAACATTGAGATCTGAGACCACACGTGTATACTACAGGCTGTAGTACGACCTTCAATCTGAGAAACAAGTAGAAATTGATTTGGTTTCATTTGGATCACAAAAACTCAATGTACATAGTGAACTAGCTTGACATTGCCAATGAGCTCCAAAATTTTTCTAGGCTTCTCACTATGGAGAGAGGGAATACATAGCAAATTCAACTTCCTTCTTGAAGTTAGGTGGATTTCCAGCATGTAATAAGGAAGTTAACTTACTCTCCTTGACCTAAAATGAAACCCTAGTCTATTTCCTAGAGTCATGCTTGGTAGATAGCTAGTTGGTCAAATTTTCACCTTAAATCTAGGATTTAGGTCCTATAAACTAGGAATTACTACCAAAATGACATGACCAACTCTATGGACTTGACCTAACCTACATTAGGAGTGGATTGACATGTGGCATCTTGGCCTCACATGTGTGGAATCCACTTATGTACAAAATTTACATTATACTACATGGTTTTTTTATCAAGCTAGATTTGTCAATTTTTGGCAATTCTTCACACTGCACACCTGTAATATTATATATATATACATGTTCTGGACACCATTCAAGAGACGATGATGATCAGATGATCAAGTGAGAGAAGAAGAGACTAAGAGAAGATGTTTCATTCCTCATTACAGACAAAATAAGCTTCGTAGGGCACGCGGTTTCATCCGCTATTGTATTGTGCTCTACTGCATTATAACATGTATACATGATATACTTAATCTGATACAACTCTTTGTTCTGCATTCCAATTTGTGTTAATATTGCTATGCTTGTTCTTCATTTTATCTGATCTTTCTAGTTGTTCTTTCTGGTAATAGACGATTAACTTTCAGTCTTGTCTTTCGCAGTCGAGCAACAGTTTAGCTCTTCACAAATCATTCGCGACATATAATTTGTCTTGCAATTCGTGACAAATTATTCATCTAGCACTTCATCTATTAAATGTTTGGCTGCATAATCTAGAATGATTGTGAATCCTATCACTAAAGTTCTGTTCATTTTGATAGGCGTAGTCATGCTTTCAGAGAGAGTTGTTTAACTCATTTCGCTGCGCACGAACATTTTTTGTTCAAGTTTGTTTCTCGTTCGCTTCTTGTTCGAGTTTGTTTCTCGTTCATGTTCGTCATTTATTTTCTCCCTTTCTCTCCAACATGGTATCAGATCCATTTTCATAGTGTGATAAGCTTCCACAGTACAAGACTCTACTATCAGATTTTCATACTTAAGTCATGGATAGTTTCTCCTATCACTTAGACTAATTCTTCCACATGGATTCCCAAGGGAAAGCCAATCCTATCATGGACAAGCTTGATGGAGCCAATTAAGATGAAAATTGTACTAATGGCAAAAAAATTGTTCGACGTTGTTACAAGTGCAGAAGAAAAACCCGAAGCGGACGACGCGACAATCGCCAGATGGAAGCTGAAGGATGGAAAAGCTTTCACGCTAATCATCCTCACAGATCGGCCATGTATCTGAGGCTCATACATCAAAAGAAGTCTGGAGCATCTTGAGCACACTATATGAAGTGCGAGATATAGCTTCTAAGCTACATCTTAGGAAGAAATTCTACTCCCTCAAGATGACAAATAGTGATTCTCTGCAGAATCACATTAATCAATTCAAGAATCTGCTAAGACAAATGGCCGTTGTCGGATCTATCATAGACGATCAAGATGTAGTGATGCAACTTCTTACAAGCTTGCCAAGTTCTTACGACAGCTGGGTGATGATCATCATGACTCATCCAGAATTGACTCTTTCAAGAGTCATTACTATGTTGTTGCAGGAAGACACGCGAAGGAACGAAGCCTCGATTTTCTTAGCTAATTCTCATGTCTTGTACACCAACAAGAGCATGAAAAAGCAAAAGAAGAAGAAAGGCCCGAAGCAATCAAAGCCAGACTAGAAACTAGCTCAGCACAAGGAATAGTCAAATCCGAAGACAAAGGAGAAATTGTTTAGCAAATACTGCAAATAAAACAACCACGAAATACAAGACTGCCGCATACTTCAAGCAAAGAACAACAACAAAGGGCAGTCAAATCAAGTGGCAAATGAAGCTGTAGAGGCCCCACAGCTATTCACGAAGCGGATCATGATGTCTTCATGACCAGCCATCAAGGAGCATCTGGCGATAGTTCTTGGTTCCTGGATTCCGGAGCTACTCAGCACATGACTAGCCTCATTGGCTGTTTTGAGTCCTATACACCTTACAGTACTCAGAAATTCGTTCACCTTGGTGACAATAGCACACAAGCTATTAAAGGTGAAGGCACTGTAAGATTATGCTTTGCAAATGATCGTTCTAAGCTACTCTCAAAAGTCCTGTATGTACCAAAGTTATATACAAATCTGCTCTCTGTAAGCATAATCACAGATCTAGGACACAAAGTAGAATTCGAATGTGATCAGTGTAAAGTAGTTGATAGGACAGGCAAGATCCTAGCACTCGGAAAGAGGCATGGATACTTGTATAAATTAAGTCATTTCTTTTATGCCTCTAGTCAGACACTCAGTACTTCAATTCATTCAAAGAAAGGTTTACTTTGGCATTATAGACTTTGTCATTAAAATCATGCTGTTGTACAACGAATGTCTTGACAGTCTAATGTTCTTGATCTCGACTATCCTCGCGAAAAAGTCGAGTTGCCTGTCTATCAAGACTGTCTAGTTGGTAAACAAACTAGGAAACCATTTAAGTCAAGCCATCAACATGTTGCTAGAGGATTGCTAGATGTTGTACATTCAGATATTTGTGGCCCAATGAAAAATCCTTCGTTGAAGGATGCCAAGTGTTTTATAACCTTTATTGACGAATTCTCTAGAAGAACGATGGTGTATTTCATAAAGAAGAAATCAGAAGCCTTCCACTACTTCAGAATCTTCAAGGAGCGTGTAGAAAAGGAGACTAGAAGGACGATCAAGGCCCTAAGTTTAGAGAACGGTGGAGAATACATCTTTGTCGAGTTTAAGGAGTACTGTCAAAGCCAAGGCATTGAGCAGCAATTCATCACTCCTTACAGTCCTCAATCTAATGGCTTAGTTGAGAGGAAGAACTGTACTTTGGTTGAATATGCTAAGTGTATGCTATCGCATGCATTGTTGCCCAAGAGATTCTGGGCTGAAGCTGTCTCCACAACAACTTACGTCCAGACCAATGGATCCAGGCATGCATTTGTCGAAGGACCAATGTCTCCAAACCAAGCAGGAAGAGGAGCAGATAAGAGAATATCCATATCGATCGATACTTGGATCTCTCATGTACGCAATGGTCTATACAAGACCCGATATCTTATTTCTTGTAAGCTCACTCAACCAATATATGGCTAATCTTGGCATTACCCATTAGAAGGCTCTTATTCAAGTCATGAGATATATTCGAGCTACCATGGACCACTGCATCTGCTATGGAGATGTCAGCAATGACAATCTTCATCAGCTCAGTGGCTATTCTGATGCAAGCTAGGGAAGAGGTGCAGACAATCGTAAATCCACATCTGAATTTACATTCTTCTTCAACGACGGTCCTATTTTGTGGAACAATCGTAAGCAAACCTCTATCCTTCTACTGAAGCAGAATACATTGCTGCTTCTCAATCTATTAAGGAAGCATTTTGGTTGAGAAATTTGTTGCCAGACATCAATCTGTATCAGTACAGTCCTACAATTTTGTTTTGTGATAAGCAAAGTGCTATTGCCTTATAGGCCAACCCTAGATTTCATTCTAGGAATAAGCACATTGAGATTTGATATCACTACATCAGGGGCAAGGTTCTCGATAGGGAGGTAAGCTTAACATACTGCAGAACGCAGGACATGGTTGTAGACATTTTTACAAAAGCACTCAGTATTAATGCACACAACAAATTTTGTGCATTGCTCAGTCTGAAGATCAAGGCATTCATGGATCCAGATTAAGGGGGGGTGTTGGATTTACTCCTTCTACTCTCCTAAATCCCATTTTTAATCTGCTTCCATTCTTGCTACATATTTGATAACGTTGTCATGCAGCTTGCATATTTACATGCAAATTCGCACATACAAATAAAAGGCGAAAGAATTGTGAACACTACAACCGAAATAATCTTTCAACAAAGATCTGGGCTAAATCGAAAGCCTTAGTAGTTGACTTAACTAATATAAACACAACTAACTTAATTAACATGTCCACAACAACCCAAATAAAATCATTTTGCCATTGGATCTTCGGAAGTCAAACTACAAAATCCATCGATATGCTTTTCCATCTCTTATCAGGGATATCCAATGGATGCAACAAACCACTAGCTAAGGCATTCAGCCTTTGCCTTTCGATAGGGCTTGCATTTAATCACATATGACTTGACATATGGCTTGAGTTTTGGCCAATAAAACTCTCTTCTGGCCAAGTCAAAAGTCCTATGTATATCGAGATGTCCTGCACAGGGTACGTCATGACATTCAAACAAAATCTTATGTTTGAGCTCATCATCACCAAGTACACAAACCTTTCCATTCTGAAATAACAATCCATATCAAATGGTATATTGTTCCACAATCTTCTTATCTTTCATTGTTAGTTGAGACTGATGTGAACTTGACTCAACATTGTCCTCATTTCTTCCTGTCCAAACAATGTTCCAAATATGGCCAAAATGGGAATCGTTTTCATATTTTTCTCTCATCAAAAGATATAGATCTATGGAAATATGGGTGAATGTGTTACGACCATATTCAGTTAGAGACATGGAATAGTCCTAATTTGGTAGACCGGCCTTTCAGTATTTGAGATTGTTGGTCACGCCGAGATTTAATTCCACTTCAAGGCTAGTTTGTGACTAATGACCTTGAGAGGACACTCTTTAATGAGACATATGGAGTAGTGCATGTAGTATGCATGAGGACTACATGGGAGCTGTGACCTATTTATAGTTGGATTGCATGGGGGTTGCATGAGTTCATGCACATGATTCTACTCTCTATATATTGGGATAGAGATTCTCCCATCGACAACTTTTGGTTCAGGTTATCAGTTGCTTTCTTCTCCTTAAGCATTCACATGGCATGGCTCGGGGGCTAGATCTAGGATTGATTTAGATTTGGTTGGAAGGTTTTGCTCCTATGTGTCTCCTATTGTGTTCTCCTATACTAATCTTAGAGATTTTCCCTAGTGATCTTTACAGAATGACAACTTGTTCAATTCACCAATCCAACTAAGATCATCCACAACTTGATTCGAGCTAACTCTTATATAACGGATTTCATGATTGAATTCTTGCATACACTATAAGCTTACTATCATACAAGTAGTGTCTCCAAGTTTTAAGTGCATGGATAACTACAAATAATTCATTTTCCTACGTAGTATAACGCAATTGAGGACCAATGAATTTTTTGCTTTCAAACGCTAGTGGCCTATCATTCTGTAATAGAACCACTCCAGTTGTAGTATTGCTTGTGTCAGTTCTCACAATGTAAGGTAAATATGGATTTGCAATCTGTAACATGGGAGCTAAGCAACCAAAGTTTTAAGTTTCTCAAAACACCGATTCAATTCCTCGTTCCAAACAATAGGCAGACTGGGTTGATTTCTCTTTTTCTTTTTATTAACAATCCCTTTTGTCAGATTATTGAACGGTGCTACTACTTTAGCATAATCCTCAATGAACTCCTGAAACAAAACCGTATGTCCCAAAAATGATTTAACTTGTCTCATAGTTTGCGGAGTCAGCCAATCAACCACTATCTTGATTTTATCCTTGTCAATCTTGATCTCATAAATAGTGATCTTATGACCAAGGTAAACAAGCTCATGCTCACTTGGATTCCTTAGCGTAGAGTAATGTCTGCTAGAGTTTTATCAAGATAGTTCTCAAGTGTTCTATGTGTTTCTCAAAGGTCTTACTGTAGACGAGAATGTCATCTAGGAATACTACCACAAACTTCCCCAAATATGGATGAAACAAATCGTTCATCATTTGCTGAAATGTTGCTGGAGCATTCTTAACCCAAATGGCAACACTAAGGACTCATAATGGCCAAACTAGTACGAAATCTAGTCTTTTGGACATCTTCCAATTTAATTTGTATCTGATAGTACCATGTCTTGAGATCTATCTTAGTGAAATATTTAGTTCCACCCAAGCGATCTCCAAGGTCATCCATCCTCGGTAACGATATTTATTCTTAATAGTCACTTTTTTCAACCCCTTGTAATCCACGCAGATCCGAAACCTCCATCCTTCTTCGCTTTTAGAAGAACAAGAGCACCCCATGGTGCTTTACTAGGTTGGATATGTCTCAACCTCATATAATTTTCTATTTGGTTTGAAATCTGTATCTCTTCTTTCTGAGAAAACCTATAAGGTTGTATAGAGATAGGTTGACTTCTTAAAAATTAACTCTATTCTACTGACCTAGATGGTGGTAAACCATGAGGTAATTCTAATGGAAAAACATCTTTAAATTCACTTATATTTTGATTTTTCATTGCTTGTTCGTGATCTAAACTTACTAAGTTAAGAATTGTAGAGAATTCACAACTATTTAGAACACATCAGAAACATCCGTAATAGGAATAACAAATACTGAAAAAATTTCATATTGTGAATAATCAAATGCTTTCATTATATTAACTGTAGAAATTCCATCCGACGGATGTACAAAATTTCTGCCAACTAAAGTAACTACCTTATCACTCTCCTTGAAAGTGAGAACATGTTTCTTAAAATCAATAGCTAGAGAAGGTGATTTGCTACATAACCATTCAGTGCAGGCTAGGTCTAAGACATGAAAACTAACTAATCATCTATGTCCTCGTATCAAAATTGGGAGATTCGGCACTTTCACATTCCAAGTCTCTGGCTTTGCTCCTAAAGTTAGATAAACTCAGTATCTATGATTACTGGCTTCAATTCACAAGCTTAGTTTTTGCACAAGCAATAATTAATAGAATTATGAGTAGAACCATTGTCTAATAAAATACTTACTTCTTGATATTTAATTGTGTCTGTTAAATGAAATAGTTCATTAGGCAAGAAAGAAGCAGTACTAAAAGAACATTCACACTCACAATCAAACAAGTTAATTTTCAAAGTTTTACCTTCACCCCTTGGGAATTTAATCATCTATGTCACAAACTTCTTTCTCTCCGGACAAAACTTCATCATATGTCCAGGCTTATTACAAATGAAATAAAGATTTTCTTTCTTAGCCTTCATCCAGAACATTGATTTCTTCAGCTTTTTTTTTCTTTGGTTCCTAGGGTTCCGATGCCATTTGATCCAATTCATCAAAATATTTAGTAGCTCAGTGTGGACCGCACTTCTTTCTCTTCTTGGATTTCAAAGTGGTTGGAATCTGTTGTAAGGTGCTTCTTGGATGCCACTACCGTGGAGTCATATGCTTTTGCTATCCGGAAAGCATCCTTGAGGCTTTGAAGCACATTCCTCCTACATTCGTTCTGATAGTTGATAGACAAACCTAGGATAAACTGCCATAAAGCCAACTTAGGATCGAATGATGGAACTCTATTTAAGAGGTTTATAAATTCCTAGATATAAGAGTCCAAGCTCTTACTACCTATCTTACAATTCATAAATTTTTAGTAGTAATCGATGTCATAAGCTATTACGAAAGCTTTTTTAAATACCTCCGCCAAGGCATTCCAGGTCGTGGGTTTGACCGACAAATCTCACTATGGCACTGCCACGATGCCTTGTTGCATAAGAACAATACGACACTTTCAATTTTATTCTCATCAAGAATTCCAAGCAAACCATGAGATAACTATTGTTGGATTTATATGAAGTGAAATGATTGTGTTTGAATATACTATTTATCAATTCTGATATCACCCGCAACAAAATACTCAACATTAAATTAAAGTAGGATCTTTACCAATCTGTTGATTCATACTATTACTTAGATCAACCAGAGGAATATCTTTGTAGGTGTTAAAGACACCCATGAAGGGAGCAAAAACAAGTAGGCGTCTATGATAGCCATGCTTCCTTTGAATGAGATATTTCGAATGAGTCATGAAACGAGTATCAATAAATGAGAAAGGAATTATCAGAAGGAATTTGATAGTGTAAATACATATAAGAAAATTGAGAATCTATATTAAGCTGTTGTAAATATAGTGATCAGATCACGATCTCGTGCTCGAGAATGGTTCACAATAGTAGCGCACTATGTGTTGTGAACTTACTATGCTAGTTACATATTGAATACTATCTCTACTTCTTGAATTACTTTCACTCTCTCTGAAATCTCTGATCCTATGGAATCAGATAGTTTGATACAAGGGAGTTCATGGAAGAACTCTAATTCATGATACCACTGATTATTGACTCATGTGAAGAGGAGGCTATGTTCATCAAAGTTCAAGAGCAAAGGCAACAAGGTGAGTCTTTCTCTTTTGTTAGTAAGAAAAAAGATAGCTCAAAGTGAAAATGCTTCTATTCTAGAATTGAAGGGCATTTTGCTAATGAATGTTGGAAGAAACAAAGAGATGAAGGTAGCAAATCAACTTTACTCCTAATGATGAGGATCTAGGTGGTTGTGATTCTCTTTTGATTTGTTTATCAAGTCCAATATCAAGTGAAAGTTGTTGGAATATCAAGCCACACTCTAGAGAGAACTATCAAACAAGGCGAATAGCTCATTGGTAGAGCATCTCATTCTGTATGAGGGAGGTCCTAGGTTTGAATCATAGTCTGTCCATCTATATTATGATTTATGGATTTCTAATATGGTATCAGAGCCATGGATCTTCTATGCTTGATTTAGAGCACCCTACGAAAAGAGATCGTCTTCACTTAGGGATCACAAAAATGCAACACATTTGTTGATTTTTTGGAATGAAGATCTGTTCAGTTTTGACTCTTTTCCAGTTTGCAGGAGGGCGCGACACATCAAAGAAGATAACAAGATTTTGGGTGCCCAAAAATCAGGTTGTTGTTTGCTGATTTTTCAGGTTGTAGGAAGGCACCATTAATTATCTTCTTCGAGGCTGCTTTTAGGTCGCCCACATCCGTGTAGGTTTATCTTATTTTTGTTGTTCCGCTACTACCCTATTTTTCATATTTGCTTCTTTATAGGAGGGCACCCATCTACAAGCAATTTTTATCTTCTGATTTGGTCGAAAAATCAGCACCCTTGTTGATTTTACAAAGTGAAGATCCGCTTCTTTTTGCTTGTTTCTAGATGTGGAAGAAGGCGCTATTTTTTTTGTGATGATCCGATCACATTCCGAGGCTGAAAATTGGATAGCATATTACCTTTTGTAGGATGTTTGCAACAACCCTATCCGTGTGTGTATTGTTCACACTTTTTGGAAGAAAGAAAGGTTCCAGAAAAAGCTTTGTTGGAGGCTAACCTAATTTTTTGTTTGCTAGTTTTTTGAGTTTGTAATACAATTTCAGGCTGAAATTTTCAGCACACAAGGCTTGTAGGAGGGCGTGATACTACATCCATCTAATATTGTGTGGTTTCGACACATTCTGATGCTGATTTTTCAGATTTGATACTTGCTGGTTTTTGTGTCTTTTAGGGCACATATAGGGTTATAAAAATTTTATCTTCTTGGCTGGTTCTTATGGCAAGAGATTTGGGAGCAATTTGTACTTGTTCGAACGAAGATATGTTGGATGGCACCAACTATTCTTTGGAAATCTCTGAAATGAATAATTCCACATCACAAGTTTTCCAACCATCATACTTTTATCAACAAAAAGCCTTCAATCATTCAACCTACTTCAGATCTTAGTGCACAAACTAGATTAGGCTGACTTATACAAACATCTTAGGACAAAAGGTTCAGATTAAAGCTTCATTTCACTGATCCAATCCATAACTAAATGGTATTTGGTAACCAATCAGTGAATCTTAATTCAATCTTTACCATTACTTCCCATATTCATGAATATCTCACAGCTCAAAAGCCCCCAAATCTCCTCTAGTTCTAGATTATTCAAAATAATCACCAGAGATTTTCTCTATTTCCATTAGATAGTTCCACCATTGCACACAAACTGGATTCCACAAAAGAAATCTATGCAACCAGTTAATCCCATGAAAGTCTGATCCCTGTCATTTTCTTCTCCCCCTTTTAAGTTTTTTTTTCACAATTTCGATTAAAAAGTTCCCAGGAGACAACGTATAAGATATCAAAGATTGGAAAAAGTCAGTAATGAGTATCCAATACTATTACAAACCAAACTTTTTTCTTAAAATCATAAAATATCTTACCCCGAGTGATAGAAACATTACTCTCAATAATCAACTATCTAATAGAGATAATAATTTGGGTCCAAGAATTCTAAATTCCACTTAATCAATTGAAAACATCAATTGATTCTGAGCTATATTCACAAACCTGAAATGGAAGTATGAATTCATATAACTTTAACAGTCCTTTAGAACCTAGTTCAACACTGGAAGGAATTATATGAATCTCAATCCAATTGCCTCGTAAATAAGAAATTCCTAAAAAGTAGAGGTTTAAAATTAAGAGAGAAATAGCTTTTAAGGGTCTCCGATTTGGAATTTATGAGATACCATTGAGGGATCCGGATCTATATCTCATAACCTCTCCAAATATCCTAAACAAGTTTTAACCAATGGTTTCAACTGTTAGCATTACTATTAATGTAAATACTACCCACTGGCCTACGAATCATTCTCACACAAGAATTTTCTCTTTCAAATCACTGATGTCCCATACCACCAATTTTCTCTCCAAGAAAGTCCTTTGCTTTTAGATATGATCATCAGAAAATCAAAAGACTATATGACCATCCTATATCCAACATAGGATCCGATCTTCAAAAAGATCTTTAACCGCATTATCTGATAATCCAGAGATCTCATTACTTCATCTGGATTTCCAATACCAAATATGCACATATCTATTCCACCAAGTACTGGAGTACCCCCTAATTTGTTCCAAATGAATTGCAATAATCCATTAACAAAATTGTGATTTAGCAAGAATCCGCACATGGCTTTACCGTCACATAAACAACCCATCTGGCTGGTACTATACTCCCAACTTCCTATGATCTGAGAGTTACAACTCTTAGGAATAAGGCTCATTATAGTACAAATGTGAACCAAGTGTCATTCTTTTTCCATGTCACAATTTTCCATAATAAAATAGGGTCAACTCATGGTCCTATAGATATTCAAAATAAATTCAACTTAATGAGTTCAAAAACTGGTGTTATGCAATTTCCTTAACATGGATTCTTAACCAACCCAAATTACACAACACTATCACACTTACCTACTCAGGTGTCTTATTTTCTTCCTCCCTTAGATTTTTCGATCACCCAAAAAATTTCATTAGCGAAGGTCCCCGAAAATTCCTTTGACACAAGTAAATGTTAGGCTACTTCCTTTTTTACTACACCGGTTTATTTTCGTTACTTCGTTAAAGTTGCCAAAATCAATGGAAAATCAATAAAATTTGGTTCCAAGTATTCTTTACGATATTCGATATGCTTGTTTTTTAATCGAATATAGAACTACCTCCCAAAAATTACGAACTTATTCCATTTATTCACTTTAACAAGTATCTGAAAAGTTTTAGTTTCCACAATCCTAAAGATCAAAATCTTTTAGGATAACCTATCGGTGTATCACCAAAGTTGAAAAGGAAGAACAAAAAAAAAATTATTGTTTAGCTCAATTTACTGGGAGTAATTTTAATCCAGAGTTAAATCGATAAAAAGCACAGTACTAGGAACCCAAAATTCCCACTAACTGGGTACTTGCCTAGAGAACTAAACCACTACCGTTATTTTGTCAAGATCGGTTAAATAGAATTTTGACCGATTATTACAGCTTGACACAAAAACAACAGTATTAAGTTCTCAAAAGACTAGGTTTACAGGTAATTGTCAAGTTGATATGGACTTTATACATGCATATTGTCCACAGAGAAGAAAAAAAAGCCAAATTCTTTCTACCTCTTATCGGAGAACCATATCCGAAACTGAGTTTACTGCATTGACACACATGCCCAAAGGAATCAAAATTTCTCTCATTGGAAGCTAGTAACTCAAATTTTTCGAGTCTCCAAAATCATTTTTGGAAACCATAATTAAAGCCACTATTTATCATGCTCTTAAAATGTCAATCGATCAGTATGCACACACCTGCAATTCCACAATTGTGGTCCCTCAACTTTAAAATACCCAAAAGCTTATTCTAGATAAAAATCCCAAAAAGGTCTCTCATAACTTAAAAAAGAATTAGGTATAGCAACTCCAGCCGCCATCTAGATAGCTTTCCAGCCACGACCTCCAATGCGAGAGAGAGAAACAAGAGAGAGAAACCATCAAGTTTCCCTTTATGCAACTCTTATGCAGCAGGGTTTTTTCTTTTCTACTCCATGTGGACAAGCATCGCTGTGACCCTCTCACACTTGATTTTATCTGAACAAAGGTTTCATCCCTCACCAAATCAGATTTTACAAATACTGAGAGTGAATAGGTTTGTCATTCAAAACCTCCTCAAGTCAGCAAGCTACAAGATCACAAGAGTTCCAAAAACTCAGTTGCATCCACAATTGATCTAGCATGCATCCACAATCCAATGTCTAAATCTGTCACAGCTTTTAGAGTCACCAATTTACATTTTCTGTGAAAAATACAGATCCTAAGTGGATCTAAACTCCAAGATCATTGGCTTGAATGCTTGCACTCCAAACTACATAAGCTAGGAATTGGCAACACATTCTATGCTACCTAGAATGCAAAGAACTTGATCAAAAAGCATTTATCACAAATGGAAACTTCCATAAACATCAAGTGCGGCCCAAAATAGCATTATACAGTCCATAATACATCAGCCTATCACTTTTGGAAAGCACCTAAGATCATACACAATAGCTTGAAGACAATACACACAACAATGCTCTCAATGGAGGAAGAAACAATGACAATGATCTATTGATCTCAATGAAGCATACAAAAGGTTTCTCCAACCTGTTCTCCACGACTTCCCTACTATTTATGGATGAGGAAGATGACTCTCTCTCCTCTCTCTAGAAGGTACTTGACCCTAGATATTCCCTATATAGGAAAAATAGCTAAAAATGGCTTATATGACCAAAATACATCAAAATGGTCTCATTTTGAAGGGTATGAAGTTTGACACTTCATCATACTGAAAAAATACAGTAAATAAAAACATTGTGGCCTGGTTCACACGTGTGAAACTCCAGAACCAAAACTATTTACAATTTTAGCCAATTTAGGCCTCAAACTAGCTAGGAAATGTTGACAATTTTCACACTCCCTCTTCAACATTGGATGCTAGTTTCAACATAGTCTTTGAGCACATTCCAAGATTAGATCTATGCATTAAATATAGGTCCTTTCCCAATGGTTTGGTGAAGATATCAGCCACACACTCCTTTGAAGAGACATGTTGAAGCTCCACCTCTTTGGCAATGACTTGATCTCTCACAAAATGGTGAGCAATCTCAATGTGCTTGCTCCTTGCATGAAAAACAGGATTGCTTGCCAAGCTTTGGGCTGAAAGGTTATCACAAAGTATGATTGGAGTCTTCTCTGGTTCCAGCAAGTGAAGATCCAATAACATCCTCTTGATCCAAAGAATCTCCTTGGTGCATGTTGTTAATGCCTTGTACTCGGCTTTGGTGGAAGATAGAGAGATAGTTGGTTGCTTCTTTGATAGCCATGAGACCACTCCATCTCCAAGATAGATTGCAAAGGCACTTGTTGACTTCCTATCCATTTGATCACCTGCAAAATCTGAATCTGAAAATCCACAAAGGTTAGGTGTAGTACCTCCATACAAGATGCCAAAATCTCTAGATCCCGAGATGTATCTAAGTACTCTCTTTCCTAGCTTCCAATGAGCCTCACTAGGATCTTGCATAAATTGACTTAGTTTACCAACCACAAAGCTTAGATCAGGTCTTGTGATGGCTAACCATATAAGAGATCCTATTAGCTTTCTATAGAGAGTAATGTCCTTGAAGGATCTTTCATTACTTCTTGTAGTTAGCTTTACATTTGATTCCATAGGAGTAGAAACAACTTTACAATCTTCCATATGAAACCTTTTTAGAATAGAGTTAACATACTTTTCTTGACATATGAATGTAGATTTAGAAGTTCTAATAATCTCTATTCCTAAGATATAATGAAGTTTACCAAGATCTTGAATTTCAAACTCTCTTTTGAGTGCCATCTTGATTTCATCTATATCTAGATTGTTACCACCACTTAAGATAATGTCATCAACATAGATCAAAAGTAAAGTGATATCATTTTCATTCAATCTAAAGTAGAGAGAATGATCATACTCACTCATAACAAAGTTTTGAGAAAGTAAGAAGGAACTGAGCTTAGCATACCAACTCCTTGGTGCTTGCTTTAGCCCATACAATCTCTTTTGGAGATAGCACACATGATTAGGCTCACCATGTGAAACATAGCCCTCGGGTTGCTCCATGTAAATATCTTCTTCAAGATCACCATTCAAGAAGGCATTAGTAACATCCATTTGCCACATATCCCAATCATAAAGAGTTGCAAGAGAGATTAGGATTCGAATAGTTACCATCTTTGCCACGGGTGCAAAGGTCTCATCATAGTCAATACCATATTCTTGAGCATACCCCTTTGCCACCAACCTTGCCTTGTACTTGTTGATTGATCCATCTTGATTTGTCTTGATCTTGAAGATCCACTTACAACCAATTGCCTTCTTGTCCTTTGGAAGCTTTACCAACCTCCATGTGTTGCTTTTGATGAGTGCTTGATGCTCATGATCCATGGCTTGGATCCATTCCTTCTTTTGAATTGCTTCACCTACACAAGTTGGTTCATCAAAAGAGGTAAGAAAAGCAAAGTTAGAGTTGTCCACCACTTGCTTTCCTTTTTCATCATAGGTTAGCCTTGATGGCTTAGCCCTTTGCCTTTGAGTCTTCCTTGAAGTTTGCTTTGGAGTGGCATCTCCATCTTCATCCAAGACATCTTGCACATCATGATGATTAGTAGGCACATCAACATCAACATCAACAACATTGGAAACATTCTCTTCATGAAAGATGACATCCCTACTTATGACAACTTTCTTTGTAGAAGGAATGTACACTTTGTAAGCCTTGCTTACTTCACTATAGCCAACAAACACACCCTTCTTTGATGAAGGATCTTCTTTAGTTCTATCATCAAGTGTGATATTGACAAAACATGTACATCCAAAGATCCTACAATGCTTGACACTCGGCCTTCTACCATAAAGAACCTCATGAGGAGTTTTACCATCCAAGGAAGCACTTGTCCATCTATTACATAGATAGTTAGCACATGCTAAAACTTCCCCCCAAAAAGACTTAGCAAGATTAGCATGTAGTCTCATTGCCTTGGCACATTCACAAAGGGTTCTATTCTTCCTCTCGGCCACTCCATTCTGTTGTGGAGTCCTAGGACTAGACATCTCCCTCTTAATCCCATGTGCTATACAAAAGTCTTTGAACCTATTTGAGGTGTATTCCCCTCCATTATCAGATCTTAAGCATTTGATCTTTGTATTGAATTGGTTTTCCATTTCATTCTTGAACTTGACAAATGCAGCAAACAGTTCATCCTTACTTTTAAGAAGATAGATCCAAGTATACCTACTAAAGTCATCAATGAAAGTTGCATACATCTTTGCCCCACCATTGCTAGTTGTACTAGAAGAATGAATATCAGAATGCACAAGTTGAAAAGCTTCTTTAGATCTAGAAGTAGATCTAGAATAAGCAAGTCTATGAGATTTGGACAAGGCACAATGTTCACAAACACTATTGTTTGCAACAAGACTTTTAGGGAGACCAAGAACAAGCTCTTTCTTTGCCATTACCTCCAAAGATTTGAAGTTGGGATGGCCCAACCTCTTGTGCCAAACTTCTTGGTTTGTCAATTGCTCCCTAGCCATACATCCTTCATGATTAGAGATCACACATGCATCAAGCTTGAAAAGTTTACCATGCCTCCTACCTTGAGCAATCAAGGATCCACATTTACTTATCAAACATGCATCTCCAATGAACTCCACATCAAGTCCTTTGTCAATCATTTGACTTACACTAAGCAAATTCTTAGTGATTGAAGGAATGTACAAAACATTTTCAAGATTTGCTTTCCTATTTGTTGAAAGGGAAATAGGAATAGTGCCTATGCCTTTGATGTCACATTGACCATCATTTGCAGTGTAGATGATGTTACCTTCTCCCTCATAAGACAATAAGGATGTAAAGTATTCCTTATGTCTTGTCATGTGAGATGAGGCTCCACTATCAATCCACCAAGGATCATTATCATCTATGTTGGCTAACAAACTTGAAGTCATAACAAGTGATTCACATGTGTTATGTTCTTCCTCATCTATTGTAAGATTTCCTTGCCTCTCTCCTTGCTCTCTTTTCTTCTTATAACATTCATTTGCAAAATGACCTTTTATCCCACAATAAAAGCACTTGAACTTTGACTTATTGTTCTTAGTAGAAGAGGAAGAGGAAGAGTGATCATCATGATCAAAGTTACCACCTTTGGACCATTTCCCTTTGCCTTTACCTTTGCCCTTGAATTTGCCTTTTGTGAAGAAAGCCTCTTCACCTCCACCTTGCAAGGATGCACCATCAAGCTTTGATTGCAACCTATGTTCTTCAGCCAATAAGATTTCTTGCAAGTCAACCACACTTGGCAAGACTCTTTGAATGGCAAAACTTTGCACAAGGTTAGCATGTTCATTTAGCAAACCATTCAACATAACTTGGACTATTTCACCATCTTTTATGTTCTCATCAATGCATGCTAAATCATCACTTAGGGACTTAACTCTCAAGATAAATGCATGAGCACTTTCACCCTCTCTTTGCCTACTAGAAAATATTTGTCTCCTTAGGGTCAATACCCTAGATGTGGACTTTGATTCAAAGATCTTCTTTAAGGCATTCCATGCCTCACTTGCACTTTGACACTTTCCAACTTCCTTGAGAAGTTCATTTGTAACATTCATTTTAATGATATGAAGAGCCCTTTTGGCCTTCTTATCAAATCTTTGTTGCTCTTGAAGTGTGAGAGGTCTCTCTTCAATTTCTGCAACTATGTCCATGAGTTCATTCAACTCAAGTAAGGACTCCATCCTCACTTTCCAAGTAGAGTAGTTTGATGAACTCAACCTTTCACTAGACTCTAGCATGATCCCACCATTGGAAGCCATGATTCTAATGTTTCTTCAACTTTTAGGTTTTGTCCTAAAGCACTTAGCACTCACTTTTCTCTCAACAAATGATAGATAAAGAGATCTATGAAGATTTAGGACCCTAAAACACTTCTATCTTGAACCTAGATGGTTTCCAAGCATAGAAAGGAAGATTGAAACACATGCAACACTTTGCACACACTAAGAATGGATTACAAAATCAAACCAACCTGAACACACTCTTGCTTAAGCTCTCAAACTTTCCAGCAAGTGACCAAATCAAGTTATGGTGTGAAGAGTTACTTGCATTCTTAGAAAATACCCAAAACTAGGATGCCAAGATTACCTAGTAATGAACAAACTTGATCAACATATGATCAACACACTAAGATATTGATTCAACCTGTAAAACCACATGTAAACCACACTTCTAAAAGTTTATAAACTCCAGCAAGTGATAAATACAAGATTTAGAGGTGAATGAATGAGCACACTTAGTGAATCACAAGACTAGCTTCACTATCTTGTCAAATCTTGGTGTTTAGATGTAGATCTAAGATCACTTCACATGAGAATGTTCCTCAACCTGTTAAGAACCTGAAAACACACTTGCATAATGGTTAACACCTTCCAGCAAATGCTCCAATCAAATTACATAAGGAGAGTTACTTACATGCTCAACAAAGTACACCAAAATTTATGCCAAAATTGATGACAATCTTTACAATATGCTCTTCACAATGGAGCTTACAATATGTTCACCCAAAAAAGGGGATCTTTCATCCAAATGGGAGCTTTGCTCAGCCTTTAGGAGAATTACAACTCACTCAAAAGAGCATTTGTCATCCACTTAAGGAGAAGTTTCATCCACTTAAGGAGAGTGTTCATCCAAGAATGGAGATTGTCAACAATAGGATTGAAAAGAACATTGTTAGTATTGAATATGCACAAGCCTCACAATCACAAATGATTAGGTGTTATGATCTGATCCAAAATAGTTTCTTTTCAGCCTCTGATCTTCAATAGACCTGAAATATGCTTTTGATCCACAAGTTCAACTCACAAAACAAAGGTTAGTAAGATTTGATCAACAAAGCAATGCAAAATCATGCTAGAACTTGATCAAACATCCAAATATAACCAAAAATGGAATACTTACTGTAAATAGAAGCCAACCAGCTCTGATACCATGTGAAAAATACAGATCCTAAGTGGATCTAAACTCCAAGATCATTGGCTTGAATGCTTGCACTCCAAACTACATAAGCTAGGAATTGGCAACACATTCTATGCTACCTAGAATGCAAAGAACTTGATCAAAAAGCATTTATCACAAATGGAAACTTCCATAAACATCAAGTGCGGCCCAAAATAGCATTATACAGTCCATAATACATCAGCCTATCACTTTTGGAAAGCACCTAAGATCATACACAATAGCTTGAAGACAATACACACAACAATGCTCTCAATGGAGGAAGAAACAATGACAATGATCTATTGATCTCAATGAAGCATACAAAAGGTTTCTCCAACCTGTTCTCCACGACTTCCCTACTATTTATGGATGAGGAAGATGACTCTCTCTCCTCTCTCTAGAAGGTACTTGACCCTAGATATTCCCTATATAGGAAAAATAGCTAAAAATGGCTTATATGACCAAAATACATCAAAATGGTCTCATTTTGAAGGGTATGAAGTTTGACACTTCATCATACTGAAAAAATACAGTAAATAAAAACATTGTGGCCTGGTTCACACGTGTGAAACTCCAGAACCAAAACTATTTACAATTTTAGCCAATTTAGGCCTCAAACTAGCTAGGAAATGTTGACAATTTTCACATTTTCCAATCAATGTTTTCAGTTTTCTTGTTCACAGTTTACATGCTTTACAAGAGGATTAGTCTAAGATTCTTAAATCCTCTCATGCAAACCGTAATTTCAAATTTTCAGCAGTTGTTAGCTTATTCATCCAGGATAAACCAATTCCTCGTCAATCGATCAACAAATAGCCTACTACTTAAACTGAAACAAAACTGTCCAAAATATTATGGACTTATGCAAATTATTCATCTAAAAAAATAGATTTGAACAAGAAAGTGGATCTATTCAAACAGATCATTTTACTTTAAACGAAAAATTTTCCAAGGCTTCAGAAAATCAGAATGGATTTTTCACTAATCCACAACATCTCAGTAAAATCAAACAAGGAGAAGAGCACTCTACCACCAAGTTTGAAAAGCATGCTTCCAACAAGAATAAGTGAATCCAACCCCAATTTCCCTTGAAAAAACAGCACTCCAACCGTGATATGAATCCAAGTGCGTTCCAATTCCGATTTGATGTAGAACTTCTCTCCATCCCATCCAAAAATTGCATCTTAGCCGGGCTCTGATACCAATGTAAAGACCACTAGGGACAATCCCCTAAGATGAGAATAGGAAAACACAAGAGAGACAGTGGAGCAAAACCACCCAACCAAACCTAGATCCCTTTTGGAAAATTCTCCTGGATCTAGCCCCCAAGCTATGCCAATGTGACAGCAAGAGGGGAAGAGCTCATCAGGTAACCTAGACCAAGTCGTCGACGGAATAATCACTACCTCAATATATAGAGAGTAGTATCTTGTGCATGAGCACATGCAATCCCCATGTAGGTCAACTATAGATAGGTCACAGCTCTTCATGCATACCTCCTGCCTATATCAGTCACACGTAGATGCAGTACTCCATATGTCTCAATTAGAGTGTCTGGGTCCTCTCAAGGTCATTAGTCACCAATAGGCCTTGATGTGGAATAAAATCTAGGCGTGACCAATAATCTCGAATACTGGCGGGCCGGTCTATCATATTAGGACTATTCCAGGTCCTTAACCGAATATGGCCATAACACTTTCTCCTCTCTACTTCAGCATCTTTGAGGTAGAAGAGCAAAAGAATGCAAAGTTTGATCATTGTCTTTCTACAAGTACAAGTTTGAAACAGAATGTTGGTATGGTAGAGTATTCTTCTTCTCTTGAGTCATTTGTTGCAAATGATGGATGCATTAGTGAAGAACTTTATGAGCAAGCTTCTCAAGTTAATGTTTTGGAAAAGGCTTAAATCAAGCATTCTTTGAAACCATTTTGTACTAATGGAGAAGGGGAAAAAATCATGTCAATTAGTGCATTGGTTCAAAGTGGCAAGCTGCTGTTTTTTTCTTGATGATGGTGGACAACATATTCAATCTTGGTTTATTGATCATTTTCAGCCTATATTACATCATGAGCATCCTACTATGCATCGGGAATGGCCTGTGGAAGGTTTTTGGATAGCAAGGTCCACATTTAGAACACTTTGGACAACAAAGTGTTGGTGATTTTGTGGCTGTTGGACAGCTTGTTACAGCCTCTTGTTGGCTGTCTGAGCCTTTGTGAGATAGCAAAACATCTTTTTACCTTGGAAGAAACACACACGCCTCACCAAAATCAGTACCTTATGTTGATTTTCATGTTTTGATGCTTACTTCTTATGATGGCAGTGTTGTCTTACCTAGTGTTGGTGAGCAGATCATTGATAGTAAGATTCGGAAGGATGTGATAGTAAAAGAGTATCATACTCTTCTTTATGTTTCTTGTGGTAAGAAGACTTATGGAATCATGTGGGAACCATTGATGGATTGCAAATCCATATTTTGGCTTGTGGCTGGTTTTTTGGTTACCTACTTTGGATGGAGCATGCTTGTCTTCACTCTTCGACTTGATGCTACTGCACTTCGTATTCTACATCTCTTCTACATCGGGCATGATTGGGGTTGAGATTTTGGCTACTTCGACTACTTCAAGCTGAAGTTTTTTTGGCGGCATTAAGCTTGGATAACAATCTACATCTTTTCTTTTTCTGCTACATAGGAGCTTTTGGGCAGCATGCAACACTTTGCATTTTTGTTGCAGTTTTCATACTTCATGTCATGTTATGTTTTTACATTATCATTTAAGGAGGGTGATAGAAATAATAAGTGATAATGTTAGTTTCTCATAGGTTACCTTGAAAAAGGTTGAGACTTGTGTAACCATGGGTTAGGATTATTATTTAGACCATGTTAAGTTAGTTTTAGCTAAGTTGGACCCAATTTTGGTCTAGTAAAAACTCATGGGTCCAAGTAGAGTTTAATTATCTTGACTTTTGGGGGTGCCCTATAATTAGTAGGTTCTAGAGATTAGGGCTTGGAAGAGTCTAGGCCCTTGGAAGGCCTATTTATATGTACCCAGTGTTCATTTCTAATTCATTCCCTTTCAAGCATTGCTACATTGTTTTCACTAACCCTTGTGGAAATTTGAGATCAAGTATTGATGAGATCTTGTTGGTTATAGATCATATGTTTGAGAGGGAGTATTTTTGAAGGTCCAAGTTTGAAGATATTCATATCTTTGATATCTTTGATGATCAAGAGAAAGGTAAGCAAGTGGAAGCGACTCACTCTGTTTTACTCACATGTTTTGGAGAATCTTCTTGTGTAAGTGATGCTATGCAAGTGGATATTGGAGCTAATCAAGAGCATCAAAGGAGGGTCATTTGGCAAAGATGTTTTGGATCTATTTTTGTAGTATTATTCATACTCAATTAAGGTCAAAAGACCAGCAACGAAGTGTTTTTCAAGTTTACTTTACTTCTTCTATCTCATGTTTGAGCTATTTCATGTGGATGTGTGTAAATTGTCCAGATATGGTAAAACTAGCTACATTGGTTTGCATCATTTTGATGTTGGAGTTGTACTAACATTCTTGGTTGATTTTGCTGATGGAAATGAAGCTAATGGAGGTTCATTATGTCACTTATTCATGCCCAAGTCATCAAGGTTTGATGATATCTTGCGGCAAGATGGCAATGGAGTTTCATTCATGGAGTTTTATGGTGGAGACATATCAAGAAAGGACAAATATGGAGGAGACAAGCAAGCAAGTGGTCATTACTCACATTTATTGCTTGGTTGCTATTATTTTTCAGAGAGTTCAAAGTTTTAAACATGGAGGAATCATTTCATTTACATTCTATTTGGTTCTTCATGTTCTAGTCACATCTTGATGTGTAAAATTGATGTAAGAAATAGTGAAGCATCCAAAATGGACACTATTCTATATATCAATTATGAAAACTACTTTATAATATTAGAAAGGAGATCTATATTTAGGATGGAGATCATTCTAAAGTTGGATCAAAGTAGTACAGTTAAAACTATGCCAAAACTAGCTGAAGAGGGAGTGTGAGAAATTTCAACTAGTTTAGTCATATTTTGGTTAATTGTCAATATTAGGCCAATATGCATTTTAGACTTAGAGATATTATTTTAGTCAAAGTTCATTTGAATTACCACTTTTGAAAAGTGTGGGAAAGTTAGGAGGTCAACTTTGGACAAATTTAAATTTGGATGCTAGATGCATTGAATCTAGTCATATCGTTGATAGGGTTTTCATTGTGGAGGAAAACCAAAGATTCATTAATGAGGCATGGATATGTTATAAAAGGCTATAAATTCGTGGAAAGAGATGATATTCTCTCTCTCATTTCATGCTTATACATGAGTTTTCTAGGGTTCATCTATCCATTGATGCACTATCTTGATAATATCTTGCAATCTTGTGTGTAGAATACTCGTATTTTGTTATTTTGGATCCACAAATGGGAAGTACAGTAGGGTATTGTTATCGTATGGAAAGCAATTTCATTTTATCATATATTTGATGTTTGATCAGATTCTTATTGAGTTTACATCTCTTTCATGAAGTGGATGTTGATTTTTCTACATTGGCAATGTATTTGTGTTGACTTTCTAACCAAAGATCAAGGGACACATTTCGGATCTTAATGATATGAAATTCTTCACGTAGTTGGTCTGAGTTAAGGAAACATCATATCTAAGCCAGATAATTTCCTTCACTACAGAGCTGCAACATATTCGGATTCTGTGGAAGGCAAAGAAATGCGTTTCTGCTTTAGGTATTACCAGGCACCGTTAGAAACTACAAGAGTCAACTCTACAGTGATTATGCGAAGATCGGACATCGCCAGAAACCACAAGAGTCAACTCTAGGGTGATTATGGAAGACCAAAAACCGCAAGAAATTGCATTCTAGGGATTAAAGTCCACATACGATTGTGATGAGCGTCATCCTATTAGACTCATGTACACATTGTACAGTTGTCATTATAAGTCAAATGCTTCCAAAGTACAACGACTTACATAGTTAGATGACAAGCAAACTAAATACATTGATGTAGTGTATAAATACATCTTCATCACGCACTATATGTGATGCTCCGCCAACAGAACAAATGATATTGAACGTCCAAGTTACGCCTCCATTGTGGCTATAACCCATTATTGTGTTGTTCAAGATTTCATTATAGAAGCAACACTGTCTATCATCTATGTTCAACGTAGATGTATGATGTTGTGATTTGATTACACTTACAACTGCTTGTTCACTCACTTTGATCAGATCACGAACGTCAATGACTCCTTAGTATTTGATCAGATGATGCCTGTCTTTGACACCTGAGGAACTTGCATTATGACACTACATTAACATTTTACATTTTGAACTGAACTTCATTCTGAATCTAATTTACAATAATACCACACCGTATCTAATCTCTTTGGCGGACTATACTCATTCATCCGTTTGAGTATGAATTAATTTTTAAGATCTTGTAAATGAGAACGCTTGAGTTGTGAGTCTATTTTTTTGCAACTACAAATGTTTTAGACTATTGTTTGCTAGTATCAGCCCATAAGAACAGGAGAGTTGTTCCGCAACTACTTCCTTCTCTCTTCTCCGTTCACTTTACCCGTTCCTACATATTAGTATCAGAGCATAGCTCAATAAACCGAGAGATTATTCTATTTGTATTACTATCAATATGTCTTTTATAGTAAGTTGTCATGTACTTTTAGTACATCAGTGCTTTTCAAGGCAATATAATTACCGTTGTAAGCTTTGTAGGCCCAAAGGAGCTATTAGCCTTAATAACAAGGCGGTTCCCTCTTTAGGCCCTCCAAAGTAATCAATCAGGATAATAGGCCAATAAGGGCCCAATGTAGACTAAATAATACTTAAGAAGGGCTAACTATCCCTCAAGATAGTTAAGTTTAGTTAAGTAAAATCATTTTTTATAATTAGACAAGAGACATCATTTTGTGAATCTTTTGGCTCATTTGCAAGTGAGAGCTTCTTGCTTCCTTGTGAATGCAAGCCATAGGGATCTCCGTTGCTAGGTCTCATGTGCCCTATCCACATGAATCAATGCTCCATTTCCATTGATTGTACTCTTTCTTTCCTTGCTAATATGATTCCATTGAGATCTCATTGTTTCGAACTTTCTATCGATATGTTATCATGAATGTCTTGCTATCCCTGCAGAACTGGAAAGTTCAATGCATCAGGAGAAACTGACAGGTCGGCTACATGGGGACTGCACTTTCTTTTGAGGTCTTGAAACTGATCTTCAATGGGACTGACATCCCAGCTAGTGAATATCTTCGACTCGATGGGATCGAACAACTTGTAGGCTTGATCTGAAGTAGTATAGCTGATAAAAATGCATTTGATACTCTGGAAGTCGAGCTTCTTCCTGAGATCACGAGGTGTCTATGCAAAAGCAGTATATCCAAAAACTTGTAAGTTTGATAAAGAAGGTTTGGTACTTGTCCAAACTTTGAATGGCGTTTTGTCTGAGAGGCCTTTAGTAGGACATTTGTTCTAAATATAGGTTGCTGTTGAAACTGAAAAAACAAAATGTTTCTAACTACAAAGCCTTGCTAGCTTTCAACCATCAACCTGACGAAGATGTTCGCGAACACGAAAGTTAGGAGACATGAAGCACAAAAAGTTTCGCGAACACGAAAGTCAAAAGAAACAAAGACAAAGATGTTCGCGAACACGAAAGTCAAAGAAGACGAAGACGAACAGTTTGCGAACACAAAAGATTCACAAACAAGAATCTTCTGCGGTCTGGCACAAGAATATTTTGCGGTCCAGTACGAGAGAAGGCAAACGACCAAAACGAAACCAATGACAGAAATGAAAACTTCTCCTGCCCTCCACGCTCCAAAGAGTACCAGTGAAATCATGCAAGTACCCAGAAGTATAGATATCTGATCTGATGGCATGACGTCAGTAGATACATTTTAGGTCGTGGCTAATCTGCCACTCTTGTAATTCTCTGATTAGTTGTGGATGCTTAATCACTCCTGGATGATACTTGAATTATAGATCAACAGAGTACACATACAATATAATGTAGGTAAGTAATCAAGACGATATACAAAATACATGTCCGCTTGTGTGCGAAGATAGTTCTGTCTAGGATTTGTATATCCAACAGTCCACTAGTAAAGTGAGATTGCTTGTGAGAGAACTGTGTTTCTCCTACACCAACACACTGCGTGGATTTGCATGCAGTGATTGAAGAAATCAGAGAAAGATCAATATAGATGTTTTTTTCTCGTTGTGTCTGATCTCGAATACAAATGCGTCTGCTGTTAATCGTGTGTCTGAGTTTTTCTTGTTCATTTTGAATTCCGCATCTTGGTTGAAACTATGTTGAATGCTGCATTAACTTTTATAAACGTAGATCAATAGTGTCCGACTACACTCTGGAGGACTGTAGGAGTGATTCAGCTAGGAGTGTCCAGCGATCGCATCTAAACTCCATCCGAGCGCAAGAGAGTCGTGGTTTCTTCGCAAAAACTTTGCCACTACGATCCCAATTTCTTATTTTTCTCATCAAAAACAACTTCAGCCCAGAGGATTTGATGAAAGTCTCTGATTTTTGTTTAATAAAGTAAACAACCGTTCTTCTGGAGAATTCATCAATAAAGGTAATGAAATACTCTGTATCTAACAATGAAGATGTTTGCATAGGTCCACATACTATTATCACCAAGGTGAACAAATTTTTTGTGTTGTAAGCCGTCTAGGAGTTGAAGATCTCACGTTGATTGGCCGTATGTTGAGTTGCTCCAGAATCAAGAAACCATGAATCATCCAAAAATGCGCTTTAATCTTTGACCATAAATGCACCTTCGTCCACTTCGACCTAGAGAGATGATGAAACTGTGTTTGCTTGTTGATAAGGTTGCTTGGATGTGATCTTCGCTTGGAGAATTCGGCAATTTTTGATATCATGGTTATTGCACTTGCAATACTTGCAAAACATCTTTGTTCTTGACTTTGAGTCGGCTTCTGATTCATTGTAGACTTCTTGGAGCTTTTATGCTTCTGTCACTTAGAGCCTTTGTTGACATATAGAGCCTGAGAGGAGGAAGTAGATGATGTGCCTTGACTTCTTCTATTGTCTTCTTGTAGCAACATAGTGATAACTCTAGTGAGAGTTAAGTATGAGTGTGTCGATATGATCATCACCCAGTTCTCATATGTAGAGGGCAAGCTTAAAGTAATGTCATAATTGTGTCTTGATCATGTATTACTGATCCGACAACGGCCATCTGTTGCAAGAGATTCTTAAACTAGTTAATGTGACTCTGAAGGAAATCACTAGTAGACATGTTGAATGTGAAGAATTTCCTTTGTAACAAAACCATCAAGCTACTGTATTTCACATGTGTGATTTCGAAAATAGCAATAAATGATCATTCTACACATAGAATTGCAAGCAATCACCAAGATAGTGCACCAATGGATAGTAGAACCCAAGAGAACCATGTATAAGCATGAAATGAGATAGAGAAGAGAGAAGATTGCTCTCTCAACAAGTGGACCAATGATGAAGGAAATAAAGAGGTATGAAAAACTCTAGATTGAATATCAAGATCTAGTTCTAGAATTTATGACCAAATTCAAAATCAAAAGAGAAGAAGTACAAGAATTTAATGCATTAGCATAATCCTCTACTCGAGTTAGAGAGAGAAAGGGAGAGCAAAATTCAAGCAAACAATAGTATAGATCCAAGTTGACATGGAATAGCTTCAAAGCTTGGTTCTTCATAAAAAATTATGAGAGAGCTTACACATATTTATGGAGATTGGAGTAGCTCGAGGTAAAACCATCTCCTTCCTACTTTCTTTCACGTCTCAAAGTGAAAACTAGAAAACTAGTGACATTTGTCACTTTACATGCATGCATTTCTACCTACTTTTACCAAGTGTCAAATTCTAAACTAGAATTGTACACTATGCATGTGTCCAATTCACTTTGTGCATGCCTTGCATGTCACTATGGAACACTTACAACCATTGCAGGTGATGTGCCACGAGTTTCTACAAGCTCATAATTGGCATTTTCATGTCTACATTCTATATGCATATTGTATATGACCAACTAGACTCAAGAAACCATGTAGCTTGAGTTTCTTCTAGGCCAAATTTGGCTTTTACAATATGAAACATTATGTACACATAGAAAAAACTTTTTCTAACGCCTAAAGTCAAGATAGATGATTTTTCATTTTTCAACACATTCCTTCCATGAAGTAGTGAGAGGTAGAAACCAACGTAGTAACTACATAACATAGCTCATGAGAGAGAGAGAGAGAGAGAGAGAGAGAGAGAGAGAGAGAGAGAGAGAGAGAGAGAGAGAGAGAGAGAGAGAGAGAGAGAGAGAGAGAGAGAGAGAGAACCCACCAACCGTACCCACAATTAGCAAGGTATCTCAAGGGGTAGTTAGCACCCCTGAGCCGGAGTGCTAACTATCCACCAAGAGAAAATCTGCACTTATGTAACTCATGGAGAAAGGGATCCTCTCTCTTCTCTCTCTCATTTCATCATTATACATGATTATCTTTGGGTTCTACTACTCATTGGTGCACTCTCATGATGTTATCTTGATATTCTATGTGTAGAATGATCATTTATTGCTATTTTTGGTTCCACACATGTGAAATACAGTAGGGTCTTTTTAGATTTGATTCAATAGTTATAATATCATATGATATTATCATCATGTCATTCGCCTGATAAAAAAAATTGCAAACCTGTATCTTTTCTTTAGTGTATGTGGTGAGCTCCTTCTTTTATCTTTCCATAACCTTTAGATGCTTGTGCTTTATAAAAAACCTCTACAGTTCTTGACTCTTGCTCAAGATCTTTTTTTTAAAAGACACATAAGAAAACATTACTTAATGATTTATAGAAATAGAATTCATCAGTTTGATTTAACTAAAACATTAAAGCATAATTAGCAATCAAACATGAAAACAGTAAGGTTTATATTACCAATTTTTCTCTTACACCTCCAGATTATTTTGTTTGGAATGATTATTTATTTTCCTTTCTTTCATCTCTTGTGATAGGTTTAACATACATAAATACATATGACATATTCAAAGCTCCACATCCACCAAACATTCAATTTCGTTATTGTATCAAAACAATTGAAATAAATAACTAAATATCTTATATTTTGAACACTCCAAAAGGATTTGGAGTTTTGCCCATATATCCTCATCCAACCAACTTGGCTTGACTGGCTCTTCTCCCTTTTTGTTTAATACTAATATGGTCAAGCAACTACATAAACAAGATCACATATTGTGACATCAATCTTATAAGTTTCAGAAACACATACGAAACTTGAAGAACCAAGATGTCCAATCAAGAATCCTCGACATGGACCAAAGGTGGAGCAGAAGGCCCGACAGCCAGATCTAGCGGTTCAAAGGTCACATGCAAAATCAAGCCAACAAGGAGCTCACCAGAAGGATGGATGCCAGATTGATCCACCTAAATTGCGAATTTCATCAACAAATAGTGGCAAGGTGGAAGTTTTAGTCATATCATCTTGCATGTCACCGAACTCAATGGAGGACCATAATAGCCTCCCAATCTATTTTGTGGAAGATCCTAAGGGAAATCTATTACCAATGTACGCCTATCAACTTAGAGGCGATGGTGTATTGCACTCGATAAGATGCTATGGATGCGGACGAAAACATCGTCGAGCCGAATGTCTACATCGAGGGGATCCATCAACATTCGAACCCTATTGTGCACAATGCGCAGTCAATCATCCATGCTGAGATTGCCTGATGAGGAATTCACAAATAGCCAGGAGGCATTTGGCCTATGTAGACCGACACGCACCTGTGGTGACCCTTCCACCTCGAACGCACTATAAAAGGAAAATCCTAGTGCCACCGGGTTATGAAACGAGTGAGGAAGAAGACAATATGAAAAAAGTCCCAAGGTACGCATAGATACCCTCAGGTAAACACATAACACCATCATAGAAGACAGAGCTGACAGAATGTATCAAATTAATTAGTGATGAATTACAAAGGGGATATTTGTTAATAGAGCGACTTGAAGGCAGATCAGCACAAGATCCAAGGAAAAGCGCAGTCACGCAACCTTCAACTAGGAAGTGCAATGATCAAGAGAAGACTAAAGTTGATGATTTCCCCTCAACGAGCAAGATTCAACCAAAGTCTAATTGTTCCACAATCCAATAGACCCCCAAATCAATGCCAATTCAAGGTATATCCATTCTTCAAAGGCCAAATCCAGGGAATCCAAGCCCAAATAGGCCTCCAATCCAGCAAGCACTAGTGCATACAACGACAATACCTTGTCCTCAATTTGTAAGATTGACTGCTGAGGAAAGTCGTCAGGTTATGGTGACATACCACGAATACCTGGATAGACAAAGTAGTCAAACAAGCGCGTCGTATCCACATTGCGAATTGGGAGAGTCTAGGACATTGAGACCAGTTGCGACAATCTATGAGGAGCCATATCAGCAAGTTATATCTTGGGATACTCTGATGGAATGCCTCGACAACCCAATCGCTAATGACCAAGGTTATCCGGAAAATCTAGCAAGTCCAAGTTTTTGTTGATCACAACAACTAATAAAGCCTCAGGTTTTACGTAAGAGAATTCTATACCACATTGTTCTTGTTATCCCAATGTTTGACTAATATTCCATTTATATCCAATATAACATACAGAGGTTCATTTGATGGATCTTCACAGAAGAAAACCTATGATGAATGATCTTGAATGCTCAAGACGTCTTGAATGCTCAAGTTGGAGTCTTCATTTTGTGTACTCTCCAAATCTTGATCATGTCTTGACTAAATCAGCTCAAAAATTCATGCTTGAGTATTTTGCTCGGAGACATAAATGAGTATGCATAGCTTAAATTCAAAATTGTTTCAAAAAAAGATCTTTGCATACAACGTAGAATATTTGAAGATTTCTGTTGTCAAGACTAATCTTCCATCTTGTGGAAATATTTAGTATAGATATTTGGAGTTGTAGTTACCAATAACTACGCTTGCGAGTAACATCTCCCATGTTACCCTCTTGAGAGCTACTATAAGTAGTCATGGAGATGTTTCGCCTATTTTTCCCATTCAAAGTTATTCTCATTCATCCATGCTACCATATTTTAGGTCCATGTTACAGAGCAAAATATGGCATTGAGTTAAATTCTTAGTACAATGGGATGGATGGCTTATTGATGAGGGTAGTTCGGAGTTTGTTGATGTATTTTCAAGCACATTGCTCATACAAAATTTTGTGAGGGCCCTTGTGGCCCTCATACACTATTAAGTATCACATGACACTCAGGCATAGGAGATTTTATTTCACTTCCTTAAATCATGATTATTGTAGTTTTTCCTACTCTCTATGCTCTCATTTTTTACCCCGCATTGAGAGCAATGCAAAGAGGTCATGCATAAATCTATATGTTTTTTAGGAATGTATCCATTATTGGGCTCTTAAGAACTAATTTGCTTCTAAGTCTAGTAATTAAGGCTTCTAGAAATAGCTTGTTGGTAGGTAGTCCACTTTCCTACATGGACTAGTATTTGGCCTAACTAAAGGTTCCTTTAGAGTTTCCATGATAGTATAAACAAAAGTGGGCACTATTGAGATTTCATGTTTATGAGATTTGGTAATACATCTTTGATCATAGTTTACTGATAAGGTCTACATATATTATTATTAGTACACATGTCATCAAAGCGAACTTTCATTGCCAAGGATTATACATGTGTCAAAATAAAGCAGATGAAGATCATCCATCATCTCAATATAAGTATGTCTATATAGTGTTGTGATTACTGATGTTACTAATAAACTCAAATTTTAGGTACTTCAACTCATCAACTACATAAGAATGTTGAGCAAGCAAATAACAGCAATTTCTTCAACCTTAAATCTACATGTGTTATCTTATGTTGTGACAAAAGAATAGAGGATGGACAATGCTATTAAACTCCCATTGGAAACTCAATAACAAGCAAAAAATACAAACAAACCAAGTACTAGATGAGATTGGTTTGGGAGGTTGCAGTAGAAGGCTTGATCACATTTTAAACAGCAATGACTCAAATCAGCAAATGACACATCACAATTTCTTGGACTTTCAACAAATTGGCCTCTTGAGAATTCACATCAACATAACAAAGTGATTTGCTATTTACACATCACCTCAAACACAAGGTTATGACAACTTATAATCAAGCTACATCATGGAAAAAAATCAAGAGAATAGTAAATAGAAGAAAAATTCCATGCAACCAATTAAGATGACAGTAATACCACTAGGCAGAGGTAGACGAGTAAGTTGGGTGAAAGAAAGAGTTTCAAGAAAGCAAAATGAGAAGAAAGATCCATCCTTAATTGCATTGAAAAAGAAAAATACTTAGAGAAACAAGCACATTCAATTGCCTAGGAGATCTCTTAAGAAAAGAGAGAGAGAGAGAGAGAGAGAGAGAGAGAGAGAGAGAGAGAGAGAGAGAGAGAGAGAGAGAGAGAGTCTGCTATGTACTGTGGTGATTGCTTCTTGTCCAATGTCCAATAGAAATGCTTTTTGTCCAACGTCCACTAGAAATGCTAATTTGTTGTCACAGGATTAGTGTTAAAGCAGCAATAGCAACAAGAGCAGAAAAATAAAAAGCAAGACCATAGGCGCGAGTAGAAGGAAGACCAGCTTCTTGACATCTTTCAGACCACCGAGGAAAACATGACATGAGAAGTGTATGTATTTGCTGTTCTGGAAATGATCCAAATACATTCATCAAATATCTAATTTCATCACAGAGACTTTCAAATAGCAAGCTTATTCAAATTGCAATACAAAATGATCCCGAACCAAATGGTGGGCTTTTTATTTTATTTTAAAAAGCTTTTGTGCGTTGAGTCTGTTACAAAAAACAAAATTATTTATGCTGCTTTCTCTGAAAAGTAAAAAAATAAACAAACACATAAACCTCGGGTACGTGCCTACCTTCAAGATATCAAAACAATATCTGAACATATCCTCCATAAGATTCACTAGGCTACAATTCTATATGTAATGCTGTACAATGAAGATTTTTTTTCGTTGTCTGGGTGAACTGTTTTTGGAATACAAAAGTAGGACTCCTGATTTTAAGAGTTGATGATAAACGTCAATCAAGCCAACCAAGTTAGCCATGAATAAGAGGTAGACCAATTGCAATTACTAACAAAGTTGCTGGGAAACCAAATCTCAGATGATTCCAGAAAGAAAGGTTGTAAGAAAAGTTTTTTGCTCGTCTGGCCTGCTCGCTCACAATCAGGTTAGCTGCAGATCCAACTAACGTTAAATTGCCAGCTACTGTGCTCACCCAGGCCAGAATAAGCCATGCTTTTGTCACACTTGCTCCAGGTGTGGCTTCTGCAGACATTGCCACTCGCATGCCCAGTAATAAAACTGCATACGTTACAAGATCGAATCAGCTTCATATACATAATATATGCAATCACGACATTTCTAATTTGGCAAAGCTCAGCGTTGACTTAGACTATCTAAAAACCAAAAACAGACGGTTATACCAATGGATCCTCTACTATAGCTACACACGTACAAGTTTCCCAGACCTCACCTGTTGGAACATTCGAAGCAACATTTGACAGCAAGATTACAACGATGGAGAGCAGTGCTACTCCACTTGCTGTGTTTATACGAGAATGCGGTTCCACTGCATTCCAAAGTTCCCCTGGTATGCCAGTCTTATTGAATCCTTCAACAGTTATGAACATGCCCGAAAAAAAAACTAGCAAGGAATATGAAACCTGCACAAGTAAAAATTGTGCTTTAGAATGTAATCAATGCTTTTGATTGTTAATGCTTGTTGTTTGTCAAATTGCCTATCTAGATTTAACCCAAACACCATAAACATGTAAAAAGAAATGGTTGTTTTTACTGAAAGCTCACAGAATTGAACTCCAAACAGCCACCTGCTTCCCAATTTCACTAAAAACTTGAGCCATCCACCTAATTATGCGAAGGTATTGCCAGATCATTTCAATATGGAACTGTGAAGGAATAGCCATCAAATAGAACTTTTACGGTTTGAAAAGAATGATCTGTTAGAAAGCTTCATGAAGTTCTGATAGGTGCCATTAAGTACATCAACATAAAGCACAACCTTCATATATGTGACATAGTGATAAGCCGTTGTTATGCAAGGTACTGCTGACAGTTTCTGAAAGTTACAAAATCAAACCCAGCTTACCTGATCCAGGCTTGGACTAGCATCGTCAAAATCAAGCACCATCAGTACCACAGCAGCAGTCATTGCACTCCATGACAAGTTCAGTCCGTAAAGAAGTGCAACCAGCATGCCCACAGTGACAACGTACACCGAGATCTTCCATAGCCGTCTCCTCATTTTATTTTGAGATCCTTGAGATTCTTTGGTTTCTGGCTGGAGAATAATAGAGCTGGATCTAGAAAGACTAGCAATGTTCAAACGTATGTCAGAAACTCTAGATCCAAGCTGACTTTGTCGAGAAAATGAGTTCCTTGGCTCTAGATGTAAGAGGTCATTAATCTCTAAAAGGGAACACCTCCCAGGACCAAATGTTTTGTCCACAATATCGCCGTCAGATTTCCCCCTCCTATGATAAATTCTCTCAAATTTGTTTGTGTTATCCTCCACGGCCGATGCAAATTTTAAAGCTTTTGCTGAGTCTGGACATTTGGGAGGAGAATCATTTTGCTCGCTATCATGCGAGTTTACATCAAGACCCTCTTTGTCATGCGAGTTTCCACAGCCATTGAGAATATCTGCAGGTCCAAAATTTGACAATCTATCGGTGTTGTCAAAAACAGATGGCAATTCATGCTCTTCAACTGGGAGGATGGCAGGCGAAGAAGACATCTTCGATCGATCCTTCTCGACATCGTAGACCTCATCCTTGCTTTCCTCCATATCTGTGCTCTTTGAAAGTCGCCTCCAGTAGATCAGGAGTAGCCCAAGAGTATTGACTACAATTCCAACTGCCACAGCAGGAAAAATCCCCAACAGAAACTTTCCAAAGGAGATTTGACTTTGCACTGCAATGACGAGGTTTTGAGGATTGCCGATGGGAGTGGTGGCAGATCCTATGTTTGCACTGGTGGCTAGGGCCATGAGAAAGGGCTGAGGGGGGAAATTCTTTTGGCCACAAATCCTCAGCACAAACTCTGTGAAGATGACACAAGTAGTGTCATTCGTAAACAGGGCACTAGAAATGCCTGCCAGAAGAGACACCCGGCATAGCAAGTCTTTCCCACCTCTGCTTTTCCAAGAAAGCACAGAGCCCAGGTACTGGAAGAGGTCGGCCCGTTCTAGATACACGCTTACAACCATTGTTCCAAATAGCAGTCCCAGGATGGGCAGATCAACTGCTGCAAAAGCCTGGCTGGGGCGGATGACTTGGAACACCACCATGAGAGCTGCCCCAAGAAGGGAACCAGCTGTTCTTCCAATGGGAAGTAAGGGAACTTTCGGAAACACAGCCATAATCCAGAAAACAACAAATGCGACGCACCCGAGAACCACTTTTGCAGTTGATGCCAACGCCATAGTGAAGAATGCTTAATGCTCTTTCGGCTAAAGGAGCTTCACATGCACTGAAGCTTTATATAAGAAGTTGGCTGGTTAATTCCTAGAACGGATACAATAAAATGTCTACAAATTGAAGGTCTAAACCTAAATGTTACTCAGCTTACCTCTCCTCTTGGCAGCACTCTACACCTGCAGCTACAGCTCGAAGAAATAACCCACAGGCTGCCATTGATAAATGCCTTTTACCGTTTTTCAAGGATATCTGTTCACTGAAAGGAGCTTTTTATGTCACACCATGCATACAACTGCAAGAGAAGAGTGTACAGTCCTTTTGAGAGAGCAGCAGCCAAATAAGCTAAACTCCACAGAAGTATACTAAAAAGATAGAGCTTAAATGACACTACTAATTGATGTTATGGCGACATGGAACTCTTAGTCTTGCTGGGTTGGTGCGCAGCAAGAATTGATAAAAAATATGGGCGTTCTGTTTTTCAAACTTGGCATGTAACGAACTCACTTCTTGTGCAACAACTAAAGGAAACCCCATCATTTCTCAAGCTTCATGCGGCCATCACATCACGATAGTCTACTGAACGTGCTGTTAGCAAATGTATATATACACGGAGCAGACTGCAAAAAAAATTCTTGCTAACTATATTGTAGATTAAAAAGAAACATCTAACGGCAGCTTAAACATTATCTACCGCAAAAACATACATTCCGATAGACATTTGAAGCAATCTAGTTGCTATACCTTCACCTTAGCACAATGCAGAAAACTCCAGATATCAACGATCCAAACTAACGGCTGAATAGGCTTTGCTGCTTCCCTACATGCACCCCTTAGCAGCTCAAAACCAGAAAAATTCTTACTGTCTCCGAAAAGGCAGTGCTCACCATAAATAAATCCTAGCAGATATCACCAATCTATCAAAGAAAAGCCACAATATCCCCCGCATGGCTGATAAAGATGAATCTGATAGTGACGGTTCGACAATAATGACACTAGGTTATGCAGAGATCTGAAAAACCTATCATATGTACAAATCAAATTCTGAAACTGATGAGAAAGGTATAATATATATATGTACAAGCCAACGCATAAAACTGATGCAGAACCCTTCAGATCTCTTGCTAAGATGTGTATAAATTCGCAATCAAAATCAGCTGTTAGTCGAAGATAAAGCAGATTGCAAAGCCTTCTGTCCCTTTAAAAAAGACATATACGTACAAGTCAAATCATGAATTGATGCATTACCTTACAGATCTCGTGGTTTATAGGATGAGCACAATATATTCACAATTAGGATCAGTTAGTGGAAAATTAAAGAAATTTGCTTCCGCCACTTTACTTGAATTTTCACTCCGATTTACCTACAAAATAAATATACATCTTTACAAGCCAAACCAACTTTACAGATCTCAGGGTAAATCAAATGCGCATAAATTCCCAATTAGATCGTGTTGTTACCGGCAGTAAAAAAGATTGCAGAGCTTTCTGCCCCTCTACTTGAATTTCCACTCCGATTCACCTAGGAAATAACTATACAAATGCACAAGCCAAACCATAAAATTGTTGCATAACCTGGTAAATAATCCAGATATGCACAAAACTCGCACCAAAAAATTACTTTCTAGTTTAAGACAAAGCACACAGTAGAGCTTTTCTGGTCGTTTACTGAGTTTTCAATCACAAAGTCACTTAAAAAATGCCTAAGAAGATGCAACAACTAGAAGCTATTGATTAGGAGCAACATGACTCATGATACACCTGCATGAGTCACGACACGTACACAGGAATCAGAGAAAAGCGGTGTGGGCTCATCCTCCTGTGACCTGTTGCTGATGAATTCTTGCCGACCTGCATTCAGCAAAGCAAATCACCGTCGAACACTCGTCTGCATCGCCATGTGAAAGCTTGGCACATGGCAGATAAATAAGCAGCCAGTGATGCAAGGAGGATGATTCGGGAGATGGAGATGCTGATTTGGTCGGTCCTCGAAAAGCAGATGGATCGAGGACAAGCTCTTCTTTTAGACTCGGATCAAAGCATAATTGCCTCCTCACTTTCTCAACTACTTCTTCGGTTAGTGCTCGGGAAACTTTTTTTGCGCTATCCAAAAAAATACCTTCATTTTTTAAAGTTTCTCTATTTTTTGAGTACTATTATTCATGGGAGGGTTTGTATCCCGATATAAGAACCGTTAAAAATTTCATCTTATCAAGTTTTGAGAAATAAAGTCGGTTCCCTTGGTATACTTTGCCAATTTCAAGAGCATAGATCGCTCGTGTCCAGAGTTATGCCTCAAAATTGTGCACTTTTTTTAAGATCGTCGATTTTATGGAAATTGTTGCCTTCAAATTGTCAACTTAAAATATAGATTTTGTCGATAAATATTGCATCCATAAAGGGTTCCCATCGAGCGAGCACATCAATATACCCATATAATGGGTATTAAAAAATAGCAAATTAGTGTTTCTTAGACTTTATGCCCCTTCAAAGTTTGGATCCTAGCCTCAAGGGGGGGGGGGGGGGGGTTAAAGCCTTTGACTTGTGGACTTAACCCTTTAGTAAAAGGATTTACTCGAAAAATTGCTTCTCATTGTTGAAGATCATTAAATCTTGCAAATGTTGCCCTTTCTCAAAGATTTATGCATTCAGGTTGCATTGGTCGAAGGCCATCAATACAAAGTTACCCATAAAACATTGAATTTATATCACGAAATTTGATGGTGGTCAACTTTTTCTTTTTTGCATATCATGAAATTTAATATATACGTCATCTAGTTTTTTTTTTTGACATATTATGACACTTGAAGTCCACAAAAATTTGTTTCTCAAAAACCTTGTGCACATAAAAGGGTAGGGTAATAAAGAAATTTGAGAAGAGAGATTATGACCCATTAAGATGCATAAGCGAGACTCGCAAAATACTTTAGCCATAAGAAGGGTCATCATCCTTTAGGCTTAGAAAAGTTATTTTTTTCTTTCCTTTGCATGTTTCAAGAGTGGTTCAATCATGGCTTGGCCTAACATACTAACCATCATTTTTATCCTACACTCTACATCATTAGCAGTATAGATTGACCTTTTTGCACCTAGATATGGCATGAGATTAGTGAAAGAGTTCCTAGAACTAGACATGTGGGAACTAGCCCCACTATCTATCCACCAAACTTCTTCATTCTTAAAAGGAAAAGATGAAAAAGTAGACATCATTTATGAATCCTCTCTTTCACTTTCTACACCCTCACACTCATCCTCATTAGTAAGGTTAGCTTGCTTAGATTGGTTCTTCTTCTTGAAACAGTTTGATGCATAGTGTCCTTTCTTGCCACAGAAAAAACACTTGATCTTTGACAGCTTCTTCTTGCCACTGGATGTTGTAGTTTGTGAGGACTGGTCCTCACCACCTTCTTTGGCTTTGTCCTTCTTGAAGTGTTGTTGTCCTTTGCCCTTGCCTCTTGACTTGTCTCTGATGAAGAGTGCTTTGTCATCTCCACCATCTTTCAATGAAAGTCTGTTGATCCTCAGCATCTTGTTCTCTTGCCTGCTTTCTTTAGCAATGAGAACACCTTGTAGTGTCTCCAAGGATGGAAGATCCTCTCTGACAGCATAAGTCTGCACAATATTGTCATACTCATCTCTAAGTCCATTTAGGACTACTTGAACAAGTTCAGTGTTCTTAAGAGCATCACCAATACCAACTAGCTCTTGTTGAAGATCCTTAACTCTCATGACATATGTTGAAGCACTCTCATCTACGCTCTGATAACTTAGAAATATTTGATTTCTAAGTGTAAGCAATCTAAATGTATTTTTGATTTCATAGATTGTTTTTAGAGTATCCAAAGCTTCCTTGGCAGTGGTGTATGTACTGATCTCTCTTAACACTTTATCGCTAGCAAAGTTCATTAAAAAGACAATGCCCCAATTAAAAAAGGTCAAAGAAATGAAATCAAATTACCATAAACACTAAAAACAAAAAACTTGAGATTTTAAATATTGTCTTTGTTCAACAAATAATTTATCACATAAGAAGTAAACAATCTTTTAATTTTTGGATAATCTGATTTCGGAATAAAACATGTCAGTTCCATTCTTAGGCCATGCTGATTTTTAGCATTATCAGCACCCATTTTTGTGCACAATGCTCATGCTCTTTTCATGAGAATCAAATTATTTTTCTCCGATTTCTTCACATAGCCAAGTTTTTCCTTTTCCAATCTCCAACTTGCATCAATTTCCTAATTAAATTTGATGAGAAAATCTTAATCTTTTTTTTGGGGGTGTTTTAGACAGTTAATTCTCTATTTCTTTCGAAATTGGATAGTAAAATTTGAAATCATTTACTTGGTTCATGGACTTTGATGATTCTTTGTGATCTTTTTAAGAATGAGAGTGATAAGTGTTATTAATGCACCACTACATGATTGGCACATTTGGACTTCTTTCAACCTATTGCACCATTCTCTTTAAGTTGCCTCTACAACTTGATTACCATTGGAGTTGTGGTGCATTGTCCCTCAGCTAAAAAAGAAATTTCCTTGAGTTATCCCTATGTTCATGTGTCACCTGGTGGGAACCCAAGCTCAATTTGAAATGTGGGAATGCCCTTTTTTCCCAATTGAAAGACAAATTTTATTAACTTTATTAGGGTGTGAGAGGTTTAGAGATTACCATTTAAATAAAAGACATAAAAGGGTTTATATTTTTTTTCTGGATAAGAAACAAAGCAAATAACAAATAAAAAATAAGAAAAATAACTAGGCTCCAACAAGCATTTAACTCAATATGAAAAGCATGAAAACAAAACAGAAGGAAAAAGAAAAAATTTCAATTTCTTAAATATGTTATTGAGTTTTTTTGTATTTTAGGTTTTTTTTTTTTGACATTTTGATCTCCCTCAAATTTGACTCTTCAAATACAATGTCAAATAAGGGCAAATAATTTATTACCTTTCACTTGACACTCAGGCTATTTGACATTTGTCTTTCTTTGCAAGGCAAGTAGAAGTTGAGCCACATACACGAAAACACATTAGATAGCAAACATTATCATGCAAACATAGGTGTCATTGTTCCAATGAATACTTTTTGGCATGTCATTTCAATTGATTAGGTAGTATAGGGTCATGGAATTTCGTAAAAGGAGGCACACCAAAAGTAAGCAAATAGATCTTTTGAAACCAACATCTTTTTCCAAAAGGTGGGACACAAAATAGTCAATGGCGATGACAATGCTCCTCAATGCATTATTTCAAATGCAAAATTAAAACACTTGTTTTCCATGCTTGTCAAAGTGTTGGCAAGCTTTACTCCTCTATTTGTAGTACCCAAATGTTCAGATCACTTGTCTTAAATGGGTGCAAAAGATACTCTCATGTTGATAATGTCATTATTTGAAATGAAATGTTTATGCTCCTTAGGGCCCTTTTTGGACTCAAAAAGGGCCTCTTCCTTGCCTTAACAAGTTTCCTAGTCATAATTACTTTAGTGCTAATCAATCCTGCGTGGCACCCTTACCTTGGGTTTGTGAAGAATTGCCAAACTTTTGGCAAATCTAGCTTGATAAAAAACCATGTAGAATCATGTAAAATGTACATAAGTGTCCCACACATGTGAGGCCATGGATCCATGTGTGAAACCTACCCTACTATAGGTTAGATCAAGTCTAAAGGGTTGGTCATGTCATTTTGGTAGTGATTCCTAGATTATAGGACCTACACCTAAGTTTAAGGTGAAAAATTGACCAGCTAGTCACCTACTAGGCATGACTCTAGGAATTAGGCTAGGGCTTCAAATTAGGGCAAGAGAGCCAAGTTAACTTCCTTATTACATGCTGGAAATCCACCTAACTTCACAAAGGAAGTCACTTTTGCTATGTATTCCATCTCTCCATAGTGAGAAGATAGATTATTTTTGGACTTCATTGACAATCTCGAGCTATTCCCATTGTACATTGAGTTTTTGTGATCCAAATGCAACCAAATCAGTTTGTACTTGTTTCTCAACTTGCAGGCCATACTACAGGCTGTAGTACAGGCTATGGTACACATGTGCCAAGTCGGATTTAGTGATTGTTCTTGCATGTTGATTGTCAAATTGCCAATCCAGATCAACTTTTTTGTGTCTAGTTTTTTGATAGGTTGTAAAGCAAGCATCCAATCACCCTTGTGGATCTTTTGTAGATCCATTTATGTTTCTAAAGTACAGTACTTTCACGTGGTATCAGATCCAAGTAACCATTGATCAAAAGCAAATCCATTTTTAGCAAGTTTTGGTGCTAAAAACTAGTATTGAGATGGCAAGTTTGAAGCTATACTTTGGCGACGAGATTTGATAGCAAACTTGGTAGGGACCAAAATCTGTACTATTCACATGATTGGGCACCTTTGAACCGACATTTATTGCATGATATGCATTTGATCACTAAAAATTCAATTTTTGAGTTCTTGATGAGATTTTTGTTGCTAATATTAGGAAAAGCCAGCAAGTGTGAGTGCCATTGATTAGATTTGACATAGGTTCATCAGATCTAATTAATCTAGGCTGAAATCAGGTCGGGTTGGATATAAAAAGACTGATTGTAGTTCTGATCTGAGGATATCTTGATGTTCTAAATAAGAAACATATCGAAAAGAAATTCGTCAAAATGTCAAGCAAGCAGTAAATAGAAAAAAATAAATAAATTTAGGAAATAAACGAACCTAGTACATATCAAGATAAAAACAAGGTTCGTTGTACTTTTTCCTTGAAAGTAGGATACTACTATGGTAATTTTGCCCTGATCAGAGATAGAATATAGTCGCAGATTCTCTTTGACAATAGATAACCAGTCATCAATATGTAATGAACTCATTTCTCCCTCAAAGGTTGGTATGTTCTCAAAAGGAACATCATCAGGATTTTGTTGAATATTGATTTGTTGATGTTGATTTGCCTCTGACGAACTGCTTTCACCATTGTAATAGGAACTAGGAATGGTCACTATGCTCCCATAACTGGTATTGTCTCTTGTCTGTAACCCAGTAATTCCCACATTTGCTTTCACAGCCACAGAGGAAGCATCTTCTATTTGCATGGATGTATTGCTGAATGCCATTGTACAAAGAGAAGATTGGTATTAAGGATTTTCTTCTTCAACTTCATATTATTTGGAACCAGCTTCGTAATCATCATTGTAGTCTCCATCATCACTGATGTAGTGATTGGGATGCAATTTTGTCTCTTGACGATATTCTCCTCTGTTGTATGTGTTGTGATGTATAGGGTCTTCTTCATTGTATCGCAACTTCCAGGGATATCATTTGATTGACCTGTAGACTCATATTGGTCCATATGTTGTCATTCAGAGTGATTATGACCCTCATAATCAACAATTTTATACTCGGTTTCATATTGGCCATTATTATATTTGTCTGCATCACCAAGATGATATTCTTGATCATCTGGTTGACAATCATGATCCGCATCGAAATATTGTTCATGCTCGTTCGTATCATCACATTGTTGATGATCATCTTGTTGACAATCGCTACCATCATCACATTGCGGATCATCCTATTGACAATCGTCACCACCATCACATTCCTCTTCATCTTGTTGAGAATCATCACCACCATCATCATACCAGTCACTTTGGTTATCATACTCATAATCATTTCCATCCCATTGATCTTCATAGTCGGACATATATTCATTATCAATGTCCATGGTATAGTGACAAGTAGTCTGTGGGTTATGGGTCCACAAAACTGAATGAAGTGAGAAGAATTTAAAACAATTGCTAATTTCACTGATAAAATCACAAATTTGCTAGTAACAAATTTGTGCTTCTTTACCGTCCCAAAATTCCGAGTCCTCAAGGAATGTAACCTGTAGCTTTTGGCAAAATGTCAGCTTGGGTTTCAGTAATTGATTTGGGTTTTTTTAATACCACAACTATCTTGTCAAGCTCAACGTAATGATCACTTTTGCTACTTATTGCATCAAAATCCGAGGTCAAACGTAGAAGATATGACAATTCAAAGAATAAAAACGTAAAATGTGAATAACTTGAAACAGAAGGGGTCTTAAAAAGAATAAAAATTATAAAGTAAAAAATGATGATCATTGTACTCAGCACAGTGAGCTGAGCAATTTCAGTTTTTACATCACTGAATTCCGACATCAAACGCAAAAGTTAATGCTACACGAAGAAAGAGATATAACAGACTTAGAAAGGGGACTCTAAAAAACATTTACAAATTGGATTTAACAAAGTTTGGATTCCATGAAACGTGGTGTGCTCGTGGAATAACAAGAAATCGTAAAAAATTACAAAATTTACGGCAAATAGGAAAGAAACCGAGTAGAGAGAGAACGAACTCGACCGGAGGTGAGAGAACGGGTAGAGAGAGAACGATCTCAACCGAAGGTGAGAGAAGAGGCAGGTAGAGAGAGAGAACTCGACCGAAGGAGAGAGAGGGGCGGTAGAGAGAGAGAGAACTCGACCGAAGGAGAGAGAGAGAGGTCGGATGAAGCAGAGAAGAGAAACGTGTGTGAGACGGTTGCTTCCAAAATAGGAAGGATGTTTAAATATGTTCGGAAGGATGTCGGGGATCTATCTGATGCGGAAATCACACTAGCTATTGACTTGGAGTCCGACTCTACAGACACTAACATCAGAATTATTACTGTAGATGAAGTTACTGTAAGTGCAAATGGAGTTTTTGCGGGTAGTTATCAGGAAATGATGTGAGAATCAATATCAGTTTAGATCTGAGGAATTCAGACCCAAGGTTTGTTAATCAACTGCACCTGTTGCACAGCTACTGTGACGAACATCTGCGAGGAAATCAATAATCTCTTTCGCTTTTGGTCATATTTTCTGCATACCAATTTCAACGCTGCCATGTACAAAGAATTTTGAAAACTAGCGGAGGAAGATGCATGGAAGAAGGCTTCTGGTGGAGAGTGGTGGTCGCGTGACTTAGGTTTAAGTTTAGGTTATGGCTTAGGGTTAGGTCAGGTTAGGGTTTAAAGTTAGGGCATTTTTTTTTTAAAACAAAAACCTCAAAGTGAAAGAACTGAAATTTTTTTACAAAGAAATAGGACTTCAAGAATGAAAGGTTGAAGTGCTTCTCTCCCAAATTCTTTATTCAAACTAGAATTTGACCTCTTCCACAAGATTTGTCATATCTCTCGCAATTTTCAACCAAATTGGCTATAAATTGGCTCAAATTCAAGCTAAGAGTGAGATCTACAATCCTACAGAATTACAATAAAAAAGTTTGGCTAAAAGTTCAGCCAAAAATGGAAAAAACAGACTGCAAAAAACTATAACGAGCTAAAATTGGAAAGAAAACACTAAAATGGCCATAACTTGGCCATTATAGCTCCAATCAAAAAATCTCAGTAGCTTTAGAAAGCTAAAAGAGAGATCTATTAATCTACAACAAGAAACTACACACAAAAAAAAAAAAAATTGAGAATTAGATAGTCAAAACTGAATCAAAACTTGTTGGAAATTCAAAAATAAAAAAAGCTAGAACAAGAAACTCTACCAAATTTATAAAAATCCAACAAATCTGATGGGGAAAGGATTTATTGCTCTGATACCAAAATTGTCATGTGCCAACCTTAGCATTCAAACATCTAATCCATTCATTAAACATCAAATTACAATGGAAATGCAAGAAATCAAGAAACTAGTCAAAAATCAAGAAGATAGTTAAAAGTAGCAAAACTTCACCAAATTAGGCAAAGTAAGGTATTTTTATTCATGATTACTGATCATTCACAAGATAGGGGCCTGATTCTAGAGCAAGATCATAGCTCTTTTGTGATTTTAGGCACATGAACCACCTTCTTCATCAAGAAAGCTCTCAAAGAGAAGCTCCAAGATATCTTAAAACTCAAAATTACAAAATGAACAATAGCCTCCAAATTTAGCACGACCTCAGCTATTTATAGTGGTCGTTTGTGCCTCTACTATAATTTTGGGGCCTTATTTGGCTAATTTGGGCCTTACAACCATTACTACAAATCCGTTGTTCACAAATATAGCGAGGTTGTTCGAATCACCTTATTAACTGTCCTAATGACTAATTCTAGTCTACTTTAGCTCCATGGCCATATTTGGCAATTCATTAGTAAGCTCATGGGTTAATTACATGCAACACATGACAAAGGATGATATAGTTATACTAAATAAAGATTAGAACAATACAGATAGCATAGAACATAAATAGATTGCACATGTATAGAATTCATAGAAAAATATACATTGATATATCAAATGCTGCTCCATTTTATGAATTTGGGAGCACAAAATACATGTACTGATGCCCAACTTGGGCTTTCATTTGCATAGATCTCTTCCCATTCGCTAGTTGACAGGTGGCAAGTACTATGAATGCTATGACTCCCAAGTGGGGTTGACTTCCTCCCATTGTTGGGTATCGGCGGTTGTAATGCTTCGAGATGGCTTTGAGTTTTATGTCTTCCTGTGCGGTGGGTAGTCCGCTCCCATGCGACTTTTGATCGGTCTACGTCTGGCCTTAACTCTTTGCACCAAAGAAAGACAAAATTTGTTTACAACTTACGTTCGCTCGCTTAAATCCGGCTAGTTGCAAGGTTTAGCGGCCCAAAATTGCAGGGGCTGACTATCGTTGGATATTGTCAATGTTAGGCTATAATGCTTCTAGATGGATCCTAAAGTAGTGGTAGATTGACATTAGTGCAAAATCCAGTGAAATCAATGCCCAAAGGATTTACATACTCATAGGTAGGTGCTTTGGGAAAAGGGATTCGAAAAGCGACTAAGATCTCCTAAGGTTGGAGTTGCAGATCCTCGGGATGCCAAAAAGCTTCGAGTCAAAAAGGCCCCATTTAAAAAAAAAATGTTAACATTGAGTTTAAATGGGACCAATGTTTAAACCTTTTTTGAAAACTCTCCTGTGGCGCGAGGAGGCAACCGTGAGGGGAGAGCATCTTAGAAGGCTTCGCTGTCCAGGTGCGAGAAGAATGTGACGAAGAGGCTTCGCTGCTCAAGATGGTCAGAGGATTGCTTCGCTGCTCAGCTCGGAGGAGGACTAAGTAAAGATTGATGCTCTGCTACTCAGCTGGGAGAAGGATCGATGAAAACATTTATGACTGGAGCTAAATCCCTGATGAGGCTTCCTTGATCATCTGTGAAGAAGCTTCCCTGCCCGCACATCCAAAATGCCTTTGGTGTGGGGTGAGTTTCAAAACTATATTTGCATTGAACTATGGCTGGTTTCCATTTGATTTTTTGATGCTCCACAATGTTCAATAAGATTAGCCTACAGTTGTTCACTTCCTCTCTACTTCTGTTATCCAGTATATTGAACTCTCCAGCTCTGCCTCTAATTTTGTATAATACCATTTTTGTTTCTGTTGAAAAGTATATTCAACTCTCTAGTTCTGCCTCTAATCAAAACACTTTCTACCATCAATGCTGCAATCTGCAATGAGCCGGAACGTACTGTTCCACAAGAAAAATGAAACTGTTTTCCATATGGGAAAAAAGAGATGTTTCCCTAGATTAAAATGAACTAAAGTAGGTAATTTCCATACTAGGCAAAATGGCTCTTTTCCTAGAATGTGGTTCTAGGAAAATGAAAGCATTTTTCCTATATAGAGAAATCCTCTAGGAAATATTCCCTAGATGTTTCCCACTATATAGGGAAAAAAGTTGTGCCACTTTTCCTAGTATGGAAATTCCCTAGTAAGCTCACTTCAATCTAAGAAAACTGCCATTGATTATGCCACCCTAGATTGACAATCTAGGGAATTTAAGGATAGTAATCCCTATATAGGGAATTCAATCCTCAAAATTTCCTAGATCACTCCCTATATAGGGAATTGCAAACTAGATTGCATTCCCTATATAGGGAATTGCAAACTATAAAAGTGGAGCATCTCATACTATTGAATTTAAGAATAATATCTCCCTATATAGGAAATTTCAACCTAAAATTTTTCTAATTTGCATTATTGTAACAATGTTATTGAATTTCTCCATAATTCACTATATTAATTCAGCAGCTCTGACATTGTAACATAATATTTACTGCAGGCAACACTGAATAATCAACGTTTTCCAAGGTTACAGTAATCCTGAATAAACCTCTAAATAGTCTTTAGTTTCTATAACGACCATCGAAACTCTCTTGTGAACGTGTAGCGATCCTATCACAAGCAATAATATAATCTATTGAGAATTGTTCCACCTGCACTCATGAAATTCAAATCTATGTCACCTGCATTAGCAATAGAGACCACATGTGAAAAGCCTTGCTGCACCCATACAAGTCATTGATGCACCAACACCCTACATTATTTAAGCATGAAGCAACTTGCTGAAAATTAGATAAAGAACTTAATCCTATCAAATACTCACAAGAGACAAGCTGTAATGAAAAACACTGAGTGTGATGAACAAATCTTTTCATATATTCGTAGAAAACAAAACGCATAAGTATATACACAGTTTTGAGTTTCTTTTTCTCCACAATTGTCTCTAATCAATCTTTTGGCACCAACTCTGGCTTGGTAGCTCATTTCGATATTTCGCTTATGACGATTCTGCATCAGAACAACATCGTTGGATTACGGATTCGAAAGGATGATTGCATGCCAGTTGGGTTGCACCATCTGATTCAAACAATGGCAAATTACTGATTAGAAAATTAGCTTATCTTTGCTAACAGACTGTAATGCACTATCTGGTCCATGAATGAACTACAATGTAGGTTTATGCTTATCCTTAGTAAGAAGTCCAGGATTAAGCACAATTGATGACTGCATAATATTTAGTTTTTAGTCTAAGTATGACAAGAGTTTCTAGATAGATAGTTATTGCATTGAGCTGCTTTATCTATCATGGTTGAAACACGACAACGCACATGATAAGCACCAAAACTGCCTCTTCTGACAACAGTATTGCCGCTGCTTCAACATGTGCGACAGATTTCACTAGGTTGATGGCATCCTGTACTCAACACAAGAAGCAAACAGGTTATCAAAAAACTGGGCTGGGCTTAAGCAACCTAGGAGCAAGGTTAGATTGCCTGTCTGAAAGGATTGTGAAATTAACCAAGCTCTAACGGATACAAAAAGATAATTGTGATCATCCAAATTTCAATAAGATAGAAATTGCGTGGAAATTGTTAGAAATGTGTAACATTAAAAAATGTATGCGACACAGTAGTAGCGTGGCATGATATTTTCTTCAGTTTTGGAGCTCGAAAGCTCAACAGCTTCTGAAGCACCATTCATATGACCTGGACGTAATCACTGGATGTAGCAACTCAGATAAAAATCCGTGGCTCTGTTAAGGCCTCTATACTCGATGGCTGCCATGTCATATGCAACAACGACTTTCTCCACTCTGTCTGGATGCAAACATCAGCACAATATTAGCTGCAAAACTCCCATTGTCATGCTAATGAAAGCTTTTTATGATAGATCCAATCGTGCATAGGGAGCAGACAGTTGAAGTTCATACCATAAGTGCCGAGGTAGAGGTATTTGTTCCCAAAAACATGACCAATTCAAGCCCCCCCATTTTCCATTATGATGATGCCTGCATTCATTCACAGTTCAAATTAATGGACATGCTTGCAAATTTATGCTGAGCATTTTTTAATAAGAAGCGTGAATTATATTCTTACGTCTTAATACTTACGACAGAAAGGTATAGTTTGTATACCGAGCAACTCCTCAATACTTGGAAACACCCCTTGAGAAACCATTGCTTTTTTTGAATAATAATCAAAATGTATTCCATTTAAGCTCTGAATCAAATCATCCAAAAGACAGTTTAACAGTTGTATATAGAGACATTACACATTATTTCCTACAATCAACTTAATGGTTCCAAAAGCCTACAAAGCCAAAGTTTATTCACACCTTAATGAAGCCAGGTATTCGTCCTCTGAAACACATGGCATTTCCTCTATTTATCTTGTATAATCGACGACCTGTTAATAGCATGCAGGCAAATTAGAAACCTTAATTATGCTATCAAATGAGTTAAAGTTCAAAATTGTGACGTTTACATCAAAGTCTCACAGAGCAGTTTACAACTATTCCTAGGCCCCAATAATTGCTAATGAAACTAGATTATATGCCCTTGCTGTAGAGGTAGATTATATGCCTTTGCTGCAACTTCTTCTGCATCGTAAGCACCTGTGCCACAACTGTATTCAATTATTGGGACACAATCCTTTTTGAAACTTGACCAGAATGAAAATATAAAAAGTACATTGTCAACTCGGCTTCAATATTTCAAATACTATCTGAGAGGTAACGTTAGCTTTGGCTATTGGAGGTGTAGCAAGAGAGAATGCCAAGAGTAAAGTACATAAATCTCAAGGAAAAATTTCATATGTCAATTGAAAGTTCAATTTCTAAAGCCATGACAGATCTGTGAGAGATTTTAAAAGGCTGAAAACCCTGTATAAGAGCAACTATACATGTGTAAAGATATGAAGTCCAATTTTATTCACGTACCTTCAGCGATAAGTGAAGATGACTCCCATTTATGATGCGCCATCCATGTCTTGTTCTCTTCTTTTACCTTTTGAGGCTCGAAAAAAGGGCAAAATCACAGACAAATTTGAGCTTGTACAAAAAACATGTAGCTTCCTCGAGTTATGTAGCTAGTGGTACAACTTTGAGACTGTCCATCATGCGCTAAGATCATGGTTTCATATCCATAACAAAGAAACAAGGAATACATATAACACCACTTCAATGTTAAAATGAGTTTTATTGATCCTATACATAGACAACGCCCATAGAAGAATTTAAGATCAATCATCATAGATAATCTCTTTTAGGTCTTGTCATGGTATGATCTCTGCAAAGGAGCAAAAGCTTAAAACAAATTTCTATTACATAAAAATGTCTTGCCCTTCAATGATGTGCAACTCGATTGAGTTCAAGAAATTTTTGTTCAAAACAAATTAAACCATCAGTCACTCCTACACACATAGCTTCAACCTAAAATTCCCACATAGCCCTTAGCAAATGCCCACTATCGCCCAGGGAAAAGTAGATGGGTTGTAGACTCATTTTTTTTCTTGGCATATGTTTTCATCTACCACATGTATATCCCTCGACAGTCAATGTTCCTGGAAAGCAATTCTGAATTGAAACTTTATTATCTAAAATCAACATATCTACTATATCTCTAGCAGAGACATCACTTCCAATCCTGTTGGCGGTCCTAGAGAGCGCAAAGTAGTACAATTTGATGTTTTTATAAAATGCGTCCACAGTGGGAATGGCATAGTACTTCATTACAATCGTTTCTGCATCTTCCTCTGTCAATTCCTTCAATTTTGCCACCTACAAACAATGCAAATCAGAATCCGAGATAGATTACATAAAAAAACATCTGAAAATCTGAATTTTACCTGCATTACAAAGCTTGTTTTACCTACATAAACTGTAACCAAAATCAGAAAATCAACAACATTTGAAACTGACTCATTACTAGAGTAGGTCTGAAAAGAAATTAGTTACATTACATAAAAACACAGCTGAAAATCTGATTTTCACCTACATTACAAAGCTTGTTTTACCTACATCAACTGTAACCATAACCAAAAAAGTAAGAATATCTGAAACTGACTCAATTGACTGCAAGAGAGCTTGAAAATGAATCACAATTAAATTATATAAAACAACAGTTGAAAATCCGATTTTCACTTGCATTACAAAATTTGTTCTAGCTACATATACTGTAACCAAAGCTAGGCTATTAAAAATATCTGAAACTAACTCATTGAATGCAAAAGAGTTTGGAAGTGACTCATAGTTAACCTCTATAAAACAAGAGTTGAAAATCTGATTTTCACTAGCATTACAAAGTCTATTGTACCTACATAAAATTGCAACCAAAACCAGAAGGCTCACAATTAAGTTATACAAAGTAACAACTAAAAATTCGATTCTCATTAGCAATACATAGTCACGGGCTAGCAGGGTCTTACCTCAATAGATTCTGCGGAAAACCAACGCATTATGTTTTTTTTTTTTTACATTGTAAACAAACTCGTTCCGACCCAGTACGTTCCAGAACATACGGAATGTACGGAACGAAACGTTTTGACCCATTTTGGTCGGAACGGGCTTCTAAGATGCATATGCAAAAAATGACAAACTATCTAAATTTTCAAATGATCGTAAAGAAACATTTGAGACACATGTATTGAACTATTTATGAGCAGAACTTGAATCAAAATTGGCATAAAAGTTAGTAATTATCTTTATAGAACTGTTCCGAGGAGTTGCATAAACCCTTCTTTTCTTGGTTTGATTGTTGTTCAGATTTTGTAAGTACTTTGCGGTCATCTACATTGCAAAACAATGGAATTCATTAGAAAAGATGAAAAAGTAGAAAAAATTATAATGCCTAATAGAACATTGCAATTTATAGGTACCTTTCGTTGCCTTGTAGTGCGAGCTGATTTGCACGATGTCGTTTTAACAATCACTTGTCCTAAAACAAAAAGAAAAGATTTTGTAAGTAATGGCCCAGTAATGTATAATTTCAGAATATTAAACATGTAAATACATTCTTATTGGTAACCTGACTTGCATATGCGTTGTTTCTAATTCACTGTCTGAGGTCTCCTCCATCATTTTCAAGTAAGAAAATGCATTAACACATGGAACATCTTCGTTTTGAACATTTAATTAACACATCCCATGAACAAATATTGTTTTGCAATGCACATTATCAATTCAAATTCTGATAAGTTCAAACCAATGAAAAAAACTTTTTGAATACCTCATTATTGAAAATATGCATCAATGAGGTGGGTTCCTTGGGATCAACCCTTGGCATATCATTTAGCTGCGACAAACATCAATGTTAACCATATTGGATGAAGCTGAAAAATATGAACTTTTGGAAATAAAAAATGGACAGTTACTATGAAAGGAAAAAAAGCAAAACGAAGCTCCGTTGTGATGTTTACTTCTGGTCCAATATCTTTCACCAAAAGAGGACTGGTTTCGACATCCTAGGAAGGAAACCACTTGATTAGCAAAGTCATATGAATGATTTAAGTTTTAAATACTGTGCAACATGAGTTTATGAGAACATCAAAAGAATGTAAATGAATCAAAATGTTATCTCACCTATCCATCGTGGTCAGTCAAAGTGTCTCCGCTAGTGCTGCCAAAGGAGCTCTTTCTTCTATTGTACTTCCATCTTGACTGCATACATGTCAGTACCCAATTGTATATATCTTGCTCTTCCCAAGTGTATTTGGCACCTGGAAAGTGCATGGGCTTGATTTCTGATATTTTCTCTCGAATCAGTCCTTTGACTCGATCTTGAGTTTGCTTGTTGTTTCTAAGATCTAAGTTAGGATCTTGCTCTAAATTGGCTTCTTTAAGCCACTTTCGAACAACACTCATATTTGACAAAAATATGGCGTGTTGTTCTTTAAAGTGGGTTTTTAAAATCTGTTTACCATACAGTTTTCCAGCCATCCTTTCCTTTAATTTGGGCACGTGGAAGATGTCCTTATACGAGGGAGTTTCCACCTTATGGCGATCAACCATACCAAACTACAAAGTTGTGCAATCAGACACCGCGGACTCGTTGACAATATTTGAAGCGCTAAGAAGGGTCGGGCTCTTCTCAGAAATTTCCAAAAATTCTTGAAGTACTTTTCTCCCTTCATCAGTAGATAGTAAATTCAAGAGTCCTTGCATGTCAAGGTGTTGTGATGCTTCCATTGTAACAACCGTTCAAAAACTGTAAATTCAAACCATTTAAAAAAAATACAATCTTTCATTACCACGACAAATTCTGCAACTAAAACTATAATGGGCAATATATTGCATGGAATTGTGGCAATAACAAAAAACTACCATAAGTTGTGTGTGTTTGTGTTTGTGTCTAGGGTTTGTGTTTGTGTTTGTGTGTGTGTGCATATTAACTTATTTTCAAAAACATATCAACTACTTTTGAACAACATGTTAGCCATGCATATAACCCAAAAAAACATGAGTAACTAACAAAAAATTGATGGTTGCAAAATTATTAAAAAGCAAAAGTCAGTTTCTATTGTTCACTATACCACAACATTGGTACTCGTCTATCACAACCATCCATGTATAGTTCTATAATTAATCGGTTGCCAATTCTCCAAAAGACAAATGCACTTGTCCCAAGACACATTGTGAAGAGTGTCTGATTCAATTTTCCAAGTGGCAGGTCATGTTTTTTTCAACCGATTCACAAGTACTAATTTTGAGGATGAATGAACACTGTGTACAAATCCAGGCTGTCTGTTGCTATTGGAACACTCAACCAAAATGACATCATTCTCCTCAAACCATGGTGGGATACATCTTGGATAACCTGGTTCCAATAAATGATTTCAAATACTCACAATAAGATGAGAGCCATGTGGGAGGGGTATGGATTTGTGCAACAATGAGCTGATGGGCCTCACTCAGTCCCAATTATAAGGAAGGCGTGCCTTGTGCAATATGCTCATGCCTGTCTCATAATTGATCTTCAAGCTTTCTACCCCCCCCATCTTGCTGTATATGTTGGCGATAATACTCAGCGCCAAAGAAGATCATAATATGTCCATGATGTTGCAAGGAAAAGAGTGTCTTTATTTGCACTTTCCAATGACCGATGTCGATGTTTACGTCTCCACCATCCATTCGAACAACAACATGATCTCCTCGTGCATAGATCTCTCCATCAAAGAAGACTTTCTTGTAAGGAGTGGCCTTTTCAAACACGCCCTCACTTTCGCTTACATTCCAAAATTGTTTTGCATACCTTATCTCTTCTTCTGACAAGACACGATCTTGTTTTTTCTTCTTGGTGATAGCAATGCCCTTGGTTTTGAGCAACTCATCACAAGGTGCTCCACATGTATTTGCTTTACATTGCTTCCATAAATTCCTAGCTTGAGCAATAGAAGATACCTCCAAGATGCATTGGGTATGCATGGGAGAACAAGCTGAAGCTTCCTCACCGTGGGCTGCAAAACCATCAGGAAATACCAAACAATTGTGGAAATCAATGAGCTTCCTGTGATTTGGCATAAGGCCATCCATATCTTGCTGGCAATTTTGGAAAACAGATGGCGTAGAAATGTGAATATGTAATCTCATTCATTCTATTGTTGGTGGATATGTTTACATAAGTGGAAACGCTCCTCTCAAAATCATAGCACCAGTAGATATCATGGCATCCATGGCAATATATGTCATCCAACAATTCTCCATTTCCTACAAAGAGGTCGATGTTATTTCCCACAACAGAAAAGAACTAGAAAAGGTCAACTTGATGAACTCAACATATTGCATAACATATCACGATGCTTTCCATGGACCAACCGTTGCTTCTACTAAAGTTGTAAAAGATATGTGCTATGTCTATCATCAACAGTCCAAGCTCCAAAGAAGGTTTTGGGATATCATCGACACTTGCCAAGATAGATGGCAAGCACCATTGCACAAACTTTTGGTTTTCTTCATGTTTGAAGTTGGCGAAGTACTTGCTCGGTACATGTGGCCACCGTCCATGTCGAATTGATGTTGGGGTAGCGGCCCAAACATTATGCACAATTTCATTGATGTTCTTTTTTGTCTCGTTTGTGCATTCCTTCATGAGTCGTAATATGTATTTCTTGAACAAATTTAAAGAAAGAATATGCATGGCATCATACACAAAGTCCACTGAAAGATTAAAACCATACAAGTCATGTCGTCTCCAAAAAGAAGATTCTTTTGACAATCCCACATCTTTTAGAATTTGATACCTACCACTTTGGGATGATGTCTTCCTTGCATTGAGTATGCCTTCTACCATCTCAGTGATCGTTCATTTGGGTGGTGGGTACCTAGCTTGGTACCTATTGCCATCATAAATATATCGTCCAATCAAGCCATCTCTGCGCGAGTCAAATGTGGCTCTTGCCTTGTCCCTTCGACAAAGGCTTGTCCACCATCTTTGAACAACCCTAGTTTGCATTGCGCCGGATGATCCCCAGTAACCATCATCAATATCGCACGTACCTTGCAATTCATAATCACCTCTGTCATGATGTTATCCCCAAATATAAGATCCGGTGGATAGTTGTATTGTACATCCAACCCATTGCAAAAGGGAACTTTGAGATCTGAAATTAACGGCTCCAAAAATGCAGCAAATACACCATCGACGGTTTGCAAAACTTTCTTGCAACTTAGTGGAATAAATAGGATTGGGAGAATATTGACTTGCGACATTTTCCTAGCATTTAACAGACGCAACTCTACCACATAACAATCTTTATGTGTTGTGCGCAACGACTGGAAACCGTCAGTGTGCAAGAGCAATGCAAAATCCTAGGGTCTCTCTGCCCAAATAGCACGCTAGAGTCAGTACCTCGATGCTCTCAATCCAAACTTAAAAAATGAGCAGGAGATGCATGTAAGGATAATTACCTTTGCCATCTTTCGTTGGCTTCTAATAGACATGCGACATCTATCGCATCGAAAATTATATTGTTGCCCATCTTCATCCCATGAACTTTAAAGGGCTTCACATGTATGGGGAAATACCGCATACGCTCTTTTGCAAAATTCAGGTCCACAAATTATTGGTAGTTCATAAAGGGAATTTGGATCCCAAAACTCTTGAAACTCCCTGCACTTTTCTCCATCCCAAAATTCCCTTATATATTCTAGGTGCTCATGTGGTTGTTTGCCCAACAAATTTCCCTTGTTACGCGACATTCACAAAAGTTCATAGCAAAATGTTCTACTTTTGCACAGCAATTGTAGTTGAGGTCCAGTGGGGGCATAATAAAAAGTTACTGTGTCCTTCCTAGGCAATCGACAAATCTTGCATCGTTCACAACACATAACACAATCTCGTTTTAGCTTCTTCCTGCTTGCACGAGCCATGGGATAGAGACAATACACCAAACAACCATCGTAGTTGTCCTTTAAGCTTGATGGAATAATTTTTGGATAGTGAGGACTTTCTTTGGATCCCATACATATGTGGTACCACTGCGGTTTTGACAAGCCCATCTCCGTGTACATGTTAAGCATTTGCCGCCAACAAGTTGGAGTGCTCATCCCATTCAAGTCACCATCCCATGTCGACGAGAGTTGCACTAACAACCTTTTAAGACTAGGTATCCTTGAGTTATTTTCCACGTTAGCTCTTGTTGCCCTCCCAAGATCTCCAAATAGGATGTGCAACATATCATTTTGGAACTTTAGTGGAGTTTGATATGAATCCCATAAGGATTGCATCTCGACACACCTTTTTATTATCTGGTCTTCCAGAGTTAGGTCTCTCGATACCTCCACAGGTGCACCATTGCCACCAGCACTGCACTCATTCTCCACCACTTTGTCGCCCTCATTCATGGGGGAGAACACATGCTATACGAGACAACTTGGAAGCCCCAAGCGTTCAGCTATGTTGAGGCACCTCTTTTGGAACCTTTGATGCCTCTAGAAAGTACTCCTAGATATAAAACGTCCTCCACTGCACGAAGTTGCACAAGACAAATTTCTATAGAATGTGAGAGATTTCAACAAGTTTAGTCATATTTTGGTAAATTGTCAATATGAGGCCAAAACTCATTTTAGACTTAAAGATAAACTTTTTGAAGGTATATTAGTTTAAAATACACTCAATAAGCACTTTTTAAAAGTGTGGAAAAGTTGGTAATCGAGTTTGAGAGAGATTCAAATTTTAATTTTGAATCTAGTCCCAAAATAATAGGGTTTTTTGTATTGGAGGGAAAGCCAAGTGGCAAAGTAGGGTTTGGATTTGCTATATACTGTTGTAATTCGTGGAGAAAGGGACCTTCTCTCTTCTCTATCTCATTTCATCATTATACATGGTTTTCTTTGGGTTCTACTACTCATTGGTGCACTCTCATGATGTTATCTTGCAATTTTATGTGTAGAACGATCATTTATTACTATTTTCGGTTCCACACGTGTGAAATACAGTAGGGTAGAATGATCATTTATTGTTAATTTTGATTCCACATGTGTGAAATACAATAGGGTACTGTAATTTTACGGACAACAACTATATTTTATGTTTTGGTTCATATTTGATCAATATCTCTTAGAGTTTGCATCTCATTTTGTATGTAGATGCTGATTTTTCTACATTGTTCCTTTTGTAACCAAAGATCAGGGACATGGATTGGATCTTGAATGATTTGAAATCCTTCACATGGTATCAGAGCTATTGTGTTTCAGGTTATGAAAGGGTCAACCACATTTATCAAAAATTTGGAGGAGTTACCAATGCTAGAGCATGCTAGATTGATTTCTACTCAAAAATCTCCATTTTTGCATGTATAGAATTGGACTTTTGGAGGTCAAAATCAATATAGGTTTATATACATGATCAATTTTGATTTCACACTTCTTTTATTGGAATTAGCCAATTTTTGGTGCATTAGGAAGGTCTCATTGGAGGCTACAAGATGATATATCAAGTTTTTAGAAATTGCATGTAGAATTTGAGATATTCAATTTTTTGTGATTTTGTCAAAATCCTAATTTTGATTAGATCTAAAGTTTGCAAGGTTACTAAATTTAATTTGAGTGTGTTTTAATCTTCGAAAGTCTCAAGAATCATTAGATTGAGGATAGATCATAGGTTGATCAAGATTTCACTATTCTATGTGTTGATTTTCTAGTTAGAAGTGCTAGAAGAGATTTGAGAGGTTCCATATCTTTGTGATTTCTTTTTGAGTTCATTTGTTGACATTCAAGAGAGTGCTTTTTGCATTAGAACAGGTTGAAAAATGAAGATCAGGTCCTTGCAACATGGCTACAAGTGGTGGATTCATGTTGGAAGGCAATGATAGGCTTACCTCAAGTAACTATTCATTGTAAAAAGTGAGGATGGAATCACTTCTTGAGATGAATGATGATTTAGATATTGTTGTAGGTTTGGAAAAGAGAACATAAAATCAACAAGATCAAATCAAGTATGACAAGAGGGCCAAAAGGGCTCTACATATGATTAAGATGAATGTTATCAATGAACTTCTCAAGGAGATTGTTAAGTGCACATCATCTTTGGAGGCTTGGGAAGCTTTGAAGAAGCTTTATGAATCCAAGTCTACATCAAGAGTGCTTACTCTTAGGAGGCAAATCTTTCAAAGTTTGTTGAGGGTTAAAGCATTCAATGATGAGTTAGCATGTATTGACGAAAGCATTAAGGAAGTAGAACTTGTTCAAGTTATACTTCATGGAATGTTGGATGATCATGCTAATAATGTTCAAAGTTTTGCTATTCAAAAGACTTTGCCAAGTATTGTGGATTTGCAAGAGATTTTGGTGAATGAGGAGTTTAGGCTTCAAGCAAGAAATGGATCTACATCAACATCTCAGTACGAAGAGGAGGCTATGTTCATCAAAGGCAAGTTCAAGGGAAAAGGCAAAGGCAAGTGGTCTAAAGGGAAAGATCAAGGTGAGACTTCCTCTTTTGGAAAAAAGAAAGATAAGTCTAAGTTGAAATGCTTTTATTGTGGAATCAAAGGGCATTTCGCAAATGAATGTTTGAAAAAACAAAGAGATGGAGGTAGCAAGCAAATCAACTTTACTACTAATGATGAGGATCTAGGTGGTGGTGATTCTCTTTTGATGTGTTCTTCAAGTCCAATATCAAGTGAATGTGACAAAGATTCATGGTGGATTGATAGTGGAGCTAGTTCACACATGACTAGTCACAAGGAGTTCTTTGCTTCTTTGGTCACAAGAAAGTGATACACATGGCCAATGGTGGTAAGTGTAAGAATAATGATGGTTTTTCAATAGTTCTTCATGGCAAGTGCAAGCATGCAAAAGGTAAGGAAAGAGCTAACTTCATCAATGGAGGTGAAGGTTCTTCCTTGGAAAAGGTTATTGTTAATGATTTCTTTGATCATATGGAAAAAGATGTTGCTAGGTGCATGCATGAAGGAGGTGGTTCTTCTACATTCTTTTTTGATGCGTACAAGAAATTCAATTTTGCAGCAACTAGAGTCACATGTCTTCATAAAGAGAGTAGATCAAATGGTTCTATCATGAGACTTGGTGAGGGAGATAGTCACAAGTCAAGAAGAAGAAAAGTATGTGAGAGTTCAAAGTAGGATGTACTTTGAATGATGTCATTGTGAATGATAGTGAGGAAGAATCATTATCATATGAGTCATTAACTAAAGTATTGAGTAGAAGTTCTTGTTTGAAAACAGAGAGTACTTCAATCATCCTTATGTTGAAGGTACTAATCATTTTTTTCATGGCTTCTAATGTTTTTGAGGTTTCTACTTCTTATGATGCAATCATTAAGAGGGAGTTTTATGAAGGAAATAGCAATGGAAGATTGGTTCTTGGGAAGATCCAAGGCATGGATCTCACATGTCTTCATCAACACAAACGATTCTATGATTGTGAATTGATCACTCATGATCGAGATGGCAAAAGGTTGGTTGGAGAAGACTACATGGAGCAAATCGAGAGGCAATTTCTTCAAGGCAAGGGAGATCCCATTGGTGAGTTTATTGAGGTTTTTTATGGACTCAAGAAGTTTGTTTTTATTAGGTTTGATACTCATCTTCACCTACTCTACTTCATGTTGGATAGAAAGTTTGGAATCTATTTTTTGATTTATGATACTGGCATTGTTTTCACTAGCCTTTGTGGAAATTCGAGATCAAGCATTGATGAGATCTTGCTGGATCTAGATCATATGTTTGAGAGGGAGTATTTCTAGAGATTCAGGTCTGAAGATATTCATATCTTTGATATCTTTGATGTTCAAGAGAAAGGTAAGCAAGTGGAAGCGACTCACTTTGCTTTACTCACATGTTTTGGAGAATCTTCTTGTGTAGATGATGCTATGCAAGTGGATATTGGTTCTCATGGTTTTCATACTAGAGAAGAAAGTAATGGATTTGAAAAAAAAAGTTGTTTTAATGACTTTGATGGTCAAGAGGAAGATCAAGTGGTTGGTCTCAAAGGGCTTCAACAACACAAAAGGAAAGGTGGCAATTTGGAGCTAGTCAAGAGCATCAAAGGAGGGTCAATTGGAAAAGATGTTATGGATCTATTTTTTTAGGAGTCTTTGAACTCAAGGTCAAAGGAGTAGCAAGGTAGTGTTGTTCAAGTTTACTTTACTAGTTCTATCTCATGTTTGAGCTATTTCATGTGAATGTGTGCAAATTGTCAAGATATATCTTATTGTTGGAGTTGTACTAGCATTCTTGGCTGATTTTGCTGATGGAAATGAAGCTATTGGAGGTTCTTTATGTCACTCATTCATGGCCAAGTCATCAAGTGTTGATGATGTCTTGTGGCAAGATGGAGATGGAGGCTCATTCATGGAGTATTATGACAAATATGGAGGATACAAGAAAGCATTGGATGATCATTCACATTTATGGTTTGGTTGTTATAATTTTTCAGAGAGTTCAAAGTTTGAAACATGGAGAAATCATTTCATTTATTTGGTTCTTCAGATTCTAGTTATATCTTGATGTGTAAAATTGATGTAAGAAATAGTGAAGCATCCAATTTGGACACTATTCTCTATATCAATTATGGAAACTACTTTAGAACATTAGAAAGGAGGTATATACTTAGGATGGAGATCATTCTAAAGTTGGATCAAAGTTCTATGGTCAAAACTATGCCAAAACTGGTTGAAGAGGGAGTGTGAGAGATTTTAACAAGTTTAGTCATATTTTGGTAAATTGTCAATATGAGGCCAAAACTCATTTTAGACTTAAAGATAAATTTTTGGAGTTATATCAGTTTAAAATAAATTCAATTAACACTTTTTGAAAGTGTGGGAAAGTTGGTAGTCGAGTTTGAGAGAAATTCAAATTTGAACTTTGGGTACCTTGAATCTAGTCCCAAATAGTAGGGTTTTTAATATTGGAGGGAAAGCCAAGTGGCAAAGTAGGGTTTGGACCTGTTATATATTGTTGTAACTTGTGGAGAAAGGGATCTTCTCTCTTCTCTATCTCATTTCATCATTATACATGGTTCTCTTTGGGTTCTACTACTCATTGGTGCACTCTCATGATGTTATTTTGCAATTCTATGTGTAGAATGATCATTTATTGCTACTTTCGGTTTCACACATGTGAAATGCAGTAGGATACTGTAATTGTATGGGCAGAAACTATATTTTATGTTTTGGTTCATGTTTGATCAGTATCTTTTAGTGTTTGCATCTCATTTTGTATGTAGATTCTGATTTTTCTATATTGGCAAAATTGTTGGTTTGCTCTTTTTGTAACCAAAGAATAGGGACATGGATTGGATTTTAAATGATCTAAAATCCGTCACATAGAACATACTTAAAAAAATTTGTAAAGAGTATACAAAACAACATAGTCTTCAAGATTGTTAAATAGAAACAACACACAATATTCAAAGTCGTTGACAAACATTGAAGAGTGATTTTTGGAGCAGTATGAGGTGCTAATCAGGTCATTTGGACTGTCTCCATAGCAAAATCTACGAAAATGATTGTGAAGAATGTCTGGGAGCTTTTGATATGCAACACAGGGTGGGGCCAACTTGGTAGAGCGCCCAACAAAATTGCTAGTGCCTGGAACCCATTCTCACGGTTGCATTTTTAATTTTTGAAATAATTTCTTTTGAAAAAATGTACTTGTCTTATAAAAAACATTTTAAAAATTTGAGGCTCTAGAAATTGCTCAAACAAGTGCTCTTAAAATAGGTTTGGTGCTTAGGAGGGTGGCAGTGGGAAGTGTTAAAATTACAGCAAATAAGGATCCTAAAACACTTGAAATGATGAGGGAAACAATAGATTATGATCTATAAGATTAGCACAACTTGAACCATCAAAATCCATCAAGAATCTATGCTTGAACCTCACTAAATGGCCCAAATCCTTAAAGAAGCCTTCACACGTGTGAAAGTACGGCCTCCCACAGTCTGAGTACTGTACACCAGACCTACATTCAATCCTATAATCATTAGGAATCACAAGAACTCAAACAATTATAAACATAGAGAGCAATTGCACCATTATGAGAGAAAAATCATGAAATTGCTTGATTGATTTTGGTGAGATATCATCACCTATATATACATGATCCATCACGGTTTTGGGCAGGTATGAGTAGCCCTAAACCTATCCCTAATGCTAATTTTGGTGGATCTTTCATCCCTACCAAGGTAGGGTTGGAATCTTGGAGATCCCTCAACAATGCAAAAATTACCAAAAATAGCTCCTACTTTTTTTCTCTTGTATCTAAGCATGATTTGGACTCATTCCAAAGGTTCTATCACTTAAGTCTACTTGAGAACATCCTTATGAATGGAATCCTATGCTATTTGGCACGTGTGACAAGCCACATGACCATCTAACTATTTACAAGTCATATGACCAAAAGCTAGAATTGTGAATTTTTAACAGGAGGAGGATGGAGAGCGACATGGAGTGATGAGGTGGGGTACAAAATCATGGCTAGTTATGCAGAGAAAGTGTGTGAGAGAATTACTAGATGGCACTGCCATCCTAGACATTGCACTTTCTACACCTCACCTCATAGCTGCCACACTAGCACTTCCCTATAACTTCTTCTCATCCTCATCTTTGTCGTCTCCTTCCCCACCCACATAGCTTCTCTCTCTCTCTCTCTCTCTCTCTCTCTCTCTCTCTCTCTCTCTCTCTCTCTCTCTCTCTCTCTCTCTCTCTCTCTCTCTCTCTCTCTCTCTCTCTCTCTCTCTCTCTCTCTCTCTCTCTCTCTCTCTCTCTCTCTCTCTCTCTCTCTCTCTCTCTCTTGGTGCAACTGTGTTGTAGGTCTTGTGGTCTTGTGGATCTTGTGGCCAATTCTAAATATCAAAGAAAAAGACTGCTTAGCTTGGCTTCTTGTCCAAGGACATACATTTATAATTGAAATAATTAGATCATTTGAAATACTAGTAGAGAATTATTTCTTGTATGTCTTAGAGTATGTGCGACGTAATGATAAGAATTTTTTATTAGATTCAAATGCTATTTTTAGAAGGCAAAATGTAACTTGTTATAATTACAAGCAATAGCAAAATTTACTATGAATTTTGATTACTATATGAATAGAAAAACAAAATTCTATGGTAGATTTTTGGAATCTATACCTGACTTGGGAGGACAACAATGCAAATTACTATAGTGTTAGGAAAAATTAGATGGAACAAGAGTTTCGACATCCAGCACATAAGCTACATATTTGTAGTCCTAAGGAGTTGGGTAACTACATTGGAAGAATTTTACATGGTGTTTGACAACTACACCTTTGAAAAGATTTGTAGCCAATTACAACTTCACTTCTGTGTCATAAACTTGTGAGGCTAGAGATTTATTTGTCTTTGTACTACGGAAAATGATCAAAAAATAGAACTTGTTTGAATTCAATTTGAACAATCCAAACAAATTGAAAGTCTTGACAAAAAATGGTCAACTCACTACAAAATTTTGAGGTAATTGTACTTTCAAGGATGGCAGATTTGACTTTCAAAATTTTATGATTGACATTTACTCTCTCTCTCTCTCTCTCTCTCTCTCTCTCTCTCTCTCTCTCTCTCTCTCTCTCTCACACACACACACACACACACACACACACACACACACACACAATAGTATTTATAGAAAGAGTGCATGTATAAATTTCCACAACTCTCTTTGCTTTTCTTTTTCCAAAGATAGTTTTTTTGTGGAATTGCATGCCAAAGATAACCATGGGACCACTCTTGGGTGTCCCAAGTGGCTATGCCCTTTGAATCCTCTCGGCCCCCCCATATCCGGTACTTGGCTAGATGCCGTAGATCTCTACTAAGTCATGGATCATCTACGTGTAATTTGCCTCAACTATATATATGCCATATCTATGCCCAAATCCATGAGATTCTTGATGAGCACACGAACGAAGGTCCTATATTATGTTTGTGGATAGGTAGTAGATAAGTGCCTTACGGGGTTGTTGCAGTGACTTATTATCATTGCACCAAGAAAGAATATCTATGTGCAAAGATACATGTTTATTTACCTGAAAGATGATGAGACTTTCATGACACACTAACGAAATTCTATTCTTGAATGACAATTATTATAGTTTAGATGAGCTCTAATCTCATATGACATTAAAAATTGAGACAAGTAGACTTTGAAACTCCTGAACATAATGTGTTGTGGATTGTCTAATCTTTGTTTACCCAGTGCTCTTCCAAATAGACAGTTTACTACTAAGGTTTGGCAAACGAAGAGAAAATGTGGGTGCGCTCACCTTAAATTAGTACCCATTTTTCTACTCTTTTGAATCATGCTTATTTCTAGAGAGAGAAAATAATACTGCCTCTTACTGTTTTAAAGGCAATTCAAGCTAGTCCCCTCGTACATTTTTGACCCTCACAGTTTTTCTTTGTGTTATCTCGCTCTCACCGCTAGTATAGCGTGATATAACACACACACATGCCTAAGGGCAAAATCAGGTAACGATCAGGTATGCATAAGGTTCAGCCTAGGTAACAGATTTTGGATATGTAAAAAGTCAGAGTAGGGCGCAATAGGTGGGCACTGCAGACTGCTAGTAGCCATAGCTGGCCGTGAAGCCATCAATCTCCTGCACACGGATCTTTAGAAGTGTACATGTGTTTGAAAGACGAAGAAACTTTCTTGTTAGGCAGGAAAAGAGCGAGGGCTTTGAATTGGGTTTCTGTTGCTGAAGAAGAAGTCAACGTCTCTTTGCTCTAGAATTGCAGCACAATCCTACAGGAATTTTTGCCCTTTGTTGTTTTGCAGATTGTTGCTAGTATCAGCCCTTTCTAGTGGAGGTTTGGCTCAGATAGCACATACGGGTGCCGGGCGGAAGAGGCTTTCTCAAATGGTTCCTCTTGTGTTGTGAAAAGTTGGGCACTATGTCTTCACCCAGCTCCTAGGTGATGATTTGAGGCAGTAGGGCTCCCAGAATCTCCAACTCTTCAACAGAAATTAGCACAATTTCCTACCAGACCCGTGTTTGTCTGATCTACTATCAGTTTAGAGAAAAGGAGCTACGGTGGAGCTTTCAAAACTTTTCCTATTGCTGGTCTTTCAGAGTTTTGGTGGGCGCTTTTGTTTGGGCAAGTCCTCCGAAATCTATTGCAAAAGGTTTACAACGGGTTCCTTTCCATGCTTGTGGTCGTTTCTTCTCTCCTATAAGAGGTCTTGCTTGTCACCAGTGTTCTTGTCCTACGCTGCTTCAGTCGTCTCAAGATCGCCCTCCTCTTTCTGCAACTTGGCATCTGTTTCTTCTTTTTCTCCTTTGGTGTCTAGTCCTTCCTCTGAGGGGTGGAAATGCTGGTCATAGAGAAACTCGTGCTCGCCTTTGTCGCTTTCTATCGGGAGACTGGGAAACGCTTCATGATGAACACTTTGCACATTGTCAGGCACTTGTTGCTCACAACTCATAGGACTCTCATGTTGAAAATTGTCACTTCTCACTTGACATTGGTTATTGTAAATATTGATCAAACATTAGAATAATTTTGATGATCTGATTTCACACATCTGGAGCCTGTTCCCATGTGTGAAAGGATGTACTTTTCATGCTTGTATATATCTAAATTGATTTTGTATCAATCTAGTTAGTGTGAACATGATATGACCAGTTTTTAGTCAAGTTGACTAGTCACCTAGAAATTAGCTTTTCCTTGCATGTGCATGAGTAAATGCTCCCACATGGCAAGTGGATGTTCACACGTGTGTATAGAGTACTAGAAGATAAGTGTTGACCATTTTTTTAGATCCTATTTTGTAGGAAATATTCCTATATTCTAGGAGACTAGCTTTTTGGATTTTAGCCATATTCTAGAAGGTGAACTTTGGATAAGGATCAAGGATGGATCAAATGGATAGATCTGAGTGATGTGGCACTCTTCACACGTGTGAAGACCTGCTGGACTGTACCAGACTCGTGGATGTACTTGATCCATAAAAGGATCATCATTTTGCTAAGAAGATTGATGAGACTTTTGCATTCTACACTTTTGTGAGGTTTCTAGTCATTTATCTTGTGATTTTTATGAATGATTGCTATCTAGGATTATTGTACTTGTTGTTCAGGTGCAAGCCATACTGTGGACAATACTCCACACGTGTGAGGGTGCTCTCACTAATTTATGATGTGTTGATTCATTGCTCTTGCTTAAATCCAAGTGTAGTGAATCTAGATCAAGATCTAATGTGTAGAACTTGATAGATCCATTGATTAGGCAACCAATAACTCTCTATGATTGTAAAGTACAATCATTATTGTCCTAAAAAATGTAAAATTTATCATGGTATCAGAGCTAAGTAAGAGAGTGATCATTGAATCATAAATCTTGTAAAGATCATTGGCAAAATTTGTTTTTGGCCAATACCAGCGAGGGCGAGTTCATCTAGAGTGATAGCTTGAATTCATTTGGATCAAAATGAGTTGGAGGCTGTGTATGTACTTTTCACACGTGTGAAACCATACAACACTTTAATTTCAAGTTACTTTGTGTTTTTTGGTCCCAAAATCACAATACTAGTTCATTTTTTGTGCTTTTTGAAGCATAGTATTGATCTAGTATCAATCTAGCTAATGCCTATGACCATATAGAGTTTTTGGATCATTGAAGAATTTTTTTTTAGAGTCTAAGATCAGATCTTAGAAGCTGATTTGTTCAGATTCTTAGTTGAAGTGAAATCTCTAAGAAAAGTGTAAAGCAATTTTTTTTGTGAGAGTGAAAGCTAGGAATTTTTGGCAAGATCTTTGTGTATCATTCAAGCTTGTGTGCTAGTTTGATAGAGACAAGCCTATAGGCATTCTTGTAAGCTTTAGGCCTTTCATATATCTTTTAAAATTCAGAAATCTTTGTGATTTTAAGAAGAGCATTCATTCTACAATGTCATCCATGGGTGGATATTTGATGGAATCAAGTGAGAGACTCACTTCCACAAATTATTCCATTTGGAAAGTGAGAATGGAATCACTCCTAGTGATCCATGATCTATTTGACATAGTTCAAGGAGTTGAGGAAGAGCCTCAAACTCCCCAAGAACAAGCCAAATACAAGAAGAGAGCAAGATTAGCTCTACATTGCATAAAGTTAAATGTATGCAATGACCTCTTAAAAGAGGTGTCTTCTTGTACCTCATCTAGAGAGGCTTGGGATTCATTGAAGAGCATCTATGAATCCAATAATACCTCAAAAATCCTCATGCTAAGAAATCAAGTTTTCCAAAGCATGAAAGGAAGTGGAGAGAGTGGACAAGAGTATGTCCTTAGGATCAAATCTCTTAACAAGGAGTTAAGTGCAATAGGAGAGAAGATCCAAGATCAAGAGCTAGTACAAATCATCTTGAATGGTCTAGGTGATGAGTTCACCAACTTAGTCCAATCATTTGCCATTCAAGACACTCTTCCATCCATTGAAAAGTTGCACAATGTTCTTGTGGCCGAGGAGAGTAGGCTTCTACACCTCAAGACAAGAATGGATAGCATGTCACTTAATGGAGGAGAGGAGAAAGCTGACTTTACATCTAAAGGCAAGAAGAAGCAACATCCATTCAAGAAAAATCAAGGCAAGGAGGCCAAGATGAAGAATGGAGGATCTACTTCCAAAGGCAAAGTGAAGAACAAGGCAAAACTCAAGTGTTTCTTTTGTGGAAAGAAAGGACACTTTGCCTCAGAATGCTACTTGAAGAAGAATCAACAAGCCAATGGAGAGTAAGGGAACATTGCTCAAGAGGAAGAAGATGAGGATGGATTCAACACATCCTTAATGGTTGCATCTACACCAACTTCAAGTCAAGACACATGGTGGATAGATAGTGGGGCTAGTTCCCACATGTCTTTTAACAAGCATTATTTTTCTACTCTTCTATCTTGTAATGACTCTAAGAAGTCAATATACACTGCTAGTGATCAAGCATGCAAGATAGATGGCATAGGATCTATACCTCTTTGCTTAGGCATATCTAGAAGGATAGATCTAGATAATGTTTTGTATGTTCCTACCATTTCAAGAAACTTGCTTAGTGTAGGACAATTAATGGACAATGGACTAGATGTACATTAGAATGGAGTTTGTTCCATCATGAAAAATAATAAGTGCATAGCTAGTGGCATTAAGCAAGGTAGACTTTTCAAGTTGGATGCTAATGTTGCAAGTGAAAGTGTGAACTTGGCTAGGGAGGAGCTAACTCAAGTGGAGCTTTGGCATAAGAGATTAGGCCATCCTAGTCTTCAATCTATGGAGTCAATGGCAAGCAAGGAACTAGCTCTCGGCTACCAAGAGCTTTCAAAAAGTGTGGAAAGATGTGTGAGGCATGTGGCCTTGCAAAGTCACACAAATCTTCTTACAAGAGATCTTCATCAAGATCTCTCTCTCCCTTGGATCTCATACATTCTGATGTACATAGTTTTTCACATGCAAATAATGGAGGTGCCTTGATGTATGTAACTTTTATAGATGATTGTACTATATTCACATGGATTGAGTTACTATCAAAGAAAAGTCTTGTTTATGAAGCTTTCATTAAGTTCAAGTCTCTAGTAGAGAAACAACTTAGCACTTCCATCAAAGCACTAAGATGTGATAATGGAGGAGAGTACACCTCCAAAAAAGTGAAAGACTTTTGTGAGATCAATGGCATTAAGTTGCAATACACTTGTTCCTACACCCCCCAACAAAACGGGGTGGCCGAGAGGAAAAATAGGAGTATATGTGAGTGTGCAAAGTCTTTAAGACTTGATGCATCACTTCCCATCTCATTTTGGAGAGAAGCTATAACATGTGCTAATTACTTGTGTGGACTTCCTAGTAGTGCTATAGATGGGATCTCACCTTATCAAGCCTTGTTTGATAAGAAACCCAATGTAAAAGATTTTAAGATCTTTGGATGTATTTGTTATGTTCACATCCCTTTGGAGACTAGAAGGAAAGAAGATACTACCTCCTTCAAAGGGATCTCTGTTGGCTATGGAGAAAATAGCAAGGGCTATAGGATATATGATCCTATATCCAAGAAAGTAAAGGTAAGCAAGGATGTACTTTTTGATGAGTCACAATTTGCTAAGAGCTTGTCAAATGGATCTAACCCATTGTGCATTGAAGATCTTGACAAACCCGAGGAGGATCTTGACAAACCCGAGGATGGAGAGATGGATCCAAGTCAAAAGGGGCCCAGAAGATCATCAAGAAGCAAGGCCGAGCCCTCAAGGCTCACCTATGTGGACAAGGGAAAGCAAAAGGAAGACTCTACACCTTCTACCTCTTACTCATTCTTACCTACATTGGTTGAAGAACCATCATCTTTTGAAGAAGCATATAAATCTAAAGTTTGGGAGAGATGCAATGCAAGTAGAGTATGATGCATTAGAAGAAAATCATACTTGGAATCGTGTAAATCTTCCAAGAGGGAGGAACCACTTGCATGTAAGTGGATTTATAGAATAAAGTACAATCAAGATGGATCTATTAGTAAGTACAAAGCTAGGCTTGTTGCTAAGGGATTGGATTATGAAGAAACATTTGCACCTATAGCTAAGCTTGTAACTATTAGATTAATCATTTGCATTGCTACTTTGTTCAAGTGGGATCTCTACCAAATGGATGTGACAAATGCCTTTTTGAATGGCTTCTTAGAAGAGGAAATCTACATGATGCAACCCGAGGGCTTCATCAAGGTTGGTGAGGAGCAAAAGGTGTGCTACTTAAGGAAGAGCCTATATGGCTTGAAGCAAGCACCTAGAGCTTGGTACTCTAGGTTGCATGATTTTCTCTATTCTCTTGGAGCTGTACTAAGTGCTTATGAACCTTCTTTATATCTCAAATGTAATGAAGGAATGATCATCATTTTGGTACTTTATGTTGATGACATCATTTTGACAGGAAATGATGATGAAGGCATAAGCAAAGTAAAAGCTGATTTATCTAGTGAGTTCAAGATGGTAGATCTAGGCTTCCTAGAGTTTATACTTGGGATAGAAGTGTCTAGAAGTAGCAATTGTACTTTCATAAGTCAATCTAAGTATGCTACTTGGTATGAAAGATTGTAAGGGGATTGACACCCCTATGGAGCATGTTGTGAAAGGAACTAATGAAGGTGATGAAGCATCCTTTGAGGACATCACCCTCTTTAGGAAGCTTATAGGCTCTCTAATCTATTTGACCATCACTAGACCTGACTAAGGTTTTTGTGTAAGCAAGTTGAGTCAAAGTATTCAAGCTCCTTTAGTTCATCATTGGAAAAGTGCCAAGAGAGTACTTAGATATGTTTCTAGGACTAGATTTTTTGGCATACTTTATGAAGGATCTAACTTGCACTTGAGAGCCTACTCGGATTCAGATTTTGCAGGTGACAAGATGGATAGGAAGTCCACTAGTGCATTTGCAACATTTAATTGTGGAGGAGTAATATCTTGGCTTTCCAAAAAGCAAGATACAATCTCACTATCTTCTTGTGAAGCCGAGTACAAGGCATTGACTTCAACAACCAAAGAGCTGCTATGGCTAAGAAGACTCTTGATGGAACTACATGTGCTAGAGGCCGAGGAGATCCCTTACATATTTTGTGACAATCAAGCTTCTCAACAAATTGCTTCAAATTCTATCTTCCATGCTAGAACAAAGCATATTGAGATAGCTCACCACTTTGTGAGGGAGAAGGTACAATCCAAGGAGGTGCAACTACATCATGTACCATCATCCGAATGCATAGCTGATATCTTAACCAAGCCATTGTCCAAATATCCATTTTTTAAGTTAAGATATGCTCTTGGAATTGTAGATAGATGTACATTAGATTTGCCAAGTTAGAAGTGAGGAGGAGTGATGAAAATTGTCACCTAATTTATGATGTGTTGATCCATTGCTCTTGCTTAAATCCAAGTGTAGTGAATCTAGATCAAGATCTAATGTGTAGAACTTGATAGATTTATTGATTAAGCAACCAATAACTCTCTATGATTGTAAAGTACAACCATTATTGTCCTAAAAACTGTCAAATTTATCATCTCAACCTCAAGGCACTGTCGCCTTCGTCGCACTCTACATCTTGGGCAAGTTGGTGAGTATTCTCGTGCAGCTTGAGCTTTAGCTCCTCTCACACCCGCTCCCTCTGTTGCTGATACTGTTGCTGCGCTCCAAGCTCTGCATCCTTCTTCTGAAGGCATTATTCCCTTGTTTGTGGATGACTTTGTGTCTGATGTTGACTTGGTGCTTGATCGTGATTCTTTCTCTCGTGCCTTCCATCGTAGTCCTCGTCTTGCTGTTGGTGGTCCCTCCGGTTTGGTCTATGAACACCTTCGTGATTGCTTTCCACCTGAGGACTCTACTAGTGGCTTTGTTCAACTCTTTTAGGTCTACTCTTTTATCGCCTTTGGTCACATTCCTTCTTCTGTCGCACGTCTTTTGTCTGCATCTCATTTGATCGCCATGTCTAAAGCCTTGGGTGGCGTCCGTCCCATTGCTATTGGCGAAGTCCTCCTCCATCTTAGTCGCTCTATCTGTTTTTAGTTTCAACAGATTTTCGTCTCTTTTCTCTCCCCTCATCAGTGTGGCATCTCTACTCTTGGCGGTTGTGAAGTTGTCATTCATGGTTTGCGTGTCACCCTTGATTTCCATCCTGACTCCAATGCTTTTAACTTTGTTTCTAAAGTTGTGATCTTTCAGGAACTGCGCGCGGCTGGTGGTGAGTTGGCTCAACTTATCCCATTTGTGCGGTTGTTCTATGCTACTGAGACTCCTCTCTTTTATAGTCATCGTGTGCACTCTGGGGATCTTTCTACTATCCAGTCTGCAGCAGGTACTCATCAAGGTGATCCTTTGGCTGGTCCTCTTTTCGCTCTGGCTCATTTCCGTGCACTTCGAGCTTCTGTAGAGGCCTTTCCCTCCTGCTTATTTCCTTCGGTTGCTGATGGCACTCATATTGTTGGTCCTGCTCCTACGGTGCTCCTCGCATTTCATCATTTCTCTGAGCAGCTGGCTTCTCTTGGTTTGTCTATTCAACCTTGCAAGTGTTTAGTCTGGTCTCCAGCAGGTCTTCCTTTGGACTTTGTTCCTCCTCAAGGTTTCCTTGCTCCTTCGGATGGCATTTGCATTCTGGGTGTTCCTTTTGGGTCTGCTTCCTTCAGCTCTGCTTTTCTTGGTGAGGCTCTCCAGGAGGATGTTGCTCATTCAGATTTGCTTCCCCGATTGGGCGACACTCAGGTCGCGTTTGGCATCTTGACGTCTTGATTTACCCAGCATCCTTCTTATCTGCTGCGGACTTCCCCCCCTACTCCGGACTTTTTGCATCTCCTCTCTTCCTTTGACAGCTCTCTTATGGATGTTTTTGGCCACCTTTTGGGCCCAGGTTCTTTGGATGGTGTGGAGATTCTTTCAACTCGGAACTAGGCTCGGTTACCCATTTCTTGTAGAGGCGTGGGTCTTCTCTCTATGGTTTCTTCTGCACCTGCAGCTTATTTGTCTTCTTGATTCCTTTCTGGCTTTCGCCCTCTCTTGGCGCTTGCATTGCTCATGTGGATAGCGGTTCTCTACCTTTCCAGCACCTCCTCATCGCTGCGCAAGAGCTCCTCCCCCTCTCTGCCCAAGCTTGTCTTCCTCCTTCTGAGCAACTTCTCACTTTCAGTTCAGATCACTTGCAAGAGACCCTCTTGGAGCGCGTGCACAAGCATACCCTTTTCAGCATGCTCTCTGAGGCTCCTTCGGCGTTGCATCGAGCTCGGCTTCTTTCTTGTGCGGGTCCTGGTGTCGGGGCTTGACTGTCAGTTCGGCCTGTTATTCCTTCCTTCCGGTTGTCTTCGGCCATCTTCACCACTGCTCTTCGTCTTCGCTTGGGGCTTCCTCATTCTTCGGTCTTGGGTCTCTCCAGGTGTATTTGTGGTCACCCTATTGATGCTCTTGCTATCCACGTCCTCCACTGTCCTTCTAGGAGTGAGCACACAGCTACGCATGATGTTGTCAGAGATGTAGCGGCCGCTATAGCCAGAGATGGAGGATTCCATGTCCTCAGAGAACAGTCTCATGTACTTCCTTCTTCCGCGTCCCACTCTTCCCGCAAGCGTGTTGACATTGTCCTCTCTCAGGATGGGCTTCGTACTTTTTGGCAGATGTTGTTGTTGCTGATCCCACGCGTGGTGACCTTTTGCCTCGCTCTGTCTTCACACCAGGTGAAGCGGCAGGTGTTGCAGGAAAAAAACTACTCCGACAGGCACCCCACTGATGCTTTCCTTCCCTTGGCTATTGAGACTTATGGCACCTTGCATCGACGCTTCGAGGATTTTCCTCGCATGTCATGTTCTCATCAGGCGGCAGAGCGTCAAGGTATTCTTGGTTCTATTCTCGTGGCTTCTTTCAAACAACGTGTTTCCATTGCCCTGCAACGTGCTCAGGCCCTATCTATTCTGCAACGGGCGACGGTGGCTGGGTCTGCTACAACTCATCTCCCTTCATTAGCCGACTCACCACCTCTTCACTTTTCTAATTTGCTGCAGTTAGTTGGCAGGCTCCCACAGACATCATCATAGTGTATGCACTTTTATTTTTAATGCCAGGATTTGGATTAATCTTAACTTTACTGCAAGCTTCGCTCTTGTTTGAGCCTACTTTTGTTTAAACTTCTCCTTCGGGGTGTAAATATCTTTTTCATCAATGTACCTACTCCTTTTTCCTATGAATAAATGCACCGGGGTTTTTCATTTGATACCCAATTGTCCAGCTCGAGTGAGAAAAGATCGAAGTTTATCTGGGACACAAAGTACGCAGAACGAGTTCGAGTACTATACGATGGGCCGGATTGCCAAAATCTCGTTTTGCACTGGAGATCCAAATGAAGAAGCCTTACAAATGTGAGTTCTGATTCCTTTCAAACTACTGATGTGTTGTATTCACCAGCCGTAGCTCATAAATAGTACAACAAGGCATTCAGAAATATTTTGAGCCTAGGTGTCAATTGACTGCACCAGCCGAATTTCAAAAGCATCATAATTTTTAATTTCCAGTTTCTAGATCAATCTAATTTTTCATTAACAACAGTCTTATGAATCTATTGCCTGCTACAAAAATGTAATGGAGGTTTGCGTAGAAGCCCTTGCACAATTGCAACCTGAAATACAAGAGAAAATTCTCACCCTGATTTGAGGAAAAAATTGAGTTGGGATCCAATAGCAGCCAGAGATTACTGTATTGCAGACATTGAAAAGGGCTAAGCCTTAGTATATGCTACAACATAACGAAAAGAATCTCTCTTTGCTGCAATTGTACGCACATTATATAAACTTGACTTGGGATGCAATAGGAGCCAGAGATTGTGTGTTGGAGCATCTTGGCTTGCAAAACGGCTTGCTGATCCATTTTTTGTGTGAAAAATACCACTTGCTACTTGTTGTGTGAAAAATACCATTTGCTACTTGTTGCATATGCCCTTGGAGTCTGGGCAGCGCAGATGGTTGCCATTAAGGCACAATCTAGTTTATTGTTTGAATGTGCTACCCTAGGCAGGGGCTAGGCCCAGGCGCCATATGATTGCTAGGCAACATCTGTACCTATGCCAAACGTAGCTTTGTGAATCCCATCTTAGTATTTGAATCGCGCTGTCGCACTCCAAGAGAATTTCGGGAGGAAGCAAGGGTCCTTTGTGAAGCAAGAACTTTGTGAAAGCGTCATCTCGTGTTGTGTTTCTTATATTGCAATTTATGGATGAAGAAAAGTTCAAGGAGACCATACACAAGCTGTAGAGAATGGGTGTTTACTTTGATATGTACTTCGAAGATCAAGTGCAAAGTGGAGGTTGAACTATCTTTTCAGTTTCACTAAAGTGGATGACAATAGCTACTCCGTGAAGATATTCTTTGAGATAGGAAGCAGAAATACGTTGAGGCACAAGACAAGCAAGATCGGGCAAAGGCAGTGAAAATAATGGTAAGGGATCTGAAGGTTTTCTCATATTTTAACGAGGAACTTTATAATGAAATTACGCAACTTCTGACCCGTGACAACTTTAGATAGATTGAACAATTGTCAAAATACAGTGACACAAAATCCGTGACAAACATAATGCTTTTGGAGTTTAAAAAGCTAATTGAAGCAAATCCTTTGTTTGTGAAAAGCTAACTTTTCCAACACTTAAAGCATCCCGTTTGCAGACTCTAATCAATCAAAGCCTTAACTGGCAACATCAGCTCTACAAGAATCCACGCCTAAACCCAGACATAAATACTTTGTTAATCACACTTGCCAACCCCCACAAATGGCATGCGTGCAGCTCCTGCAAATTATCCATTTGTCGGAGGCCTACACCTAAGGGTGGAGCTTTTGCTTCTCTTGGAACTCAGTCCATTTTAACTTACAGCACCACCTAGTGCAACTTCTTTGGTTGATTGGATGGCAAATTCAACTCCAACACCCCATGTTGTAGTTGCTTCCGGATCGGCAACTCTTGCTGGACCACCTAATCCAGTTGTGGGTACTTTATTGAAGTGGCCTAGGACTCCAAAAATCAATGCCACAGCCATGGATTGCCCTTCGGCTGACTCGGAACATTTATTGAAACACAATCTTGGTTGGCACAAATGGAGTAGAAATTGGTATTTGGGAAGTAGATTCCAAGGAAAGGCTTGCTCATAGAGCATTTAAACTATGGGACATTTCGGTATGCTCAATGCCAATGCAGGCTGCACTTATCAAAGACCCTGTAGTGGCTATCAATAGGACCATGCGGAGCATTTTCCAAGCACGTTGTCCACTTATATGCTTATCATGGAGGTGATTTACGCCCCCATCATGAGATTGATGCTCATATTGGATGTGTGAATGACATTGTCTTTTCTCATCCCAATAAGCAACTTTGCATAATCACTTAAGGGGTTGATAAGACAATCAAGGTGTGGGATGCTTCAACTATTTACAAGCAATATACCTTTGAGGGACAAGATGCAATTGTCTACTTTGTTTTCCAAATCACAAAGAACATAGACAGTTCATCTTTTCTCCTGTCATTGATGGTGAAATAAAGGCTTGGTTGTATGATCACCTCAGATCAAGAGTTGACAATGATGCTGCTAGTCATTGGTGCACAACAATGGCTTATAGTGCTGATGGTACAAGGTGGTGTTCTCGATGTCAGTGGTCCTATTACAATGTTGCTAAGATAGGGGCATTCTATACTTCTCACGACACTCCAAGAGGATGGGTGGAAGACTTTTGTTATGGAGAGTATGTGGTCGTCTCACCCACTGAAATGCTTCTAGTGGCTCTATTGCCACATTGGGATTGTTGTCTCCCTCAATGTGGCAAGGGTAGTGCCATACACACATGGTGCTTAGGCTCAACGTGGGGTACGGCCCCCCCTCATGACCTGCTCCTACGCAGCTCTAAGTTGACGTCGCGGACCACCCTTTACGATGGCCTCCAATGCCAATCAAGCCGACCCGTGGTTTTTGTAGCCACTACCATTAGTAACTTCACCTCACCCAAGTTCATCTATCTCCTTTATATTCCACACCCATTAGTCCATCCACCATTCTAGTGCACAACGACATCCACCAATATCAGTACATACATAGTTGTGGGAAATGTTTCCCACCCGGGGAGCATGGACTTATATTATTTTCAAGAGATAATAGAGAAATAGATACGGACAAGAAGGAAATGGCATGCCATAACAACAATAAACTAGAGCAAGGTAATTATTTAAAATGCATGTCATGGAAGACAACAAAAATTAACAAGAAAGTAGTTGAATACAAATGAGAGCGATCATGTTGAATGAAAATTAGTAAGGGTTTTCGAAATAGTTAGAGAAAATATCAAAGTTACACAAAAGAAAGTGAAAACCTTATGTTAAGGGCAAACGTGTTTTTCCACACATCTAAAAGAGGGAAAAATTTGAGGAGTCAATTTAGACTAAAAGGAGGTTATGTTGAAAGAGAGATAATTAACCATTATATAGATGACATGCTTACGACATACATAAGTGTCAAGCAAACCCAAAGGAAAAAGTATTTAACATTGTTGGAATTTGCTTATAATGATATAAAGATTGCTTCCTCCAAAGTGAGTACTTTTGAGTTAACCTATGGTTTAAGGCTAGCTAGTCCAATTATTGTAGGTACACCTCATAAATTACCTAGTGCTATTGATTTTCTAACTCAAATGGTGCACATGCTTGAGTCAGCCAAGAAAAATGTGAAACAAGCAATGATACAAAAACATTTGCTGATCAAGATCGCACACCAAGAGCATTTGAGTAAGGGAACATGGTTTCTCTTAAAGACAAGCAAGTATTATAAGTTATCTCCCCATTATTGTGGACCTTGGAAAATAGTTAAAAAGCTAAATGATGTTGTTTATAAACTAGCATTACCTAAAGATTGTAAAGTTCGTGATGTTTTTCATGTTTCACGATTTAAAGAAGATTTTACATTAGGGTGTTAACTTGTTGACTAATGGACTTGTACTATTTCAAGATCATGGGGAGGTGATGCTCAAAAACCTGACAAAGTATTGGACATGAGAGATAGGTAGCTTAGAAACCATTTGATTCATTAGTATTTGGTTTGGTGGCATGATAGGCCTCTTTTTGAAGCTACATAGGAGACTTGGATATTATTGTGGCTCTAGTGGCAAGGCAAATCACTAGCCCATAATTCAAAATTCTTGGAGATTACCAATAGCACAATAGCAAATAATCTCTCTTGGAGGGACTCCTTGGTGTCATGTAGTATAGTAGTTTTGGAGTCTAATCTGACTTGAGAGCCATGGAGATAGCTCTTTTTTTCCAGCTCAAGCACCCACAAAAACACACATCTTGCAGCATGTCCATTCTCAAAAGACACATTAACATTCACTAAAACCTCCTAAACCACACACACACACACACACACACACACACACACAGTTACCAAAACTCCACTTATCCACTAACATTTACAAAAAAGCTCACCTAGATAAAGCTCACTCAAAAAAGCTCGCCGAAGAAAGCTTGCCAAAAAGTGCATCCCTTCTCTTCCAACTCTCTCCTTGTGCATGATAGTAGTTTGGTAATCATGTGTGAATGTGTTTAAGATTTCTTGGTGTTTTTTTAAAGCTTTGTACAAGTTTCTAGATTGCTAGTTTAATGCAGGAAGCCATCTCCAAGGCTCCTACTTGGATTGGACCCGACTCACCATTGTACTACACATGACACCAAGCCACTTCCTTTCGGAGGAAGTAGGATTAACAAAAATCTTCTTGGAATTTGACTTGGAGAGGCATCTCCACCATCATCGTCCATAGATCCATCACCATCAAGAAAGTTAGGAGAAACAACATGAAGATTGTTAGTTTCATCAATATTAACTTTCTTTGGTACATTGCATTCTTCAAAGCTGACATCTCTAGAAATGAGAATTTTCTTGTTGAAGGAATGTAAACCTTGTAAGCCTTGCTTACTTCACTATAGCCAACAAATATGCCCTTCCTTGATGAAGGATCTTCTTTGGTTCTATCTTCAAGAGTGATGTTGACAAAACAAGTATAACCAAAGATCCCACAATGCTTGACACCCGGCCTTCTACCATGAAGGACCTCAAAAGGAGTCTTACCATCCAGGTAAGTACTTGTCCATCTGTTACAAAGATCGTTAGCACATGCTAAAGCTTCCTCCCAAAAAGACTTAGCAAGTAGTCTCATTGCCTTGGCCCATTCACAAAGGGTTCTATTCTTCCTCTTGACCACTCCATTCTGTTGTGGAGTCCTAGGACTAGAAAACTCCCTCTTAATCCCATGTGCTATGCAAAAATCTTTGAGCTCAATTGAAATGTATTCCCTTCCATTATCGGATCTTAAGCATTTGATCTTTGTATTGAATTGGTTTTCCATTTCATTCTTGAACTTGACAAATGTAGCAAACACTTCATCCTTGATTTTAAAAAGATAGACTCAAAGAGAAGAGGAAGAAGAGAGGAGAATGGAGGGAGAGAGTGAGAGAGAGAAAGAGGAAGAAGAGGAGAATGGACAGAGAGAGATGAGAGAGAGAGTGGAGGAAGAAGAGTAGAAGCAGATGGGGAGAGAGGGAGAAGAGAGAAAGAGGAGAAGGATATGGAGAGAGAGAGAGAGAGAGAGAGAGAGAGAGAGAGAGAGAGAGAGAGAGAGAGAGAGAGAGAGAGAGAGAGAGAGAGAGAACACAAATGGATAGAGTTTTACTAATCCGAATGATGCAAATACAAGGAAAATGGTCCCTTTAAATAGAGTGAGAGTGGAACCTCCTCATCACCCATTAGCTACTAAAGTTTCATCATGATCACAATCTTGACCGTTTGAATAACTTTGTGTTTCTTGGGGACAAGTTGTGTTTTCTAGCTTAGGAACTTGCAAAAGCTAGGTTTAAAATATTTTATTCAAATATTAGTGCACATGGCACTTTATAGCCTAAAGGCCCAATGTTGGACTTATGTGTAGAATGCCAACTGGTTGTCTGATCCTAATACTTCTGACTCTCCACCACATTCATATAGCGTTTGGGTTTACTGTAGGAGCCTTTTGCCGACTTTTAGAATATTCCATGTCATTCCCAGAATTGGGCAACATTCTCCCACAACCAAATAAGTGCCAGTCCCATGGCACTGCCTTTGATTGATCTTTGGGATGGTAGCGTTTGTTGATGATGAGTCGATGGTGTTGTTGCAATTGTAGAGAGCATAGGTATATATATATATATTTTTGCCCAAGGAAAAGCGTATATAAGTGTTCGCTTACGTAAAACCTGATGCTTTATTGCTGGATGGTGTTGCAAGAACCCAGACTTGCCCGATTTTCAATAATAGTCTGGTGGCCATTCTTGATAATCTTGTTCCTCAACCAATGGAAAGTTGTTGTCATTGAAAACCGGGTCTCAAGATAACACTTGTTGGCATGGATCTTCGTAGAATGGTGAAACTTTTATTAGTGGTACTGTCTAAGGTTCGCTCAATTGGTACAGCAAATAGGATAAGGTTGATTGACTGCTTAGTTAATCCAAGTGTTCATGATATTCCTGAACTTGAAGACTTTCTTCGATAGTCAATAGTACCGCTTGAGTAGAAGGTTTTGATACTTGAAGTGTTGGTGCTTGCTAGATGGGTGGCTGTTTTAGTCTTGGATTTCCTGGATTTGGCCCTTTGATCATGATGTATCCGTATTTGGCGTTGTGGTGGTCGGCTTGTTGCTGGAACACATTGGCTTGAGGGGTTGACTACTTGTTGTTGATCTCTACAATGGGTTGTAATCAACTACCTTGGCCTTGGCTCCGTCATTGTTCTTTGTATGAGTCTTCATGAAAGACTTGTGAATCATAAGGCTTACATGTTGTGAGTTCAGCTGGTATCACAACGTCCAAGGATCGTTGAATGATAGTTTCATCATTAGATCAGTTGTCGCTTATTGCTTGATTGCCTCTATCAGTTTTGACATGTCAGAAGGTACTTCAACTCTTTTGACAGATGTTTTGACACATTCGGTGACCTTTGTTAAAAATTCACAATTCTAGCTTGACTAGTTTTGGTCATATGACTTGTAAATAGTTAGATGGTCATGATGTGGCTTGTCACACGTGCCAAATGTGAAAAATACAGATCCTAAGTGGATCTAAACTCCAAGATCATTGGCTTGAATGCTTGCACTCCAAACTACATAAGCTAGGAATTGGCAACACATTCTATGCTACCTAGAATGCAAAGAACTTGATCAAAAAGCATTTATCACAAATGGAAACTTCCATAAACATCAAGTGCGGCCCAAAATAGCGTTATACAGTCCATAATACATCAGCCTACCACTTTTGGAAAGCACCTAAGATCATACACAATAGCTTGAAGACAATACACACAACAATGCTCTCAATGGAGGAAGAAACAATGACAATGATCTATTGATCTCAATGAAGCATACAAAAGGTTTCTCCAACCTGTTCTCCACGACTTCCCTACTATTTATGGATGAGGAAGATGACTCTCTCTCCTCTCTCTAGAAGGTACTTGACCCTAGATATTCCCTATATAAGAAAAATAGCTAAAAATGGCTTATATGACCAAAATACATCAAAATGGTCTCATTTTGAAGGGTATGAAGTTTGACACTTCATCATACTGAAAAAATACAGTAAATAAAAACATTGTGGCCTGGTTCACACGTGCAAAACTCCAGAACCAAAACTATTTACAATTTTAGCCAATTTAGGTCTCAAACTAGCTAGGAAATGTTGACAATTTTCACACTCCCTCTTCAACATTGGATGCTAGTTTCAACATAGTCTTTGAGCACATTCCAAGATTAGATCTATGCATTAAATATAGGTCCTTTCCCAATGGTTTGGTGAAGATATCAGCCACACACTCCTTTGAAGAGACATGTTGAAGCTCCACCTCTTTGGCAATGACTTGATCTCTCACAAAATGGTGAGCAATCTCAATGTGCTTGCTCCTTGCATGAAAAACAGGATTGCTTGCCAAGCTTTGGGCTGAAAGGTTATCACAAAGTATGATTGGAGTCTTCTCTGGTTCCAGCAAGTGAAGATCCAATAACATCCTCTTGATCCAAAGAATCTCCTTGGTGCATGTTGTTAATGCCTTGTACTCGGCTTCGGTGGAAGATAGAGAGATAGTTGGTTGCTTCTTTGATAGCCATGAGACCACTCCATCTCCAAGATAGATTGCAAAGGCACTTGTTGACTTCCTATCCATTTGATCACCTGCAAAATCTGAATCTGAAAATCCACAAAGGTTAGGTGTAGTACCTCCATACAAGATGCCAAAATCTCTAGATCCCGAGATGTATCTAAGTACTCTCTTTCCTAGCTTCCAATGAGCCTCACTAGGATCTTGCATAAATTGACTTAGTTTACCAACCACAAAGCTTAGATCAGGTCTTGTGATGGTTAACCATATAAGAGATCCTATTAGCTTTCTATAGAGAGTAATGTCCTTGAAGGATCTTTCATTACTTCTTGTAGTTAGCTTTACATTTGATTCCATAGGAGTAGAAACAACTTTACAATCTTCTATATGAAACCTTTTTAGAATAGAGTTAACATACTTTTCTTGACATATGAATGTAGATTTAGAAGTTCTAATAATCTCTATTCCTAAGATATAATGAAGTTTACCAAGATCTTGAATTTCAAACTCTCTTTTGAGTGCCATCTTGATTTCATCTATATCTAGATTGTTACCACCACTTAAGATAATGTCATCAACATAGATCAAAAGTAAAGTGATATCATTTTCATTCAATCTAAAGTAGAGAGAATGATCATACTCACTCATAACAAAGTTTTGAGAAAGTAAGAAGGAATTGAGCTTAGCATACCAACTCCTTGGTGCTTGCTTTAGCCCATACAAACTCTTTTGGAGATAGCACACATGATTAGGCTCATCATGTGAAACATAGCCCTCGGGTTGCTCCATGTAAATATCTTCTTCAAGATCACCATTCAAGAAGGCATTAGTAACATCCATTTGCCACATATCCCAATCATAAAGAGTTGCAAGAGAGATTAGGATTCGAATAGTTACCATCTTTGCCACGGGTGCAAAGGTCTCATCATAGTCAATACCATATTCTTGAGCATACCCCTTTGCCACCAACCTTGCCTTGTACTTGTTGATTGATCCATCTTGATTTGTCTTGATCTTGAAGATCCACTTACAACCAATTGTCTTCTTGTCCTTTGGAAGCTTTACCAACCTCCATGTGTTGCTTTTGATGAGTGCTTGATGCTCATGATCCATGGCTTGGATCCATTCCTTCTTTTGAATTGCTTCACCTACACAAGTTGGTTCATCAAAAGAGGTAAGAAAAGCAAAGTTAGAGTTGTCCACCACTTGCTTTCCTTTTTCATCATAGGTTAGCCTTGATGGCTTAGCCCTTTGCCTTTGAGTCTTCCTTGAAGTTTGCTTTGGAGTGGCATCTCCATCTTCATCCAAGACATCTTGCACATCATGATGATTAGTAGGCACATCAACATCAACATCAACAACATTGGAAACATTCTCTTCATGAAAGATGACATCCCTACTTATGACAACTTTCTTTGTAGAAGGAATGTACACTTTGTAAGCCTTGCTTACTTCACTATAGCCAACAAACACACCCTTCTTTGATGAAGGATCTTCTTTAGTTCTATCATCAAGTGTGATATTGACAAAACATGTACATCCAAAGATCCTACAATGCTTGACACTCGGCCTTCTACCATAAAGAACCTCATGAGGAGTTTTACCATCCAAGGAAGCACTTGTCCATCTATTACATAGATAGTTAGCACATGCTAAAGCTTCCCCCCAAAAAGACTTAGCAAGATTAGCATGTAGTCTCATTGCCTTGGCACATTCACAAAGGATTCTATTCTTCCTCTCGGCCACTCCATTCTGTTGTGGAGTCCTAGGACTAGACATCTCCCTCTTAATCCCATGTTCTATACAAAAGTCTTTGAACCTATTTGAGGTGTATTCCCCTCCATTATCAGATCTTAAGCATTTGATCTTTGTATTGAATTGGTTTTCCATTTCATTCTTGAACTTGACAAATGCAGCAAACAGTTCATCCTTACTTTTAAGAAGATAGATCCAAGTATACCTACTAAAGTCATCAATGAAAGTTGCATACATCTTTGCCCCACCATTGCTAGTTGTACTAGAAGAATGAATATCAGAATGCACAAGTTGAAAAGCTTCTTTAGATCTAGAAGTAGATCTAGAATAAGCAAGTCTATGAGATTTGGACAAGGCACAATGTTCACAAACACTATTGTTTGCAACAAGACTTTTAGGGAGACCAAGAACAAGCTCTTTCTTTGCCATTACCTCCAAAGATTTGAAGTTGGGATGGCCCAACCTCTTGTGCCAAACTTCTTGGTTTGTCAATTGCTCCCTAGCCATACATCCTTCATGATTAGAGATCACACATGCATCAAGCTTGAAAAGTTTACCATGCCTCCTACCTTGAGCAATCAAGGATCCACATTTACTTATCAAACATGCATCTCCAATGAACTCCACATCAAGTCCTTTGTCAATCATTTGACTTACACTAAGCAAATTCTTAGTGATTGAAGGAATGTACAAAACATTTTCAAGATTTGCTTTCCTATTTGTTGAAAGGGAAATAGGAATAGTGCCTATGCCTTTGATGTCACATTGACCATCATTTGCAGTGTAGATGATGTTACCTTCTCCCTCATAAGACAATAAGGATGTAAAGTATTCCTTATGTCTTGTCATGTGAGATGAGGCTCCACTATCAATCCACCAAGGATCATTATCATCTATGTTGGCTAACAAACTTGAAGTCATAACAAGTGATTCACATGTGTTATGTTCTTCCTCATCTATTGTAAGATTTCCTTGCCTCTCTCCTTGCTCTCTTTTCTTCTTATAACATTCATTTGCAAAATGACCTTTTATCCCACAATAAAAGCACTTGAACTTTGACTTATTGTTCTTAGTAGAAGAGGAAGAGGAAGAGTGATCATCATGATCAAAGTTACCACCTTTGGACCATTTCCCTTTGCCTTTACCTTTGCCCTTGAATTTGCCTTTTGTGAAGAAAGCCTCTTCACCTCCACCTTGCAAGGATGCACCATCAAGCTTTGATTGCAACCTATGTTCTTCAGCCAATAAGATTTCTTGCAAGTCAACCACACTTGGCAAGACTCTTTGAATGGCAAAACTTTGCACAAGGTTAGCATGTTCATTTAGCAAACCATTCAACATAACTTGGACTATTTCACCATCTTTTATGTTCTCATCAATGCATGCTAAATCATCACTTAGGGACTTAACTCTCAAGATAAATGCATGAGCACTTTCACCCTCTCTTTGCCTACTAGAAAATATTTGTCTCCTTAGGGTCAATACCCTAGATGTGGACTTTGATTCAAAGAGCTTCTTTAAGGCATTCCATGCCTCACTTGCACTTTGACACTTTCCAACTTCCTTGAGAAGTTCATTTGTAACATTCATTTTAATGATATGAAGAGCCCTTTTGGCCTTCTTATCAAACCTTTGTTGCTCTTGAAGTGTGAGAGGTCTCTCTTCAATTTCTGCAACTATGTCCATGAGTTCATTCAACTCAAGTAAGGACTCCATCCTCACTTTCCAAGTAGAGTAGTTTGATGAACTCAACCTTTCACTAGACTCTAGCATGATCCCACCATTGGAAGCCATGATTCTAATGTTTCTTCAACTTTTAGGTTTTGTCCTAAAGCACTTAGCACTCACTTTTCTCTCAACAAATGATAGATAAAGAGATCTATGAAGATTTAGGACCCTAAAACACTTCTATCTTGAACCTAGATGGTTTCCAAGCATAGAAAGGAAGATTGAAACACATGCAACACTTTGCACACACTAAGAATGGATTACAAAATCAAACCAACCTGAACACACTCTTGCTTAAGCTCTCAAACTTTCCAGCAAGTGACCAAATCAAGTTATGGTGTGAAGAGTTACTTGCATTCTTAGAAAATACCCAAAACTAGGATGCCAAGATTACCTAGTAATGAACAAACTTGATCAACATATGATCAACACACTAAGATATTGATTCAACCTGTAAAACCACATGTAAACCACACTTCTAAAAGTTTATAAACTCCAGCAAGTGATAAATACAAGATTTAGAGGTGAATGAATGAGCACACTTAGTGAATCACAAGACTAGCTTCACTATCTTGTCAAATCTTGGTGTTTAGATGTAGATCTAAGATCACTTCACATGAGAATGTTCCTCAACCTGTTAAGAACCTGAAAACACACTTGCATAATGGTTAACACCTTCCAGCAAATGCTCCAATCAAATTACATAAGGAGAGTTACTTACATGCTCAACAAAGTACACCAAAATTTATGCCAAAATTGATGACAATCTTTACAATATGCTCTTCACAATGGAGCTTACAATATGTTCACCCAAAAAAGGGGATCTTTCATCCAAATGGGAGCTTTGCTCAGCCTTTAGGAGAATTACAACTCACTCAAAAGAGCATTTGTCATCCACTTAAGGAGAAGTTTCATCCACTTAAGGAGAGTATTCATCCAAGAATGGAGATTGTCAACAATAGGATTGAAAAGAACATTGTTAGTATTGAATATGCACAAGCCTCACAATCACAAATGATTAGGTGTTATGATCTGATCCAAAATAGTTTCTTTTCAGCCTCTGATCTTCAATAGACCTGAAATATGCTTTTGATCCACAAGTTCAACTCACAAAACAAAGGTTAGTAAGATTTGATCAACAAAGCAATGCAAAATCATGCTAGAACTTGATCAAACATCCAAATATCACCAAAGATGGAATACTTACTGTAAATAGAAGCCAACCAGCTCTGATACCATGTGAAAAATACAGATCCTAAGTGGATCTAAACTCCAAGATCATTGGCTTGAATGCTTGCACTCCAAACTACATAAGCTAGGAATTGGCAACACATTCTATGCTACCTAGAATGCAAAGAACTTGATCAAAAAGCATTTATCACAAATGGAAACTTCCATAAACATCAAGTGCGGCCCAAAATAGCATTATACAGTCCATAATACATCAGCCTACCACTTTTGGAAAGCACCTAAGATCATACACAATAGCTTGAAGACAATACACACAACAATGCTCTCAATGGAGGAAGAAACAATGACAATGATCTATTGATCTCAATGAAGCATACAAAAGGTTTCTCCAACCTGTTCTCCATGACTTCCCTACTATTTATGGATGAGGAAGATGACTCTCTCTCCTCTCTCTAGAAGGTACTTGACCCTAGATATTCCCTATATAAGAAAAATAGCTAAAAATGGCTTATATGACCAAAATACATCAAAATGGTCTCATTTTGAAGGGTATGAAGTTTGACACTTCATCATACTGAAAAAATACAGTAAATAAAAACATTGTGGCCTGGTTCACACGTGCAAAACTCCAGAACCAAAACTATTTACAATTTTAGCCAATTTAGGTCTCAAACTAGCTAGGAAATGTTGACAATTTTCACACCAAATAGCATAGGATTCCATTCATAAGGATGTTCTCAAGTAGACCTAAGTGTTAGAACCTTTAGAATGAGTCCAAATTATGCTTAGATACAAGGGAGAAAAAATAGGAGCTATTTTTGGTAATTTTTGCATTGTTGAGGGATCTCCAAGATTACAACCCTAACTTGGTAGGGATGAAAGATCCACCAAAATTAGCATTAGGGATAGGTTTAGGGCTACTCATACCTGCCCAAAACCGTGATGGATCATGTATATATAGGTGATGATATCTCACCAAAATCAATCAAGCAATTTCATGTTTTTTCTCTCATAATGGTGCAATTGCTCTCTATGTTCATAATTGTTTGAGTACTTGTGATTACTAATGATTATAGGATTGAATGTAGGTCTGGTGTACAGTACTCATACTGTGGGAGGCCGTACTTTCACACGTGTGAAGCCTTCTTCAAGGATTTGGGCCATTTAGTGAGGTTCAAGCATAGGTTTTTGATGGATTTTGATGGTTCAACTTGTGCTAATATTATGAAATCATAATCTATTGTTTCCCTCATCATTTCAAGTGTTTTAGGATCCTTATTTGCTGTAATTTTTACATGGTATCAGAGCCTAAAGGCTGAAATGAGCTAAATCCTTGGTTTTCATTCAATTTGATCACAATTTTTGATCTAAATCTTGTGTAGATTGGATCTTAGCATCTAGTATTGATTCTAGAACTCAAAGTGAGTCAAATACATTGGAGATTGGTGTTGTGTGACTTCATTTGCAGGTGTTTAGGTGTCTAAAACCAGAGGCAAAGTTGAATTCAATTCACATTACCAAGATAGCAAGTTTTGCTTGCTCCAAGCATTGATTTCTAAGCGAGTTTTGGAGGTGATTTCATAGAGGAGGCTTTCTAGCATTCAAGGATAGGGAAGATCAGAGTTTTGGGGAATCTTCAAGGCTTTTCTAAGGTGTAGTAGACACCTCCTAAAGTGATTTAGGTTCAGTCCAACCATTGCTTGACTTATGCACCAAATTAGATCAATTTTTCATCAATTTTGATCATTTTTTGCTTGTGATTGGATAGTAGACTGTGTTGCATCCTCATTAAGTTCCATTTAGATCTTTTACAAGTGATTTTGGAAGTATATTAGGTTGCTGAAATTCACTCTTGATCAGATCATTTGGAAGCTTTAATGTTCTTTATAGAAAGAGGGGCAATTCTACTAGTATTGTCTACTTCAATCAAGCAAGTGCATTGTTTCTAGTATTCTATGATTTGATTTTGTTAGAGATCATTCTTAGATCTTTATAGGAAGTCTATTACTGATCTTTTCAGGTCCCTAAGAAGTGGGATAAGGTAGACCTTCAATCAAATCAATAGAAGTAACCTTCATTTGTGTCAAGTCCTTGATTAGGAGACTAGATGGCATCTATAAATGCACATCTTTTGGATACTAATGAAAGGCTCAACAAAACTAACTATTCCATATGGAAAGTTAGAATGGAATCTATCATGATCATGCAAGATTTGATGGAAATTGTAAATGGTAAGGAGGGTGAACCTATTCATCCTCAAGAAAAAGCCAAATACATCAAGAGGTGCAATGTTGCACTACATTGCATAAAAATGAATGTTGCAAATGAACTCTTAAGAGAGGTAGGAGATTGCACTTCAGTTCAAGATGCTTGGGAGACTTTGCAAAAGGTCTATGAATCCAAGAATCAAACTAGAATGTTAGCTTTGAAGAATCAAATCTATAGAAGCTATCGAAAGAAAGGAGAGAGTGCACATACTTTTGTCCTAAGAGTAAAGGAATTGAACAAAGAGCTAGCCTTTATAGGTGACCCTATCAAGGATGAAGAGCTTGTTCAACTCATATTGAATGGACTAAGCTTTGAATTTGACAATTTGGTTCAGGGATATGCAATTATGGGTAAGCTACCCATACTTGAAGAACTCCAAGGCACACTCATGGCCGAGGAATCAAGAAGGAGCCAAATGCAAGAGAGGATGGATAGGCTTTCCATCCAAGGTGGAGATGACCAAGCTCTCTTCACCAAAGGCAAAGGATCAACATTCAAGAAGTCTACAAAGCTTGAGGATAAAGAAGGACCCCCAAAGGCATCTCCATCAACCACCAAAGTCAAGAAGGACAAATCAAAGGTGAAGTGCTACTATTGTAGCAAGATGGGGCATTATGCCTCGGAATGCTTCAAGAGGAAGCAAGATCAAAGCCAAGCCAACATGAGCAAAGAGGAGGAGGAGGAGAGTTCACATGAGGACTCTCTCATGATGTCCATATTTTCTTCAACAAGCTTCAAAGGAGAAGATCCTTGGTGGATTGACTCGGGTGCTAGTTCACACATGACTAGTAAAAGGGAGTTTTTCTCTTCTCTCTTATCTTATGATGGACCTATAAAGTCTATCTATACAGCAAATGATGAAGCTTGTAAGATTGAAGGAGTTGGTAGCATTCCCCTTTGCTTAGGATCTTCCAAAAAGATCAACATAGAAGGTGTTTTGTACATTTCTACAATAACAAAGAATCTACTAAGTGTTGGCCAAATGGTAGACAATGGTTTCAATGTTGAATTTGCTTCAAATGAATGTTTCATCAAGAAGAAGGGTAAGATAGTGGCTAAGGGCACTAGACTTGGCAAACTTTATAAGCTGGATGCATTTGTGGATACTAATGTTGTCATGTTGGCCGAGAAGAGCAAGATATCTACCTTTACTTTATGGCACAAAAGACTTGGACATGTCAACTCGGGTTCCATGAAGGCTATGATCAAGGAGGAGTATGCTTTAGGCCTACCAAGGTCTATTGGGAAGGAAGACAAGGTTTGTGAAGCTTGTGCCTTATCCAAGGCACATAAGAAGGTGTTTCCTAACTCCATCACAAAGTCATCTCATCCTCTTGAACTCATACACTCGGATGTGCACATTGCTAGCACCAAATCTTCTGGAGGTTCATCCATGTTTTTAACCTTCATTGATGACTACTCAAGATATTTTTGGGTATTCTTACTTTCCTTCAAGTCTCAAGTATTTGATACTTTTGTAAAGTTCAAGTTGTTTGTGGAAAAGCATCATAATCATAGCATCAAGATTCTTAGAAGTGACAATGGTGGAGAATTCATCTCCAATGAGTTCAAGTCCTTTTGTGAGGAGGAAGGGATCAAGAAAGAGACTTCTTGTCCTTACACTCCTCAACAAAATGGAGTTGCTGAAAGAAGGAATAGAACATTATGTGAATGTTCTAAGGCTTTAAGATTAGATTCTTGTTTTTCCAAATCCTTTTGGGGTGAGTCTCTTGTATGTGCAAACTACTTGATGAATAGGGTGTCTTGCAAAGCAATTGAAGGCAAAACTCCTTATGAGATGTTGTATGTAAAGAAACCCAATCTTAATCACTTGAAAGTTTTTGGGTGTATATGTTATGTGCATGTGCCATTGGAAACAAGAACCAAGGAGGATCCATCTTCCACAAGAGGGATCATGCTTGGATATGCAAGCTCAAGCAAGGGCTACAAAGTCTATCTCCCATCCTTGAACAAATTTGTTGTTTCAAGGGATGTCATCTTTGATGAGCATCATATGCATATGCTTGAAGAAGGCTCAAGTGCTCCAACAATCAAGAAGAAGATGGCCGAGGAGCAAGATCTTGGTTTTGAGGAGGAGCTCATGGAGGAGCAAGCACCAAACCCACCTATCACACCAAGGAGATCTTCAAGGGCAAAAGTGGAGCCATCAAGGCTCACATATCAAGGAAAAGGACAGCAAGTTGAGGGTATCTCATCCACTTCTTATGCTTTATCTAGTTTTGAAGAACCGTCTAATGTTGAAGATGCATTGAACTCCAAAGAATGGTATAAAGCTATGTTGGATGAGTATGATGCCTTGATTAAGAATGAAACTTGGTTGCTTGTTGAGAGACCTCAAAGGAATGTAATAGGATGCAAGTGGGTCTTCAAGCTTAAGTTGAATGCAAATGGGAGTGTTAACAAACATAAAGCAAGATTAGTTGCAAAAGGTTATGCTCAAGAGAGAGGGATAGACTATGAGGAAACTTTTGCACCCGTGGCCAAGATGGTCACAATAAGACTAATCATTGCACTTGCATCACATTTTGGATGGATCCTATGTCAAATGGATGTCTCTAATGCTTTCTTGAATGGTTTTTTGGAAGAGGATATCTATATGGAGCAGCCACAAGGGTTCATCAAGCATGGAATGGAGAACAAAGTATGCCATCTCCAAAGAAGCATCTATGGCTTGAAGCAAGCCTCGAGATCTTGGAATTCAAGACTGTTGAAAATTGTCACTTCTCACTTGACATTGGTTCATGTAAATATTGATCAAACATTAGAATATGTTGATGATATGATTTCACACGTGTGGAGCATGTTCCCATGTGTGAAAGGATGTACTTTTCATGTTTGTATATATCCAAATTGATTTTGTATCATTCTAGTTAGTGTGAACATGAAATGACTAGTTTTTAGTCAAGTTGACTAGTCACCTACAAATTAGCTTTTCCTTGCATGTGCATGAGTAAATGCTCCCACATGGCAAGTGGATGTTCACATGTGTGTATAGAGTACTAGAAGATAAGAGTTGACCATTTTCCTTAGATCCTATTTTGTAGAGAATATTCCTATATTCTAGGAGACTAGCTTTTTGGATTTTAATCATATTCTAGAAGGTCAACTATTGGATAAGGATCAAGGATGGATCAAATGGATAGATATGAGTGATGTGGCACTCTTCACACGTGTGAAGGCCTGCTGGACTGTACCAGACTCATGGATGTACTTGATCCATAAAAGGATCATCATTTTGCTAAGAAAATTGATGAGACTTTTGCACTCTACACTTTTGTGAGATTTCTAGTCATTTGTCTTGTGATTTTTATGCATGATTGCTATCTAGTATCATTGTACTTGTTGTTTCAGGTGCAGTCCGTACAGTGGACAGTACTCCACACGTGTGAAGCCGCTCTCACTAAAAAATGATGTGTTGATCCATTGCTCTTGCTTAAATCCAAGTGTAGTGAATCTAGATCAAGATCTAATGTGTAGAACTTGATAGATTCATTGATTAAGCAACCAATAACTCTCTATGATTGTAAAGTACAATCATTATTGTCCTAAAAACTGTAAAATTTTATCATGGTATCAGAGCTAAGTAAGAGAGTGATCATTGAATCATAAATCTTGTAAAGATCATTGGCAAAATTTGTTTTTTGGCCAATACTAGTGAGGGCGAGTTCTTCTAGAGTGATAGCTTGTAATCATTTGGATCAAAACGACTTGGAGGCTGTGTATGTACTTTTCACACGTGTGAAACCGTACAGCAACTTTCAATTCAAGTTACTTTGTGTTTTTTTTGGTCCCAAAATCACAATACTAGTTCATTTTTGGTGCTTTTTGAAGCATAGTATTGATCTAGATTCATTCTAACTAATGCCTATGACCAAATAGTGTTTTGGATCATTGAAGCATTTCTTTTTAGAGTCTAAGATCAGATCTAAGAGGCTGATTTGTTCAGATCCTTAGTTGAAGTGAAATCTCTAAGAAAAGTGTAAAGCAATTTTTTTTTTGTGAGAGTGAAAGCTAGAAATTTTTGGTAAGATCTTTGAGTATCATTCAAGCTTGTGTGTTAGTTTGATAGAGACAAGCCTATAGGCATTCTAGTAAGCTTTAGGCCACTTCATAGATCTTTTAAAATTCAAAAATCTTTGTGATTTTTAAAAGAGCATTCATTCTAAAATGTCATCCATGGGTGGATATTTGATGGAATCAAGTGAGAGACTCACTTCCACAAATTATTCCATTTGGAAAGTGAGAATGGAATCACTCCTAGTGATCCATGATCTATATGACATAGTTCAAGGAGTAGAGGAAGAGCCTCAAACTCCCCAAGAACAAGCCAAATACAAGAAGAGAGCAAGATTAGCTCTACATTGCATAAAGTTAAATGTATGCAATGACCTCTTGAAAGAGGTGTCTTCTTGTACCTCATCCAAAGAGGCTTGGGATTCATTAAAGAGCATTTATGAATCCAACAATACTTCAAGAATCCTCATGCTAAGAAATCAAGTTTTCCAAAGCATGAAAGGAAGTGGAGAGAGTGGACAAGAGTATGTTCTTAGGATCAAATCTCTTAACAAGGAGTTAAGTGCAATAGGAGAGAAGATCCAAGATCAAGAACTAGTACAAATCATTTTGAATGGTCTAAGTGATGAGTTTACCAACTTAGTCCAATCATTTGCCATTCAAGACTCTCTTCCATCCATTGAAAAGTTGCACAATGTTCTTGTGGCCGAGGAGAGTAGGCTTCTACACCTCAAGACAAGAATGGATAGCATGTCACTTAATGGAGGAGAGGAGAAAGCTAACTTTACATCTAAAGGCAAGAAAAAGCAAAATCCATTCAAGAAAAATCAAGGCAAGGAGGCCGAGATGAAGAATGGAGGATCTACCTCCAAAGGCAAAGTGAAGAACAAGGCAAAACTAAAGTGTTTCTTTTGTGGAAAGAAAGGACACTTTGCCTCAGAATGCTACTTGAAGAAGAATCAACAAGCCAAAGGAGATCAAGGGAACATTGCTCAAGAGGAAGAATATGAGGATGGATTCAACACATCCTTAATGGTTGCATCTACACCAACTTCAAGTCAAGACACATGGTGGATAGATAGTGGGGCTAGTTCCCACATGTCCTTTAACAAGCATTATTTTTCTACTCTTCTATCTTGTAATGACTCTAAGAAGTCAATATACACTGCTAGTGATCAAGCATGCAAGATAGATGGCATAGGATCTATACCTCTTTGTTTAGGCACATCTAAAAGGATAGATCTAGATAATGTTTTGTATGTTCCTACCATTTCAAGAAACTTGCTTAGTGTAGGACAATTAATGGACAATGGACTAGATGTACATTTCAAGAATGGAGTTTGTTCCATCTTGAAAAATGATAAGTGCATAGCTAGTGGCATTAAGCAAGGTAGACTTTTCAAGTTGGATGCTAATGTTGCAAGTGAAAGTGTGAACTTGGCTAGGGAGGAGCTAACTCAAGTGGAGCTTTGGCATAAGAGATTAGGCCATCCTAATCTTCAATCTATGGAGTCAATGGCAAGCAAGGAACTAGCTCTCGGCCTACCAAGAGCTTTCAAGAAGTGTGGAAAAATGTGTGAGGCATGTGGCCTTGCAAAGTCACACAAATCTTCTTACAAGAAATCTTCATCAAGATCTCTCTCTCCCTTGGATCTCATACATTCTGATGTACATAGTTTTTCACATGCAAGTAATGGAGGTGCCTTGATGTATGTAACTTTTATAGATGATTGTACTAGATTCACATGGATTGAGTTACTATCAAAGAAAAATCTTGTTTATGAAGCTTTCATTAAGTTCAAGTCTCTAGTAGAGAAACAACTTAGTACTTCTATCAAAGCACTAAGATGTGATAATGGAGGAGAGTACACCTCCAATAAAATGAAAGACTTTTGTGAGATCAATGGTATTAAGTTACAATACACTTGTTCCTACACCCCTCAACAAAATGGGGTGGCCGAGAGGAAAAATAGGAGTCTATGTGAGTGTGCAAAGTCCTTGAGGCTTGATGCATCACTTCCCATCTCATTTTGGGGAGAAGCCATAACATGTGCTAATTATTTGTGTAATAGACTTCCTAGTAGTGCTATAGATGGGATCTCACCTTATCAAGCCTTGTTTGATAAGAAACCCAATGTAAAATATTTTAAGATCTTTGGATGTACTTGTTATGTACACATTCCTTTGGAGACTAGAAGGAAAGAAGATGCTACCTCCTTCAAAGGAATCTTTGTTGGCTATGGAGAAAATAGCAAGGGATATAGGATATATGATCCTACATCCAAGAAAGTAAAGGTAAGCAAGGATGTACTTTTTGATGAGTCACAATTTGCTAAGAGCTTGTCAAATGGATCTAACCCATTGTGCATTGAAGATCTTGACAAATCCGAGGAGGATCTTGACAAACCCGAGGAGGATCATGACAAACCCGAGGATGGAGATTTGGATCCAAGTCAAAAGGGGCCAAGAAGATCATCAAGGAGCAAGGCCGAGCCCTCAAGGCTTACCTATGTGGACAAGGGAAAGCAAAAGGAAGACTCTACATCTTCTACCTCTTACTCTTTTTTAGCTACATTGATTGAAGAACCATCATCTTTTGAAGAAGCATGTAAATCTAAAGTTTGGAGAGATGCAATGCAAGTAGAGTATGATGCATTAGAAGAAAATCATACTTGGAATCTTGTAAATCTTCCAAGAGGAAAGAAACCACTTGCATGTAAGTGGATTTATAGAATTAAGTACAATCAAGATGGATCTATTAGTAAATACAAAGCTAGGCTTGTTGCTAAGGGATTTCTTCAAATAAAAGGATTGGATTATGAAGAAACATTTGCACCTGTAGCTAAGCTTGTAACTATTAGATTAATCATTTGCATTGCTACTTTGTTCAAATGGGATCTCTACCAAATGGATGTGACAAATGCCTTCTTGAATGGCTTCTTAGAAGAGGAAATCTACATGATGCAACCCGAGGGCTTCATCAAGATTGGTGAGGAGCAAAAGGTGTGCTACTTAAGGAAGAGCCTATATGGCTTGAAGCAAGCACCTAGAGCTTGGTACTCTAGGTTGCATGATTTTCTCTATTCCCTTGGCTTTGTACTAAGTGCTTATGAACCTTCTTTATATTTCAAATGTAATGAAGGAAAGATCATCATTTTGGTTCTTTATGTTGATGACATCATTATGACAGGAAATGATGATGATGGCATAGGCAAAGTAAAAGTTGACTTATCTAGTGAGTTCAAGATGGTAGATCTAGGCTTCCTAAAGTTTATACTTGGGATAGAAGTGTCTAGAAGTAGCAATTGTACTTTCATAAGTCAATCTAAGTATGCTACTTCCATTCTTGAAAGATTTGGTATGAAAGATTGTAAGGGGATTGACACCCCTATGGAGCATGTTGTGAAAGCAACTAATGAAGGTGATGAAGCATCCTTTGAGGACATCACTCTCTTTAGGAAGCTTATAGGCTCTCTAATCTATTTAACCATCACTAGACCTGACTTAAGTTTTTGTGTAAGCAAGTTGAGTCAAAGTATGCAAGCTCCTTTAATTCATCATTGGAAAAGTGCCAAGAGAGTACTTAGATATGTTTCTAGTACTAGATTTTTTGGTATACTTTATGAAGGATCTAACTTGCACTTGAGAGCCTACTCGGATTCAGATTTTGCAGGTGACAAGATGGATAGGAAGTCCATTAGTGCATTTGCAACATTTCTTTGTGGAGGAGTGATATCTTGGCTTTCCAAAAAGCAAGATACAATCTCACTATCTTCTTGTGAAGCCGAGTACAAGGCATTGACTTCAACAACCAAAGAGCTCTTATGGCTAAGAAGACTCTTGATGGAACTACATGTGCTAGAGGCCGAGGAGATCCCTTACATATTTTGTGACAATCAAGCTTCTCAACAAATTGCTTCAAATCCTATCTTCCATGCTAGAACAAAGCATATTGAGATAGCTCACCACTTTGTGAGGGAGAAGGTACAATCCAAGGAAGTGCAACTACATCATGTACCATCATCCGAATGCATAGCTGATATCTTAACCAAACCATTGTCCAAAGATCCATTTTTTAAGTTAAGATATGCTCTTGGAATTGTAGATAGATGTACACTAGATTTGCCAAGTTAGAAGTGAGGAGGAGTGTTGAAAATTGTCACTTCTCACTTGACATTGGTTCATGTAAATATTGATCAAACATTAGAATATGTTGATGATATGATTTCACACGTGTGGAGCATGTTCCCATGTGTGAAAGGATGTACTTTTCATGTTTGTATATATCCAAATTGATTTTGTATCATTCTAGTTAGTGTGAACATGAAATGACTAGTTTTTAGTCAAGTTGACTAGTCACCTACAAATTAGCTTTTCCTTGCATGTGCATGAGTAAATGCTCCCACATGGCAAGTGGATGTTCACATGTGTGTATAGAGTACTAGAAGATAAGAGTTGACCATTTTCCTTAGATCCTATTTTGTAGGGAATATTCCTATATTCTAGGAGACTAGCTTTTTGGATTTTAGTCATATTCTAGAAGGTCAACTATTGGATAAGGATCAAGGATGGATCAAATGGATAGATATGAGTGATGTGGCACTCTTCACACGTGTGAAGGCCTGCTGGACTGTACCAGACTCATGGATGTACTTGATCCATAAAAGGATCATCATTTTGCTAAGAAAATTGATGAGACTTTTGCACTCTACACTTTTGTGAGATTTCTAGTCATTTGTCTTGTGATTTTTATGCATGATTGCTATCTAGTATCATTGTACTTGTTGTTTCAGGTGCAGTCCGTACAGTGGACAGTACTCCACACGTGTGAAGCCGCTCTCACTAAAAAATGATGTGTTGATCCATTGCTCTTGCTTAAATCCAAGTGTAGTGAATCTAGATCAAGATCTAATGTGTAGAACTTGATAGATTCATTGATTAAGCAACCAATAACTCTCTATGATTGTAAAGTACAATCATTATTGTCCTAAAAACTGTAAAATTTTATCAAAGACTACATTGCTATCTTATTTCACTTTCTTTTGTTCAAAGTGAATATGATCCTACTCTTTACATTAAGTTTGATGATGTTGGTATTGTACTTTTACTCATTTATGTATGACATCATCATTAGTGGAAATAGTGTTGATGGTATTGAAAAAATCAAGATAGATCTATCCTTAGAGTTCAAGACGGTAGATCTAGGGTGTCTTCACTTCATCTTAGGCATAGAAGTACTTAGAGGGTCTGATTTTATCTTTATAAGTCAAGTAAACTATGCTCAAAGTCTTTTGAAGAAGTTTAAGATGGAAGTATGCAAAAGTGTTGACACACCAATGGAGCAAGATGTAAAAGTGCCAAATGAAGATGATGAAAGATCCTTCATGGACATCACTTTGTTTAGGCAACTTATAGGTTCCTTAATGTGGATCACTATAGTTAGACCAGATCTTAGCTTTAGTGTATGTAGGTTGAGCCAATCCATGCAAAAGCCATTGAATATCCATTGGAAAAAGGCTAAGAGGATTCTAAGATACATCTCGGGTACATTGGATTTTGGGATTCTATATAGAGGAGATGTGATTAACCTTCATGCATTTAGTGATTCAGATTTTGCAGGGGACAAGAGGGATAGGAAATCAACGAGTGCCTATTCAACTTTCATAGGAGAAGGTGTGGTTTCATGGCTTTCAAAAAAACAAGAAACTATATCTCTATCTTCAACCGAGGCCGAGTACAAAGCTTTGACAACCACTACAAAGGAGGTACTTTGGATCAAGAGATTATTGGTGGAACTAAAGATCATGGATTCAGAGGAGGCACCAATCGTCTACAATGACAATATATCAGCCCAACACCTTGCATCTAACCCAATCTTCCATGCAAGATCTAAGCACATTGAGATATGCCATCACTTTGTGAGAGAAATGGTGCAAGCCAAGGAGATTGCTTTGGAGCATGTTCCAAGCAATGAATGTGTAGCTGATCTACTTACTAAACCACTTCAAAAGACACCTTTTATGAAGTTCAGATCATCACTTGGATTGATTAGTAAAGTAATGATTGAACCAAGCTAGATAGTGAGGAGGAGTGTTAAAAATTCACAATTCTAGCTTGACTAGTTTTGGTCATATGACTTGTAAATAGTTAGATGGTCATGATGTGGCTTGTCACACATGCCAAATAGCATAGGATTCCATTCATAAGGATGTTCTCAAGTAGACCTAAGTGTTAGAACCTTTGGAATGAGTCCAAATTATGCTTAGATACAAGGGAGAAAAAATAGGAGCTATTTTTGGTAATTTTTGCATTGTTGAGGGATCTCCAAGATTCCAACCCTAACTTGGTAGGGATGAAAGATCCACCAAAATTAGCATTAGGGATAGGTTTAGGGCTACTAATACCTGCCCAAAACTGTGATGGATCATGTATATATAGGTGATGATATCTCACCAAAATCAATCAAGCAATTTCATGTTTTTTCTCTCATAATGGTGCAATTGCTCTCTATGTTCATAATTGTTTGAGTACTTGTGATTACTAATGATTATAGGATTGAATGTAGGTCTGGTGTACAGTACTCATACTGTGGGAGGCCGTACTTTCACACGTGTGAAGCCTTCTTCAAGGATTTGGGCCATTTAGTGAGGTTCAAGCATAGATTTTTGATGGATTTTGATGGTTCAACTTGTGCTAATCTTATAAAATCATAATCTATTGATTCCCTCATCATTTCAAGTATTTTAGGATCCTTATTTGTTGTAATTTTTACAACCTTTGCAATATCCCTTGATTCAGCAACCATTTCAAAGCCTGGTGAAATTATGATCTTGCATTTGTGGCGTTGGGTGACTAGATTTGTCTTTTGGCTTCTGTTGGTTTTGCAATACAAAAATTCTTAGTTGGGAAATTGGTAATGTGATGGTTCTCGAAGCAATATGAACATTGCCCTCTTTGAAACAGCATTACATCACAAGAAGCGACACATGCCTTTGGATCATGTTCCAAATTTTGATCTTGATTTGTTGATTTATGCTGGTCATCATCCCTTCCTGGTGAAGCTTGTTCTTCCCTTGTCTCTCCGTTATTTTGCATTAGCATGGTCAAAATTCTTGAATTTCTTATTGATGTTTATCTAGATATTTCATCCAACTCATTCGAAGTCAGTATCTTGAAATGCCAACAATGTGAATTCAATCTTCATGGCATCAACAAGAACTTGCTTCAATGTAGTGTAAGAGGTGAGGTTCTTCATTTGATAGTGAATATCGCTCCTTAGACCTTGGATAAAGTTCTTGATGATCACCGATGGTGGGATTGGTGGACGACAATCCTTTGTTATGTGATAGATTCAATGAACGTATGCACAAACTGTCGACGTTGCATGCTAATGCTTGATAGCTGAGTAGTTGACATAGCTTTTGTAGATGAGTGGATAGATGAATTTATAAATATTGGTTTGATTTTGTTTTGTTTTGTATTTTTTGAGCAAATAAGGAGAAGATAACAAACACTAAAGTAGAATAAACAAAAGGGAGTCTATAGGGAAACTTGGAAATTTTGGGATATTGGGATTCGGAAGACTGGGGGTTTTTGGGGATTCAAGAAACTGGGGGTTTTGGAGATTCTAAAAATTGGGGGTTTTGGGGATTCAAGAAAACGGGGATTTTGGGGATTCAAGAAAACTGGGGGTTTTGGGGATTCAAGAAACTGGGGGTTTTGGGGATTCAAGATAACTGAGAGTTTTGGGAATTCAAAAAATTGGGGGTTTTGGGAATTCGGGAAACTGGGGGTTTTGGGGTTTAGTTTTTCACAAAAGACGATATTTTTTTAGCATGGAAATATAAAATTTGCAAAACCTTTTAAATATAGGCATTCAAAAAAAAATTACAAAATTACAAAAAATGGGTTTCCATGTCATTTCTCTTTTTTGGTCACCATGTTAATTCCTTTTAGATCGCGTCATAGGCATGCAACAAAAGATGTTTTAGACATTGTTTGTTCAGATATATGTGGTCGAATGCAAACTCTATTGTTGCTTGATGCAAAATATTTTATTACCTTCATTGACAAATATTCGAGAAGAACAGCTATTTAGTTCATTAAGCAGAAATAGGAGGCTTTCAAAATATTTCGACAATTCAAAGAGTATGCTAAAAATCAAACTAGTAAAAGAATCAAAGCACCGAGGTTTGACAACGGGAGGGAATATATCTCTACTGAATTTAAGGAGTATTTTCTATGACATTGAGCAAGAATACATTACATCTTATTCGCCTCAGTCGAATGGTCTTGTTGAGAAAAACAACAAAACCTTAGTCAAATTGGCAGAATGCATGCTTAGACATGCGACACTTTCGAAGTCCTTCTATGATGAAGTTGTTTCCACTACAACTTATATTCAGAACGCATGTCCTACTAAAGATCTCTCAGAAAAAACACTATATGAAGTTTGGACAGGCTCCAAACCTTCTTTATTAAAATTACGAGTTTTTGGATGTATCGTGTGAGAAATTGTCAACTAGTTTGATTAGTTAATTTGGAAATTGTTAGAAGATTTTGGTAAAGATTCTTTTAACGGATTCTAGATGCCGAAAGTGCCTAACGAATATCAGGTGAAGGAATTGAACTACCAAAATATATGGAGCGTCAACAATAAACCAAGGAGGAGTTCCAGAATCTAGATTTACCGAGAACGCCAATATCAGAAGGTCGACAAGTAGCGGCGGACCGGCCAATGAGTAAAACCAAATCCCAGTGCCTTGTAAATAATTTGGGATCATTAAGATCCAAAATATCCCTTTGATCTTTGGTTAAATAGACAAGAAAATCACCAATTTTATCAAATCAGCATCTACACTAAGAATGAGATGCAAAATCTAATAGATCTTGATCAAACTTCAATCGAAACATAAAAAGAAGTTTCTTTCCATACAAAAATAGTAAGTTACTATATTTCACATGTGGATCTAAAAATAACATTTAATGAACATTCTACACATAGAATTGCAAGATATCACAAGTATAGTGCACGAATGGATAAAATAACCCAAGAGAAAGCATGAATGAGATAAGAGAGAGATAATGTATTCTCTTTCCATGAGTTACATCCTTTTATAGAAGGTCCAAACCTAAATTCAAACTTTAGTTTTTCTCCATAATGAAAACCCTACTATTTTTGTGACTAGATTCAATGTATCTACTACTCATATTAAATCTCTCCAAAACTCATGAATAGTTTCCCACACTTTCCAAAAGTGTCAAAATCAGCCAAGAATGATAGACTTACAAATCAAACATCAAAATGATGCAAACCAATGTAGCTAGTTTTACCATATCTTGACAATTTGCATACATCCACATGAAATAGCTCAAACATGAGATAGAAGAAATAAAGTAAAACTTGAACGACACTTCCTTGATGCTCCTTTGACCTTACTTGAGTCTTCAATAACCTGAAAAAATAGATCCAAAGCATCTTTGCCAATTGACTCTCCTTTGATGCTCTTGACTAGATCCAAATCGCCAAGTTTCTTTTTGCCTTGTTGAAGCCCTTTGAGATCAAACTCTTGATCATCAAAGTCATTGAACAACTTTTTTTTTTCAGATCCATTACTTGCTTGAAAACCATGAATACATCCGTCCACTTGCATAGCACCATCTACACAAGAAGATTCACCAAAAAATGTGAGAAAAGCAAAATGAGTCACTTCCACTTGCTTACCCTTCTCATCATAAGTGAGACTTGAAGACATTTGTCTTTCCCTTGATGTTCTCCTTGGCCTTTGACTTGATGATGGTCCTTCATCATCACCATCCAAAGTAGGATCTTTTACATGAACGTCATGAATGTTAGATCCAACATCACCATCAATAATGATTGAAGATAATTTTGGAATGTTCCCCTCATAAAAAATGACATCTCTACCAACAGTCACTTTGTTAGTAGAAGGAATGTAAACTTTCTAGGCTTTACTCACCTCACTATATCCAGCAAATATACCTTTTCTTGAAGATGGATCTTCCTTGGTCCTATCATTAAGAGTAATGTTGACATAGCATGTGCATCCAAAAGTTCTAAAAAAGTTGAAACTCGGCGGCCTCCTCTTGAATAGCATCTCAGAAGGTGTCCTTCCATCCAAAAATAGCACTCGGCCACCTATTGCACAAGAAATTAGCACACAACAATGCTTGATCCCAAAATGGCTTACCAAGAGTAGCACTTAAAATCATGGCTTTGTCACTTTCACATAAAGTCCTATTCTTCCTCTCGGCCACTCCATTTTGTTGTGGGGTCCTTGGTGTTGTATACTCCCTCTTGATCCCATGCTCATCACAAAAAGCCTTGAACTTGGTAGATATGTACTCTCCACCATTGTCACTCCTTAAGCACTTGATCCTTGTGGAAAATTGGTTCTCCCTTGCATTCTTGAACTTAACAAAGTCGTCATACACTTCATTTTTGCTCTTTAGTAGATAGATCCAACAAAATCTACTAAAATCATCAATGAAAGTTACATACATGTTAGCTCCACTATTGCTAATTGTAGTAATTCCATGAATATCTAAATGTACAATTTGAAAAGGCTTTGTAGATCTAGATGTAGATCTAGTATAAGGTAGTCTATGTGACTTTTACAAAGCACAAGACTCACAAACATGATTGATCCAATTTGGTGAGCAATAGCACAACCATCTAGTTTGAACAACCCTTGTCTTTTACCTTTTCCAATCAAGATATCCTTTCTTTTGATCATACAAGCATCTCCATCAAACTCAAATTTGAGGCCTTTACTTAGCAATTGACTCACACTAAGCAAATTATTTGTAATAGATGGAATAAACAAGACATCCTCCAAATGAACATTCTTATTTGTAGAGAGAGAAATAGGAATTGTGCTAATCCCTTTGATTGCACACTCACCATCATTGGCCATGTAGATCACCCACTTGTCATCTCCATATGCCAACAAAAAAGTGAAGTACTCTTTGTGAAAAGTCATGTGTGAACTTGCTCCACTATCAATCCACCATGGATCTAGATCTCCATCATTAGCAAGCATACATGAAGACATCACAAAAGCATCATCATTTGCATCTTGCACATCCAAACCATCCTCATCAAGAGTAAGATTACCTTGCTTGTCTCCTTGATCTCTCTTATTCTTGTAGCACTCACTTGCAAAGTGTCCTTTGATGCCACAATAGAAGCTCTTGAACTTTGATCTATCTTTCTTTTTGCCATTTGAAGAAGCCTCCCCTTGATCTTGCCCTTTAGACCACTTTCTTTTGATTTTACCCTTGAATTTTCCCTTGATGAACATAGCCTCCTTTCCAACTTGAGATGTTGATGAAGATCCACCTCTTGCTTGAAGCCTATATTCTTCATTGATCAAAATCTCTTGAAGATCAATCAAACTTGGCAAAGTCTTTTGAATGGCAAGACTTTGAACAATGTTAGCATGAGCATCTAACAATCCATTAAGAATAACTTGAAAAAGCTCTCCTTCCTTAATGCTCTCATCAATGCAAGCTAACTTATCATTCATTGCTTTCACTCTCAAGATAGAAGTATTTGGACTTTCTTTACTCTTTTGCAAACAAGAAAAGATTTGCCTTCTTAGAGTCAATGCTCTAGAAGTAGACTTGGATTCATAAAGTTTTTTCAATGAATCCTAAATATCCTTTGATGAATACTCTTACCAACAGACCCCCACAAGGCAATGTTGTAGTAGGCTGAATGGATACGATAATCGACGGATCCACGACTAGTGTTCCAATAACTGTTAATGATCTCTTGAGAGAATACATAGATTGGGACCTCTTTATAAGCTAGAAATCTCATTATGGGAAAATAGCATAAAGATGGTAAAAGAACTGACCCCTGATTCATGATCAGAGTCACCAACTAATGCCAAGGGAAGAGAGCCGATTACTTCGGAGCCCCCATCTAGAGGCTCTCTGAAAGAAAAAAACTCCCATCGCCTTTGTTGATCTAGGAATGAAGCCATCCAAGAGCATCAGAAAACTCGACCGAGCTTTGAAAAGGATGGAAATTGACAATCAGCCAACCATCAACCCACTCCGAGAACGTAAACCCATGTTAGTTTGCACTAGGAAGAATGCACTATTATTAGTTTGGAGTTCTTCTTTGCTGTAGGATTGTGGATTACTTAGAGAATGGATTTTTTATGAGTTGTTCTTTGTATTGAATCAAATTATCAGCGTAGGAGTCTTTGACTGCCGTGAAGAGAGATTGTGAGAACGATTAGGCGTCTGAGACAACCATGCAATCCTCTATTACTGATAACCTGGTATGAAGAGAATGTAGAATCAGTTTAGGCGTCAGAGACAGCCATACAATTCTCTAATAACAATGTTTGTTTAAAAGGAGTTCTATTGGCCCTCTCTTCGATCTGATCTTGCTATACTTATTTGTACCTGTCCTTTCTGTCTTCGTAATAAGTACTCCCGTTCTAAATCTGCTGGTTTGCTCCAGAGTTGGCCTATTCCTCATCGCCATTGGACTGATATATCTATGGACTTTATCCTTGGCCTTCCCCATACCCAGCGTGGTCACGATTCATGTATGGTGGTAGTTGACAGGTTCTCGAAACAGGCACATTTTATCCCAGTTCGCAGTACTATCACAACAGAGCAGTGTGCACGTTTGTTCCTATCAGAGATTTTCCACCTGCATGTTGTATTTTTTGGAAAGCTTAAATGGCACAATTATGTTTGTCTAAAAATAGAGTTCATTAGAATTGTGACAATAACGCTAGTTACGCTCACACCATAATACTGACCTTTCAAAGAATATTGGAACAGAGCTCTTGATTTCAACGTCACCTCCACAGACCCACTATAGACTGTGTCAATGGTTCCTCGTCTTACTAGCGCTCTCAGATCAACTGATTGACTAGGTTGAAGAGTTCCCGACTGCTTCCATGAGACAGTTTTTTTGGTTTCAGAAGTCATTTGATAGGTCCCTGTCACACTTCGCGACAGTCAACATCCTTTGACTAGAAGCACGAACGATTCACGAATCATTCATGAATCGTAAACACACCTCCAGGACCGCAAACCATGAAGGGGTGCAAAACGAAAAACTACGAAAGAGAAGAAAAGAACGAAAGCAAATGGGAGATTACGAAACAAACGAAGGGGAATATTTCGCGTTGCCAGCTAGCAGCTCAACGAGCCTGGAGTCATAGACTTCATGCCCAGCTGAAATGAATGGCAACGACGGAGACTAACTAACTAGTTGATTGACGTTAACTAGGCTTGTGATTCTACGTTTAGCCATCTTGTAACCTCCACACTGTGGAGGTATAAACGATCCTCTTTCGGATCATAAAAAATTAATGTAAAAAGATAATATGAATAGAGAGATCTGTAATTGATAGAGAGAGAGAGAGGTAGCGATTATAGCAGAAAGAAAAAGACTAGAAACTATAGTTGTGCATGAAAGTCTGCCAATGAGCAGAACACAACGACAGAGCAGAATGTCATTCTGCCAATGAGCGAGACACTGACGATCTCGCTCTAAAAACTAAACTGATAATGCAGTCGCTCTATTTTCGTGCATCTCCCTGTCTTGTGCTGTCATTTTGTCTTGATTGCTAAAATAGAATGTGTTCTATGATGTGTAGTTGCATGTCTGGGACTTTGTAAACAACTTCCACACAAAAAGAAAATTCAAGACACAAAATCGTTTGCAAATAAGAAGATGAAGACGAAAAAGAAGCAGTCTCGCTTCCACGACAAAAACGATTTAGAATGGAGAGAAATTTTTGATTTTGTGCTCCCAAACCCCAGACCAGAGTTTTTTTTTACACAAATCTATTCTTGGCTTCCTATTTGCAGTGTTTTGACAGGCCTATCCTCCTACTCTGAGGTCGTCCTACTGTTGAAAATCTGATGCTTCAATCTATTTTCAAACGGTGTCCGATTGAGTGCACACTGACTGCAAACACCAAATAGCCTTCCTTCGAAATTTCAAAATTCCATCTGCTGAGGTTCTAATTCAGCCGACAACTCTTATCTCTGAATCCTCACACAGTCTCAAGCTCACCAGGCTTGTGTGTGCTAAACTCTCTACACTAGTGCTTCTCCTTCCGTCTTCAACCCGCCATAAATCTCGAACTCTCAGAAGACAGTTCTCTCGAAGCTCTCTTCAACGACGATGTTGTACTGTGTGTACACTCCAGGTATGGCTCTGATACCAACTTAGAATTTTCTTCGAATAGGAACACAGATCATGCTACACAGTTACATAGATATAAAACACTCTCCACAGCAAGCTCACATAGCAACTGTATTTCTCAGAGTGAAATTACACTATACATATAGTTGTTCACTTAGGCAGCCCATTCATGACCCAGGTTGCCGTCGACGGGACGCATGTCCCATCGACTTGCCTCGTGGCGAGACCAACTGATCCTTATCGACTGATGGGACCCACACGTACAGTAGCATAGTGATTCTACTTTAATTCTAACTATTTGGACAGGCTCCAAACCATCATTATCAAACCTACGAGTTCTTGGATGTAATGCTTATGTGCAAATATAAGTTGTATGATCTAGTCGAGTCGAAGATATTCACCAATCGGGAAATAGTCTTCATCGAAGATCACTTTATTGACCTCAAAGGTAAGGGTAAAGCTCATTCAGTTGAACTATCATACTTTTTCGAATTATCAAACATTACTGTTCCCAAGTTGACTATTCCTATTGAAGGTACTAGCTTGTCCACCCCATACAAACAACTTATTGGGTTAGAAAGACAACATATCACCAATCTTGCCAATGTAGAAAAATCAGCATCTACTTTAAGAATGAGATGCAAGCTCTAATAGATCTTGATCAAACATGAACCAAAACATAAAATAATGTTTTTGTCCATAAAATTACAGTAAGCTACTATATTTCACAAGTGTGGTTTTGTAAATAGCAATTAATGATCATTCTACACATAGAATTGCAAGATATCACAAGTATAGTGCACCAATGGATAGTAGAACCCAAGAGAACATGTATAAGCATGAATGAGATAAGAGCGAGAGAGTGATCCCTCTTCCCATGAGTTACATCCTTTTATAGTAGGTCCAAAACCTAAATTGCCACTTGGTTTCCCTCCATAATGAAAACCCTACTATTTTTGGGATCAGATTCAATGTACCCAACATTCAAATTTGAATATACTAAAACTCGACTTCTATGGTTTCCCACACTTTACAATAGTATTTATTCAAATGCTTTTAGACTAATATAACTCTGAAAAGTCAGACTCTAAGTCTAATATAAAATTGGCCTCAAATGCCATATAAACAATGTAGCAAATACAACTAAACTAGTTGAATTTCTCACACTCCCTCTTCAGCTAGTTTTAGCATGGAGTTTGATAACACTCCAAGTGAAGTCCTATGCTTCATGAACAAGTCCTTTCCCAATGCTTTGGTGAAGGTACTAGCTACACATGCCCTTGAGGATACATATTGATGCTCCACCTCCTTTGCTATGACTTGCTCCCTCACAAAATGATATGCAACCTCAATATGCTAGCTTCTAGCATGAAAGATAGGATTAGTTGCCAACCTTTGGGCTAATATATTGTCACAAAAGATGATTGGGATCTCTAAAATTTTCAGAAAGTGAATATCCTTGATTATTCTCTTGATCCATACCATCTCCTTTGTGCAATGTGTAAGAGCTTTGTACTCGGCCTCACGACAATGAGATAGTGGCTTGTTTCTTCGCCATCCATGATATAGCTCAATCACCTATGAAAATACATTGAACACTAATGGATTTCCTATCCATTATAAGCTGAGTTGGATGGAGATGCTTGCATGATCAAAAAGAAGGATATCTTGATTGCAAAAGGTAAAAGACAAGGTAAATTGTTCAAACTAGATGCTTGTGATTGCTAACCAAGTTGGATGTGTTTCAAGAGAGCAAATACCTATTCAAGAGGTTTGGCATAAAAGGATGGGGCACCTCAACTTCAAGTAATTCGAGTTAATGGCTAGAAATATGTATTTACAAATGAATCATTAGAGGTAATGGCTAGAAAGCAAGTTGTTATAGGCCTTACAAGTTCCTTAAAGAGTATCAATCATGTTTGTGAGCCTTGTGCTTTTTCAAAGTCACATAGACAACCTAGTACTAGCTCTAAATCTAGATCTACAAAGCCTTTTCAAATTGTACATTCAGATATTCATGGGATTACTACAATTAGCAATAGTGGAGCTATGTGTCAAATTTCAGAGAAAAGGACTGAAATTGATCTACAAATGATCACAAAGAGTGATTGCTAGCTTGGGATCTTGATCTATATCAAGACTAGCTTCCAAACCTAGCTTCTACTTGACAATCTTTGTGATTCCAAGCAAGACCAATCAAATTATGATGGCCCACGGCTTCACACGTGTGAAGTATAGCTACTATACGGCCTGATAATAGAGAAATAGTTTACTTAACATTTACTTAGAATTCATCCATAAACAAAGTGCTTAAGAGAGTGTATACATCAAGATTGCTCCACAAAAAAAAACCGAGATTTCACATAATAGCTCAATAATGGATCCATCATGGATCAAGTACAAAATCATCATAATATCTCTCTAAGCTACATCCAGCACGTGTGGGACAGCTCATTGTACTCATGCATATCCACTTTGGATAAGATCTATCAAGTTTGCCACATCATCCATTGGTGGTTTGTGTTGACCTTCTAGATTCCTACAATCTAGAACCTAACTCCTATAATTTAGGAGATGTCATATTAGACTCAAATGAAAGCTAATCAAAATGGATCTGAATATTACAAGTGTCATTTCACACGTGTGGACAGGTCCTCACACATGTGGATCCACATAATGTCTAATATACATAAAAAACCATATGAAAATTGCTAAATTCTAACACTCCTCCTCAATTTTTACATGATACAACTATAATACATCTATCTACAACTCCTAAGGCTGATCTTAACTTGATAAATGAAGCCTTTGGCAAGGCTTTACTGAGTAGATCAGCAAGGCAATCTGAGGAAGACACATGATGTAGCTTGATCTCCTTTGCTTGAACCTTTTCCCTCACAAAATGGTGAGCAATCTCTATGTGCTTGCTTCTTGCATGGAATTGGGATTGGTTGCTAATGCTTGGCTTGATTGGTTGTCACAAAATATTATTGGCTCCTCCTCGGCCTCCATGACTTGCAACTCCACCAAAAGCCTCTTCAACCATAGGATCTCCTTGGTTGTGGATGTTAGTGCCTTGTATTCCGATTCGGTTGAAGATAGAGAAATAGTATCTTGCTTTTTGGAAAGCCAAGACACTATGCCATTGCAAAGGAAGGTAACAAAAGCACTTGTGGACCTCCTATCCACCTTATCACCTGCAAAATTAGCATCCGAATATGCCCTTAAGGCAAGATTAGATCCAGCATATAAAATGCCAAAGTTCTTGGTGGTCGAGATGTACCTCAACACCCTTTTTGCATTTTTCCAATGACAAACCAATGGATTTTGCATAGATTGGCTTAGTTTACCTACACTATAACTTAGATCAGGCCTAGTTATAGTAATATAGATCAAGGAGCCTACAAGTCTCCTATATAGTGTGATGTCCTCAAAGGATGCTTCATCATCACTATTGGAAACTTTTACATTTTGCTCCATAGGAGTTTCTACTTCTTTACAATCTTTCATTTCAAACTTTTCTAAGATAGAAGAAGCATATTTGGATTGACAAATAAAACTCAAATCCTTTCCTCTTGAAACTTCTATTCCTAATATGAAATGAAGATTACCAAGATCCACCATCTTAAACTCCTTAAACAATCCTACTTTCACTTCTTGTATACGAACATGATCATTTCCGCTAAGGAGAATGTCATCAACATACAAAGTGAGAATGATGATCTTACCATCATTGAATCTTAAGCACTTTCAACAAACTTAATAGAGTTCAAGAAAGTATTCAACCTAGAGTACCAAGCTCTAGGTGCTTGCTTAATCCCATAAAGGCTTGTTAGCAACAAACACACTTTTTCCTCTTGATCTTCTTTGATGAAGCCCTCAGGTTGCCTCATGAAAATCTCCTCTTCCAAATATCCATTGAGAAAAGCATTAGTCACATCAAGTTGAAATAGAGGCCAATTGAAAGTAGTTGCAAGAGAAATAATCAACCTTATGGAAACTAGCTTAGCAATAGGAGCAAAAGTTTCATCAAAATCTCTCCCTTGGTTTGCAAGAACCCCTTTGCCACTAGCCTTGCCTTGTGTTTGTCGATGCTCCCATTTTGATTGTACTTCAACCTATAGATCCATTTGCACTCAAGTGGCTTTCTTCCATGAGGAAGATCCACAAGCTTCCATGTATGATTCTCCATAAGAGCATCATACTCCTTTTGCATGGCATCCCTCCATTCCTGTGGCTCCATAGCTTCTTCAAAGCAACTTGGCTCATCAAACATAGAAGTTAGAAAAGTGTAAGAGGTAAGTGAATGTAGATCTTCCCTTTGTTCACCTTTGTCAACATACGCGAGCCTTGAGGGCTCGGCCTTCCTTCTTGTAGATCTCCTTGGAGTCCTTGGATCTTGAGATGGATCTTCAAGATCTTGATCACATGTAGGCTCCTCCTCAGACCTTACAAGGTCCTTGACATAAGATGGATTAGAAGCTTTCTCATTCAACTTGTAGTAGTTACCTTCATCAAAAGTAACATCTCTACTCACTAAAATCTTTTTAGTGATTGGATTATAGACTCTATATCCTTTGCTATTTTCAGCATAACCAACAAAGATCCCCTTTATAGAAGTAGGATCATCCTTTTTTCTTGTGTCTAATGCTTGAAAAACATAGCAAATAGATCCAAAAATTCATAGATCTTTAAGATTTGGATTCTTACAAAATAGGGCCTCATAAGATGTTATGCCTCCAATGGGCTTACATGGCAATCTATTACAAAAAGAAGTTGCACAAATATTAGCCTCTCCCCGAAAGCACTTAGGTAGAGATGCATCTAACCTCAAAGCCTTATCACACTCACAAAGTGTTCTATTCGTCCTCTCGGCTATACCATTTTGTTGAGGACTATAAGTACATGTAAGTTCTCTCTTAATGCCATTGGATTTACAAAACTTCATACACTTTACTTTTGGAATCCAAAAGTTCAATCCAAGTGTATCTAGAGTAATCATCAATAAAAGATACATACATAGATGCACCTCCATTAGATTCTTGAGAAAAAGAGTGCACATCACTATGAATAAGATCTAATGCTTTGTTAGATCTAGTGGACGAGATATCAAGAGGTAGCTTGTGTGCTTTTGAGAGGCTACAAGCTTCACATCTTTTTTCACTCTTTGAGAGTGTTCTTGGAAGGCCGAGAGCAAGATCCTTGGTGCATAGCATTTCCATACATTTGAAGTTGGGTGGCCCAACCTCTTATGCCAAAGCTCCACTTGATTGAGCTCCTCCTTCACCATGTTCACACTTCCAAGAGAAACATTTGCATCTAGCCTAGAAAGCCTTCCTTGCTTGAATCCCTTTACAATGCAAGTATTATTCATCATTATGGAGCAAACACCTTACTTAAAATGGACATCTAAGCCATCATCCATCAATTGTCCTACGCTTAACAAATTCTTAGTGAGTGTAGGAACATAGAGTACATTATCAAGATCTACTCTTTTAGAGGATCCAAGACTTAAGGGAATAGTTCTCACTCCATCTATTCTACATTCTTGATCACTTGCTATTTGAATAGACTTTTTACAACGTAAAAGGTACAAGATTTGAGAAAAAATCCTTTTGGAATGTCATGTGGGAACTAGCCCCACTATCAATCCACCATGTGTCATTGGAGTAGCTCTTTGATGTTGATGTAGAAGCCATCAAGGATGAATCCACTTCATCCTCATCTTCCTCAAGAGTGAGGTTGCCTTGTTTGCTCTATCCTTGTGCATTCTTCTTCTTGAAACACTCGGATGCAAAGTGCCCCTTCTTTCCACAAAAAAAGCACTTAAGTTTGGCTATGTTCTTCTTTCCACCTTTGGAGCTTGATGGTTGATTATCATTCTTGGTCTCCTTGTGTTGGATCTTCTTCTTTGACTTTGACTTTCCCTTGCTTGAGAAGTTGGCCTTCTCATCACCATCATGCAACTTCAAGGATCCAATCCTTTGCTTGACATGAAGGATCCTACTCTCCTCGGCCAAAAGCACACTATGAAGCTTGTCAATGGAAGGTAGTGCATCTTGAATAGCAAAGCTTTGTACAAGATTTGAGAACTCATCTCCAAGACCATTCAAAATGATTTGAACAAGTTCATCATCATGAAATATCCTCATTAATGATGGAAAGTTCTTTGTTGAAAGATTTTATTCTCAAGACATGCTCTTGAGCACTCTCTTCACTCCCTCTAATGCTTTGAAGAACTTTGTTTCTAATCATAAGCAATCTAGAGGTATTTTTGGATCCATCAATCCCTTTAAGGTAGTCCCATGCCTCCTTAGTCGAGGTACAAGATGCCACTTCCTTTAGAAGTTCATTACTAATATTCATTTCCAGGCAATGTAATGCTAGTCTAGTTCTCTTTTTGTAGCTCACTAGATCTTGCCCTCTTGAGGTTCTTCTTCCTCTCCTATGACAAGATCATACATATCTTGGAGCGCAAGTAGAGAGTCCATTCTAAATTTCCAAGTTGAATAATTATTAGAATTTATCCTTTCACTAGCCTCAAGAAGATAGGCTCCAATTGAACCCATTCTATCTAGTAACAAGTACAACAAATGTACTATTCAAAGGCTCTCCCTTCACTCTTTCTCAGAATTTAGCTACAATTCTACTCTCTTGAATCTCACAAGACTCAAGAAGCAAGATCTATAATGATCTTGAACTCAAAAAGATTTGGAAAAGTGTATTCTACACAATCTATTACTTAGAAACTTGGATTTGATTCTTGGAAGTGCCAATGCCTTCCTATAGTGTTTAAAATGGTTTCAGTTTCACTCTTGAACTAAAAACCATAAGCCATAAACTCTCTCTCAAGGATTTGTAGGTTTAATAAGCTTCTAACACCATTTACTCATCAAATCTATAATGGAAACAATGGATTTTTATAAGCACGTCACTAATTTCACTCTTCACAACTTGTTTGAAGCTCAGATATTGGGGAAAACACAAAGTTTTGATAAACGTACAACTCCAGTAGCCTCTCACATGTGTGAGAAGTACATCTGAACTTTACACACTAATCTGAACCTCAACATTACAAGTAAGCTGTTAGAAAAGTTTGCCCTCCTTCAAAATGAATCTAGCACCAATGCTTTCACCAAAATGAAGACTTTTTGGATCATCAACTAAGCTCTTTGACTTGGCTCTAATAACATGTCAAATTTCAGAGAAAAGAACTGAAATTGGTCTACAAATGATCACAAAGAGTGATTGGTAGCTTAGGATCTTGATCTATATCAAGACTAGCTTCCAAATCTAGCTTCTACTTGACAATCTTTGTGATTCCAAGCAAGAACAATCAAATTATGATGACCGATGGCACTTTGAGAGTCCATCATCATCGTGCTTGCCCCTCTCGTGGTATCCCGATTGCCTCCAGCATCATCTGTAGCCACACTACCTCATTCGCGACCTTTAAAGCCACAACATATTCAGCTTTGCAAGAGGATTGAGCCACCAAGGTTTGCTTTTTGCATATCCAGTTGATTGCAGCTTCGCATGCTATTGTACATCCTCCAGTAATGGACTTGCTGTCAGCTTTGTAGCTCACCCAGCTTGCATCACTGTAGTGATGCAGCTCGAATCCTTTTTCTTCATTTTCAGCTCTGTAGGTTGATCCAAGATTCTGGGTACCCTGCAGATACTGTAGGATTTGTTTTGCCATTTGCCAATGTGCCATGCGAGGATTGGAAGAGAGTTGGCTCAAGGCATAAACAGAGCAAGCCAGATTTGGTCCCGTACAAATTGTCAAGTATATCAGACTATCGATTAAGTTCTGGTAGGGTATACCTGCCATCCTCTATTCTTCTTCTTCCGTTTTTGAGCAATCTTGCTTCGTGAGCTTGGCTCCAACTATCATTAGTGTGGTCTTTTCTTTGCAGTCCATCATGTGGTACTGCTTTAGCACCTTTCTGGCATATTCTGACTAACTTAAGTGCATTTTGCCCTTTGTTTGATCTCTTCTAATCTCCAGCCCTAGGCATTTTGTTGCTTCTCCTAGATATGTGATTTTGTAGCTTTCAAAAATCTAACTTTTTGTGTCTTTTATTAGCATCAAGGAATTTCCTATCATCAGCGAATCATCCACGAAAATGGCCAGTATCACAAAATCCTTTCCTATTCTCTTAATGTAGACATTGTAGTCTGGTTGAGTGGGATTGAAGTCTAGAGACTTCATAAGACCATCAAGCTTTTTATACCGGGCTTGTGGTGCCTGTATTAGACCGTAGATGCATCTCTGCAATCAACAGACATATTGTTTGTTGTCGGGGTCTTCATAGCCTTCAGGTTGCTTCATGAAAATTTCCTCCTCTAGATCTCCATAGAGAAAGGTTGTTTTCACGTCAATCTGGTGAATTTTCAGATTGTACTATGTGTAGTGTACGCAAGGAGTAGCCTTATGCTTGTCATCTTGATTCATGGGCAAATATGTGTCAAAATAATCGACACCATATCTCTACGTGTAGCCCTTCGCGACAAGCCTGACTTTGTAGCGGCCAATGGTGCCATCTAATTTCATCTTTTTCTTATACACCCACCTGCACTCGACTATCTTTCTGTTTTTAGGCAGTGGCACTAATGTCCATGCCTCGTTTCACCTCATTGACTCAATCTCCTCTGACATTGCTTGATTCCAGAATTCTCCCTTTGGACTCTGGATAGCTTCTTGATATGTTGTTGGATCTTCTGTGAAGCTGCAGTATTCAAATTGCATGTCTTCGCTCCATTGAAGATTGTCAAAGTAGCAGTCTGGATGTCATCTTTGTCTTGTTGACCTTCGAGGTTCATTTCGTTGCTGCTCGAACATTTGTTGTTCGTGGGGTTGATCCTCTGCTTCCTGCTGCTCTATAGTCTGCAGGTCTGCATTATGATCTGATGTATGTCCTCGATCTCCCTCTTGAATAGGCAGCAGTGTGAAGATCTCATGGCCTCTTTTGTCTTTCAGTCCAGGGAATCTGGACTCATCGAACTTCACATCTCTGTTTGAAACAACCTTCTTCGTGGTTGGGTTGTAGAGCCTGTATACATGTGTTCCACATGATTGTTTGCTCAGATTTTTCATCGAGCTTGCTTTTTTTTTCTTTGGAAATGTGCTTGTATGCTGCACATCCAAACACACATACGTTTGACAGATCAAGCTTTTTGCCTGTCCACATTTTATATGGTGTTTTGTTTTCGAACGTTGTCGTTGTAGATCTGTTCTGCAGGTGTACAACTGCAGCTATTGCCTCAGCCCAGAACTGACCTGGCAATTGAGCTTTTGCCATCATGCATCTGGCTCCTTTGACTAGCGTTCTGTTTCTTCCTTCTACTGCACCATTGTATTTTGGTGTGTATATAGGAGTGAACTGGTGATCTATCCTTTGTTCTTCGCAGAATCTTAATAATTCTGTGCTTTTGTATTCACCCCTGTTGTCAGATCTAAGGATTTGTATCTTTTTTGAGGTGTGTCACTCTACAAGTGCCGCAAACTTCTTGAAGGAAGGGTTTCTTCTTCAAGTAGTAGATCGTGGTCATCCGGCTGTAATCATCTATGAATGTCAGAAAGTATCTCGAGCTTGAGAGCAAATCCATCTTCATCGGTCCACAGACATCAGAGTGGATGAGCTCAAGAACTTTCTTGGCTCTTCTTCTCTCATGTGTGAATGGATTTCGATGTTGCTTGCCTTTCGAACAACTTCTCAGAACTCAATTTTGGGCTTTGAAATCTTAAGACCTGTGACAATGTTTTTTCTGCTCATGTCACTGCTTCCCTCTGCTTTGTCTCTCATCAGTGACAAGACTGACTGCTTTGTCGAATGTCATATCTGGTAGACTTAGTATGAGCATTCTCAGGGGCTGATAGGACATCGGTAGAGATTTCATGAAGTACATCGGCTGCTATGGTGCTGGGACCTGGTGCTCATGTCTTGATGTAGCGAGTTGAGCGAAGATCGTTTTGATCTCCTCAGCCTGCTGATCCAACTGGTTGCCATCCCACCGTATGGATTGCAGCTGATTGTAAAGGTGCATGACTGAAGCTGCAGTCCTCAATTCATAATTCTGCCTCAATCTTTCCCATGCTGCATGCCTGCTTTCGCAATCTTCAATCTGCATGAGTAGATCTTCATTAATGGATGAAATGATGATCGCCATTGCACGCTCATCTTTTTTTATCCATTCAGCTCTCCTCGGGTCTCTCTCTGGAGGTTGCACCTCTGAGAGCTCGGTCATCGACCAGATGCCTTTGTCCTTCAGAAGCGTTTTGATTTTGAATTTCCAGATTCTGTAATTTATGCCATCACGACTGATTGCTACTCTTGTCTGGATTGTTGTAGACATATTGTGTTGTCTGGAAGAATCACTACAGGGATATCAGTAGTGATAACCTGCGGGCTCTGATTCCATGTCGCGAAAGTGAGACTGTTTCTTTTTTGTCTTCGTCTTCTTATTCGCAAACAATTTTGTGTCTTTGAATTTTCTTTTTCCCCAAAAGTTGTTTACAGGATCCCAGACACGCGACTACACATCATAGAACACATTCTATTCTAGCAATCAAGACAAAATGACAGCACAAGACAGGGAGATGCACAAAAATAGAGTGACTGCATTATCAGTTTAGTTTTTAGAGCGAGATCGTCAGTGTCTCACTCGTTGGCGGAGTGACATTCTGCTCTTTCGTTGTGTTCTGCTCGTTGGCAGGCTTTCATGCACAGCTATAGTTTTTAGTATTTTTCTTTCTACTCTACTCACTACCTCTCTCGCTGTGTCTCTTACATGTCTCTCTCTTCAGATTATATTTTTCATTATTTTTTATATGATCTAGAGAGGATCATTTATACCTCCACAGTCTGGAGTTTACAAGATGGCTAAACGTAGAATCACAAGACTAGTTAACGCCAATCAGCTAGTTAGTTAGTCTCCGTCATTGCCATTCGTTTCAGCTGGGCATGAAGTCTATGACTCCAAGCCCGTTGAGCTGCCAGCTGGTAGCGCAAAAGATTCTTCTTCATTTGTTTTGTAATCTGTCGTTTGCTTCTGTTCTTTTCGTCTCATTCGTAGTTTTTTGTTTTGCGCCCCTTCGTGGGTTGTAGTCCTGGAGGTGTGTTTACGATTCACGAATGATTCGCGAATCGTTTGTGCTTCGAGTCAAAGGACGTTGACTATCACGAATTGTTCTCGTTCGACCTTTGATTCTTGTTCGTGCTGCGACAAAGTTTCAGGAGTTCACCATTTCTGATAGTTTTGGAATCTGTGAGAATCCCAAGGAGGGCGTCTTGATCAGTTCTAGAAGATCTGAAGTGGCCGTGGACAGCCACGCTTCATGCGTGGAGCCATAAGCATTCAAATGAGGCCACCATAGCTGGTAAGGAGAGAAGAAGGAGAAGAAAAGATAGGAGGAAGCCATGAGAGAGTGGGCAGCTCGCGCGTGCCCAACGTGGCAGACAGTGTAGCGCTCCAGAGGGATTCCGTGCTTACAAGTACAAAGCTCGGTGCTAAAAATAGTTCATAGCCATTAGATCTTCTCCACATAAAATCAATGGTAGGGATTTCACAGATCAAGAGTGATGTGGATCGTCCGATCATGGAAAACCATTGGATCTAATGTGAAATGGCCATGAAGTGGCTTGAAAAAAAAAATGGCCTTCAATTGCATTAAAAATCTTCACTCTGAAAGATAGTGAAGGGGTCCGACTCGTTAAATTTGATTTGAAGGGCAAGATTTCTTGAAAAAAAATAAACAGTTCAAAAACAAGGAAAATCCCTATTTTTGGGTCTTGTTTTGACGCAAACAAAAGGCTATAACCTCCAAAAGAAGGGCACCCGGATTGTACCTGCAAGTACGGTACAACAAAACAGAGTGATTGCAGTGGAGAAAGTGTTTGGAGTGTTCGGGTTTACCTGAGTTATGTGGCTATGTGGATGCGGATTAGGGAGGTGACTATGATGATCGTAGATTTACCACAGGGTATATATTCCAGTTTTGTGGGAGTTGTTTTTCCTGGTCTAGTAAGAAGCAAAGTACAATTGCTTTTTCCACCACAGAAGCAGAATATAAGACAATGTGTAGTGCAACACATAAAGCTATATGGTTGAGACAAATCTTGAAAGAAGTTGGCATGAAGCAGAATAATACCACGACGTTACATAACGACAATTAGAGTGGCATTCAGTTAGCAAAGAATCCAGTGTTCCATGCGATTACCAGACACATTGAGATTCAGTATCACTTTATATGTGAGAGGCTGCTCAGTCGTGAGATTCATGTTGTTCATTGTAGTACGGAAGAACAACTAGCTGATATTTTCACTAAGCCACTTGTTGGAGAAAAGTTTGATAAGTTTAGATCAAAGCTTTCTATACTTAAAGTTTGTTGACTTTAAAGCTATGTATATGACTGTATAAAAAGTAGACTCTACTTTAAGAAAGAGAGTTAGAATTAAAGTAGAATCACTGTGCTACTGTATTGTGGGTCCTACCAGTTGATAAAGATCAATTGGCCTCGCCACGAGGCAAGTCAACGGGACACACGTCCCGTCAATGGCAACCTGGGTCATGCATGGGTTGCCTGAGTGAACAACTAAATGTACATAAAATTAATGATATAAAAATTTAAAAGTCAGCAAAAAAATAAAGTTTTTAAAGTATTTAAAGTAAATTAATTTTTACCTTTCTCATCATTGGTCTATGCTAGTTGTTTGGCAGATTTTAAGAACTCGCATGTCGAACAAACTGTCATTCGTGATTTTTTAGAAATCTTCACCAAACCAAAATCTCTCTTCAATCTGGAGAACCAAAATTTAGGATTCTGCAGGAGCTTCGGGAAGAATTCCCACTAGAAAATGAGTTCAATCCAAGAGCCATATCAAAATATATGAGCAAATGGATGCGACATAAGAGGCATGTCGTGCGAGATGCATATCGAGCAAACAAGTCAAAACCCGCTAACGACAAACACATTGATGTACACATGAGAAAAGTCGATTTACAATAAAAACAACCACAACAATTTTCAACAAATCCTTGCATACAACCTTTGTTTTACATTCACTAAAAACTACATCTAGGCGTACCTGAAATTGACTTGCGCTAATTTCTCACTCAACACTTGCTTGTCGTGCTTGCCATTGTGCCCACTACATTGATATTGTCTAGTAGATACTCATCAAATGCTTACATGCCTCCAACCGTGCGCTAAAAGCCCTTCTCTCTCTCTCTCTCTCTCTCTCTCTCTCTCTCTCTCTCTCTCTCTCTCTCTCTCTCTCTCTCTCTCTCTCTCTCTCTCTCTCTCTCTCTCTCGCTCTCTCTCCAAAATCACACATAGAAACAAAAAACTATGCGTGCGTTTGAAAAATTTGCAAACCAATGGCAAATTATTTACCAACTCAGAACGTCAAGCATTATGCAATGTGATTTGATGCATCTATCATTTACATGAATGTAAATGTCCACAAATTTAAATGTTCGAAGATGTTCTACGTGTACATATTTCAAATAAATCAACATAATATATTAAAAATCCTGGAAGCATTGTATTGAATGTGAATTACCCCTTAGATAAACCATTGCCTTATCATAAGCATAAAAGTGAGCAAAAGTAGAAAAGTTTGAAATGTTAGTTTGCACTAGGAAGAATGCACTATTAGTTTGGAGTTCTTCATTGTGTAAAATTTCCTTTGTATTTTTTGGAAAGCTTAAATGGCACAATTATGCTTGTCTGAAGATAGAGCTCATTATATGAATCTTGACAAATGTGTAAGATTTGCTTACCACAAATAAAAAGTAAAAATCATGTACTTTATGCATTTGTAATGTGTGCTTATCATAAATAATAAAAGTGCATCCATCAAAATTTATCAAGAAATAGCGAACTTTTCTATTTTTTAATAGTCTCCAGCTGTATAGTGTAAAGTAATCAAACTACTCCAAGAGATGATCAGTTACATGCAAATTTTATTCATTAGTAGGTGCATGTACAGCTTTAGTACAAGTAAAAGTTGCAAAAAACATATATAGTAAACAACCTCATGCTAATACAAAGGCAATGCCTCTGAGGACGGTGGATCTTATTCATAGTTTTTGTGCTTACTAACGTTACATTAGGAGCAATGCATCTATGGAAACAAGTATTCGCCTTATATAAATCTTGTTTTTTCTAGATTTTTTCCAAAGCGGCTTCCATCACCAGAAATGCAGTCTCCTCGATCTTGGGTTCAAACACGGCCTTCTTAGTACTGTTGTCCACTACTTCAACGCTAGTTACGCTCACACCATAATACCGACCTTTCAAAGGATATTGGAACAGAGCTCCTGATTTCAACGTCACCTCCACAGACCCACTATAGTCTATGTTAATGGTTCCTCGTCTTACTAGCGCTGTCAGATCAACTGATTGACCAGGTTGAAGAGTTCCCGACTGCTTCCATGAGACAGTTTTCTTTGTTTCAGAAGAGGTTTGATAGGTTCCTGTCACACTTACTTGCCAGCCAAACTTTCCTTCTACTTCAGCAACTAGAGGAATACCAGCCTTCACTGTTACTTCAGAATGCACTTCCAATCCTGTACTTAATGTCCAAGAGCTGGATGTGGTTATCTCTCGACTACCCCCAAATTCCCAGTTACGTGAGATGGAGCCAGTGTTTTTGTCCTTGTAGGAATCCAATGTCTCGGGGAGGATCCCCGCGGTATCAAGTGCCAAGTTTGGGTAAGAAACATTTATCAATCTAGAATGTAGAATAGGTTTCAAAAATACAAAACCCATCCTATCTATATCCGAACCAGCACCAATGTATGCACCTACGCAAATTCCAGATGCAACGTCTATTGGATACTCTTGCTTTCGACCCCAATCAGTCATTCCATGATCAAAGAGCTGGTTTTGGCTGGTTTCGAACCTTATCCACCCAAGACGTGTACCTGTGAAAAAAAACATAAACTTTTGCTATCAAGTTCATGTCAATGTGCATATTAAAAACATTATCAGCAAATCATTGTCAATTATTAAGATGCTATATCCATCATTTATGTATCAACTGTATGCTCTAGTACCTGCACCATTTCCCCACAGTGACAATTTGGTAATGCGTTCTCCAGGCGCGAATGATAACTCTTTGTATGGACCAGATGGATTACCAAAGAGTCGGGAACTACTATCTGTCAACCACATCCTTATTGCTTTCACTTGCCATCCTCCAACCCACACTCCTATTCTCTCTAGAACCTTTCCATCCGAACCTCCCAGGATACTTTGTGTTGTTCCACCAGAAGCACCACCAATGATTTGAACCGGAGCATAGATGCTACCCATGACTGTCGCACAGCTACGCACAAGGGCACACAAGAACAACAATATAAACAATCACTTGAGAATGAATGCAATATCACATAGAGTGAAGTAGTAAGTAGTAGTATATATAGTATATACGTCGAGCTAGTGTGCCACTCATGAGCGAAATTGACATAGTCTTGGAAATGGAGCCAACAATTTTTTATCAAAACTTCATTTTAGAGATATTTTGTAGGATGTTGACTTCTTATATAGTATATACTACTAGTTGCTACTAGTTTTTATCAAAACTTCATTTTAGAGATATTTTGTGGGCGGGGGGAAGGCCCTCGCCCTTGCCAGGAGAGAGGAGAGAGAATGACAGATTCCTAGGAGAGAGAAAATTGGATGGACATTATGCTCCTGGAGGTGGTTCCAAAATACAAAGGACACCTGAGCACAAGGCATTACGTTGGATGTTGACTCCTGAAATAGAGATAATGTTTTAGCTATTTTGTTATAGCATTAAGCCATTGTGACGATTTGTGAAAGCTTATGTGTCACTCTTGAGTATTATGTGAATTTGAATGTTGAAATGAATATTTTATATTTTTTATATCTTCTAAATTTCAATGTTTATTATTTTAAGCTTCTCAAGATATATTAATCCCCTTGTTTGTTATGTTTAAATTTTTATGGAGATACATGTAGGATTCTAATGTTTTAGCTTTGAAAAATAGTCACCTTGTTTGTTATGTATAATTTCTTATGGTCAATAAGATATATGATGATTCTAAAATTTAAGCTTTGGAATACATAGGATTCACGTGGATCGACAATAATTGAGGAAACCACGTAAAATTTGATATGCAAAAGTACTACCTTGTGGGTGCTCGATAGTTCACATAATTCTTGATAAAATGTCATAAGCCATTATGTGGCTAATCTATAACCTTATAAAATGATCTACCATAACATTTATCATTGGAGTGGACTAGGATGAGGCTCTAGAAAATAGTTGAATGCTAACAGTCCTGGAAAAGTTTGATAGTCCCATAATTTGAAAATTCAACTTTATTTACTTTAAGGTTTTATAAGTCATCAAATTTCAAAAACCGACTTCCCTTGAAAGATGTAGGATATTGAAGTGAAATTTGAGGGGGGGTTTTCTAGCACCATCTACTGCTATCATAATTTTCCTCATTGTTCAACTACTTAATTAATATAAGGATTATTGTTCATTCTATCATCAACACTTGCTATCATAATTTATTTCACTGGTCTCATCTCATACTGCAACTAGTTAATTAAAATAAGGACTATTGTTCATCCTACTATAAGCAATTGTGTTGCATGGGTCTTTGTCTCGTGTACTATTCGAATGTACTTGGTCCAAAAGAAGTTCTTAAAGAGTTTTTGGGCCAAATATGTACAATAACAATATGCACAATAATTCACATAATTCTTGATAAAAGGTCACGTCATCCAATATGTGGCTAATTTATAACCAAGTTATAACATGATGTGACATAACATATATCATTGGAGTGGACTAGGATGAGGCTCAAGAAAATAATTGAATGCTAAGAGTCTTGGAAAAGTTTGCACATTCTTAAAGATGATGGGCATGATCTAGCAAATTAAAAGAATATAATATAATCGATGTGTTAATCTTCTAGTTCAAAGGCTAGCTACTACACTCAATGACAACCTTCGATAGTTCCAGAATTTGGGAATTCAACATTATTTAGTTTAAAGTTCTATAAGGCATCAAATTTCAGAAACCGACATCCCTTGAAAGATGTAGGATATTGAAGTGAAATTTGAGAGAGGTTTTTCTAGCACCATCTACTGCTATTATAATTTTCCTAATTATTCTCATGTCATACTTCAACTACCTAATTAAAATAAGGATTATTGTTCATCCTATCATCAACACTTGCTATCATAATTTATTTCACTGGTCTTATCTCATTATGCAACTAGTTACTTGAAATAAGGACTATGAGAAAGTGAATTCCACCGAAGAGAGGAGAGAGAATGACAGATTCCTAGGAGAGAGAATATTGGATGGACATTATGCTCCTGGAGGTGGTTCCAAAATACAAAGGACACCTGAGCACAAGGCATTACGTTGGATGTTGACTCCTGAAATAGAGATAATGTTTTAGCTATTTTGTTATAGCATTAAGCCATTGTGACGATTTGTGAAAGCTTATGTGTCACTCTTGAGTATTATGTGAATTTGAATGTTGAAATGAATATTTTATATTTTTTATATCTTCTAAATTCCAATGTTTATTATTTTAAGCTTCTCAAGATATATTAATCCCCTTGTTTGTTATGTTTAAATTTTTATGGAGATACATGTAGGATTCTAATGTTTTAGCTTTGGAAAATAGTAACCTTGTTTGTTATGTATAATTTCTTATGGTCAATAAGATATATGATGATTCTAAAATTTAAGCTTTGGAATACATAGGATTCACGTGGATCGACAATAATTGAGGAAACCACGTAAAATCTGATATGCAAAAGTACTACCTTGTGGGTGCTCGATAGTTCACATAATTCTTGATAAAATGTCATAAGCCATTATGTGGCTAATCTATAACCTTATAAAATGATCTACCATAACATTTATCATTGGAGTGGACTAGGATGAGGCTCTAGAAAATAGTTGAATGCTAACAGTCCTGGAAAAGTTTGATAGTCCCATAATTTGAAAATTCAACAGTATTTAGTTTAAGGTTTTATAAGTCATCAAATTTCAAAAACCGACATCCCTTGTAAAGATGTAGGATATTGAAGTGAAATTTGAGGGGGGGTTTTCTAGCACCATCTACTGCTATCATAATTTTCCTCATTGTTCAACTACTTAATTAATATAAGGATTATTGTTCATTCTATCATCAACACTTGCTATCATAATTTATTTCATTGGTCTCATCTCATACTGCAACTAGTTAATTAAAGTAAGGACTATTGTTCATCCTACTATAAGCAATTGTGTTGCATGGGTCTTTGTCTCGTGTACTATTCGAATGTACTTGGTCCAAAAGAAGTTCTTAAAGAGTTTTTGGGCCAAATATGTACAATAACAATATGTACAATAATTCACATAATTCTTGATAAAAGGTCACGTCATCCAATATGTGGCTAATTTATAACCAAGTTATAACATGATGTGACATAACATATATCATTGGAGTGGACTAGGATGAGGCTCAAGAAAGTAATTGAATGCTAACAGTCTTGGAAAATTTTGCACATTCTTAAAGATGATGGGCACGATCTAGCAAATTAAAAGAATATAATATAATCGATGTGTTAATCTTCTAGTTCAAAGGCTGGCTACTACACTCAATGACAACCTTCGATAGTTCCAGAATTTGAGAATTCAACATTAACTAGTTTAAAGTTCTATAAGGCATCAAATTTCAGAAACCGACATCTAATTAAAATAAGGATTATTGTTCATCCTATCATCAACACTTGCTATCATAATTTATTTCACTGGTCTTATCTCATTATGCAACTAGTTACTTGAAATAAGGACTATTGTTCATCCTATTATAAGCAATTGTGTTGCATGGGTTTTGGCCTCGTGTACTATTTTAATGTACTTGGTCCAAAAGAAGTTTTTAAAGAGTTAGTGGGCCACATTTTGTGGTCCACAATATGTACAATAATTCACATAACACTTGATAAAAGGTCATGTTAGCTAATATGTGGCTAATAACCTTATAACATGATGTGCCATAACATTTATCATTGGAGTGGACTAGGATGAGGCTTGAGAAAATAATTGAATGCTAACAATTTGGAAAAGTTTGCAAATTCTTAAAGATGATGGGCACGATCTAGCAAATTAAAATAATATATAATTGATGTGTTAAACTTCTAGCTCAAAGGCTAGCTACTACACTCAATGACAACCTTTGATAGTTCCAAAATTTGAGTTTGTCGGCCACAATATGTACAATAATTTTGTGGGCCACAATACGTACAATAATTCACATAATTCTTGATAAAAGGTCATGTCAGCCAATATGTGGCTAATTTATAACCTTATAACATGATGTACCATAACATTTATCGTTGGAATGGACTAGGATGAGGCTCGAGAAAATAATTCAATGTTAACAATCTTGGAAAAGTTTGCAAATTTGCACCCGAGGGCCTTCGGTGCTAGGAGGCCCCTTGCTCGAGGGTGGGAGCCCGAGGGCAGGGCCCCGACTTGCACAGAAGGCCCGAGGTCCTTCCATTGCGTAATGACATGTCTGAGATTTTTCTCTTTCATAGATTCTGGACAGAATCGCTGATGCGTTTACTCAAGAATGAGAATTCTGGACAACACTAGTGGTTACTTCAGATGCAAGCAAATTTTACCTCAAGAAAAATTGAAGACTTGGCATTACGAGTATATATAGTATATAGTATATATAGTAAGCCGTTGTTATGATTTGTGAAAGTTTATGTGTCACTCTTGAGTATTATGTGAATTTGAGCTTTGAAATGAATATTTTATATTTTTTAGATCTTCTAGCTTTCAGTGTTTCTTTTTTTTATTTCTAGGAAAGTCAAAGCTTCTAGTGATATATTAATCCCCTTGTTTGTTATATGGCTAGTAAGATACACGTAAGATTCTAAAATTTTAGCTTTGGATTACAATCACCTGGTTTGTTATGTATAATTTATTCTGGCTAGTAAGATATTTGCATGATTCTAAAGTTTTAGCTTTGGAATACATAGGCTTCTCGACAATAATTGAGAAAATCACGTAAAATCTGAAATGCAAAAGTCCTACCTTGTGGGTGCTCGATTCAATATGATGATAACAATAATCCTTATATTAATTAACTAGTTTAAAATGACATGAGAACAATGTGGAAAATTATGATATCTAAAGTAGATGGTGCTAGAAAAACCTCTCTCAAGTTTCACTTCAATATCCTACCTACATCTTTCAAGGGATGTTGATTTTTGAAATTTGATGCCTTATAAAACCTTAAACTAAATAATGTTGCATTCTCAAATTCTAGAACTATCAAAGGTTGTCATTGAGTGTAGTAGCTAGCCTTGAAACTAGAAGATTAACACATTGATCAATTAAACTATTTTAATTTGATAGATCGTGCCCATCATCTCTAAGAATTTGCAAAGTTTTCCAAGATTGTTAGCATTCAACTATTTTCTTGAGCCTCACTCCAATGATAAATGTTATATGGTACATCATGTTATAGGGTTATAAATTAGCTGTGAAGAATTGCCAAAAATTGGCAAATCTAGCTTGATCAAAAACCAATAGTGTAAATTGTGTACACAAGTGGGTCCCACACATGTGAGGCCATGATGCCACATGGGAAACCCATCCTAATGTAGGTTAGGTCAAGTCAAGAGAGTTGGTCATGTCTATTTGGTGGTCATCCCTACTTTGTAGAACCTACACCTAAGTTTAAGGTGAAAATTTGACCAACTAGCTACCTACCAAGTAGAACTCTAGGAAATAGACTAGGGTTTCATTTTAGGTCAAGGAGAGTGAGTTAACTTCCTTATTACATGCTGGAAATCCACCTAACTTCAAGAAGGAAATCGAATTTGCTATGTATTCCCTCTCTCCATAGTGAGAAGATAGAAACTTTTTGGAGCTCATTGGCAATCTCAAGCTAGTTCACTATGTACATTGAGTTTTTGTGATCCAAATGAAACCACATCAATTTCTACTTTTTTCTCATGTTGAAGGTAGTACTACAGCCTGTAGTACACACGTGTGGGCTCGGATTTCAATGTTTATCAATGCTTTTGATTGTTAATGCTTGTTGTTTGTCAATTTGCCAATCTAGATCAACTTTTTTGTGTCTAGTTTTTTGATAGATTGTTAAGCAAGCATCCAATCACTCTTGTGGATCTTTTGTAGATCCATTTATGGTCCTAAAGTACAGTACTTTCACATTAGCCAAATATAGGATATTATAAATTATCCTATCATCAACAATTGCTATCATAATTTATTTCACTAGTCTCATGTCATAATGCAACTAGTTAATTAAAATAAAGATTATTGTTCATCCTATTATAAGCAATAATTGTGTTGCATGGGCTTTTGCCTTGTGTATTATTATTGTAGCTTCAACTAGTTAATTGATATAAGGTTATTGTTCATCCTATCATCAACAATTCTATCATAAATTATTTCACTGCTCTCATGTCATAATGCAACTAGTTAATTAAAATAAGGATTATTGCTATCATTATTTATTTCACCGGTCTCATGTCATAATGCAACTAGTTAAAATAAGGATTATTGTTCATCCTATTATAAGCAATAATTATGTTGCATGGGTTTTTGCCTCCTGTACTATGCTAATGTATTTGGTCCAAAAGAAGTTCTTAAAGAGTTTGTGGGCCACAATATTTACAATAGTTTTTTATGTGCATGATCTAAATTCTAAACCACGTATGTGCATGCCTCACATCAAATTAACAAGTTTGCCACATCATCCATTGGTGGTTTGTGTTGACCTTCTAGATTCCTACAATCTAGGACCTAACTCCTATAATTTAGAAGATGTCATATTAGACTCAAATGAAAGATGATAAAAATGGATCTGAATATTACAAGTGTCATTTCACACGTGTGGACAGGTCCTCACACATGTGGATCCACATAATGTCTAATATACATCAAAAACCATGTGAAAATTGCTAAATTCTAACACTTCTCCTCAATTTTTACATGATACAACTATAATACATCTATCTACAACTCCTAAGGCTGATCTTAACTTGATAAATGAAGCCTTTGGCAAGGCTTTACTGAGTAGATCAGCAAGGCAATCTGAAGAAGACACATGATGTAGCTTGAACCTTTTCCCTCACAAAATGGTGAGCAATCTCTATGTGCTTGCTCCTTGCATGGAATTGGGATTGGTTGCTAGCGGCTTGGCTTGATTGGTTGTCACAAAATATTATTGGCTCCTCCTCGGCCTCCATGACTTGCAACTCCACCAAAAGCCTCTTCAACCATAGGATCTCCTTTGTTGTGGATGTTAGTGCCTTGTATTCCGATTCGGTTGAAGATAGAGAAATAGTATCTTGCTTTTTGGAAAGCCAAGACACTATGCCATTGCAAAGGAAGGTAACAAAAGTACTTGTGGACCTCCTATCCACCTTATCACCTGCAAAATCAGCATCCGAATATGCCCTTAAGGCAAGATTAGATCCATCATAGAAAATGCCAAAGTTCTTGGTGGTCGAGATGTACCTCAACACCCTTTTTGCATTTTTCCAATGACAAACCAATGAATTTTGCATAGATTGGCTTAGTTTACCTACACTATAACTTAGATCAGGCCTAGTTATAGTAATATAGATCAAGGAGCCTACAAGTCTCCTATATAGTGTGATGTCCTCAAAGGATGCTTCATCATCACTATTGGAAACATTTACATTTTGCTCCATAGGAGTTTCTACTCCTTTACAATCTTTCATTTCAAACTTTTCTAAGATAGAAGAAGCATATTTGGATTGACAAATAAAACTCAAATCCTTTCCTCTTGAAACTTCTATTCCTAATATGAAATGAAGATTACCAAGATCCACAATCTTAAACTCCTTAAACAATGCTACTTTCACTTCTTGTATACCAACATGATCATTTCCACTAAGGAGAATGTCATCAACATACAAAATGAGAATGATGATCTTACCATCATTGAATATTAAGTACAAAGAAGGATCATAAGCACTTACAACAAACTTAATAGAGTTCAAGAAAGTATTCAACCTAGAGTACCAAGCTCTAGGTGCTTGCTTAAGCCCATAAAGGCTTGTTAGCAACAAACACACTTTTTCCTCTTGATCTTCTTGTGAAATATTTCAGATCCCTAAGATCCAATCTACTTGAATGATCTTTGGTTAGAAAGAGAAATACACTACCAAATTCACCAATGTAGAAAAATTAGCATCTACACACAATTTGAGATGCAAACACTAATAGAACTTGATCAAACTTGGATGAAATGATTATGTACTGTTGCTGTCCATACAAAACTAGCAAGCTACTGTATCTCACACATGTGGATCCAAAAATAGCAAATATAGATCATTCTACACATAGAATTGCAAGCAATCACCAAGATAGTGCACCAATGGATAGTAGAACCCAAGAGAACCATGTATAAGCATGAAATGAGATAGAGAAGAGAGAAGATGACTCTCTCCACGAGTTACATCCTTTTATAGCAGGTCCAAACCCTATTTGGCCACTTGGCTTTCCCACCAAAATGCTAACCCTACAAATTTTGGGTCTAGATTCAATGTACCCAACTTATTCAAATTGAATCTACTCAAACTCACATTCTATCTTTCCCACACTTTCAAAAAGTGTTTATTCATATGAAATTTAGACTAAAAAACTTTGAAAAGTCAACCTCTAAGTCTAAAACAAGTTTTGGCCTCAATATGCCAAATATGGAAATATTGCAAAATGTGATGAAACTAGTTGAATCTTTCACACTCCCTCTTCAACTAGTTTTAGCATAGACTTTGATAATACTCCAAGTGAAGTCCTATGCTTCATGAACAAGTCTTTTCCCAATGCTTTGGTGAAGATATCAGCTACACATTCCCTTGAAGACACATGTTGAAGCTCCACCTCCTTTGCAATGACTCGCTCCCTCACAAAATAATATTGTATCTCAATATGCTTGCTCCTCGCATGAAAGATAGGATTGGATGCCATTCTTTGGGCTGATTGATTGTCACAAAAGATGATTGGGCTCTCTGAAAAATCCAGCAAGTGAAGATCCTTGATCATCCTCTTGATCCATACCATCTCCTTTGTGCAATGTGTAAGAGCTTTGTACTCGGCCTCACTAGATGACAATGAGATAGTGGCTTGTTTCTTTGACATCCATGATATAGCTCCATCACCTATGAAAATACAATAAGAACTAATGGATTTCCTATCCATCATATCTCCAGCATAGTCCAAATCTGAAAATCCAAAAAGATTAGGTGATGATCCCTCATACAATATGCCAAAATCTCGAGCTCCAACGATGTACCTCAAAACTCACTTTCCTAGCTTCCAATGCTCCTGGCATAGTTTTTGCCAATAGAAATTTGATCCATCATAAGAATGATCTTCTTCCTAAGAATATATCTCCTTTCAATGATCATGTAATGCTCAAAATAGAAATAACCATAATTGATATAGAGAATAGTGTCCACTTGGGATGCCTCACTATTTCTTACATCAATTTTGCATGTAAAAATGTGACTAGAACATGAAGAATCAAATAGAATGTAAATGAAATGATTCCACCATGCTTCCAACTCTGAAATCTCTGGAAAAATACAGCAAACAAACAATAAATGTGAGTGATCAACTTTTGCTTGCATGTCTCCTCCTCCTTTGTCCTTTGTTGCCTTGTATCCACCTTGATACTCCATGAATGAGCCTCCATCTTCATCTTGCCACAAGAAACCATCAAACCTTGGAAATACATGAGTAGGTGAGTACATTAATGATGCAAATCCAGCACCACATGACTCCATAAACCAAGTAGTTTGTAGTAGTCCATCTTCAAGATCTACTTGACACAAGAAAATGACCATGAATTCACCAAAAATTGACAATCTCCAAGTATTGGCACCAAGTAGATCAACACTTGAGAACTTAGCCATGGATGAGTGACATAATGAACCTCCAATAGCTTCATTTCCATCAGCAAAATCAGCCAAGAATGCTAGTACAAGTCCAACATCAAAACAATGCTCAGCAATGTAGCTAGTTTTACCACATCTTGACAATTTGCACACATCCACATGAAATTGCTCAAACATGAGATAGAACAAGTAAAGTAAACTTGAACAACACTTCCTTGCTGCTCCTTTGACCTTACTTGAGTCTTCAATATGCTGCAAAAACAGATCCATAACACCTTTGCCAATTACCTCTCCTTTGATGCTCTTGACTAGCTCCAAATTGCCAACTTAGCCATCACAAGGTTGATACCATGTGAAAGATTTCAGATTCCTTAAGATCCAATCTACTTGAATGATCTTTGGCTAGAAAGAGAAATACACCACCAATTTCACGAACGTAGAAAAATCAGCATCTACACACAATTTGACATGCAAACACTAATAGAACTTGATCAAACTTGAATGAAATGATTATGTACTATTGCTGTCCGTACAGAACCTGCAAGATACTGTATTTCACACGTGTGGATCCAAAAATAACAAATATAAATCATTCTACACATAGAATTGCAAGCAATCACCAAGATAGTGCACCAATGGATAGTAGAACCCAAGAGAACCATGTGTAAGCATGAAATGAGATAGAGAAGAGAGAAGATGACTCTCTCCACGAGTTACATCCTTTTATAGCAGGTCCAAACCCTATTTGGCCACTTGGCTTTCCCACCAAAATGCTAACCCTACCAATTTTGGGTCTAGATTCAATGTACCCAACTTATTCAAATTGAATATACTCAAACTCGCATTCTATCTTTCCCACACTTTCAAGAAGTGTTTATTCAAATGAAATTCTGACTAATGAACTTTGAAAAGTCAACCTCTAAGTCTAAAACAAGTTTTGGCCTCAATATGCCAAATATGGAAATATTGCAAAATGTGATGAAACTAGTTGAATCTTTCACACTTCTTTGATGAAGCCCTTGGTTGCCTCATGAAAATCTCCTCTTCCAAATATCCATTGAGAAAAGCATTAGTCACATCAAGTTGAAATAGAGGCCAATTGAAAGTAGTTGCAAGAGAAATAATCAACCTTATGGAAACTAGCTTAGCAACAGGAGCAAAAGTTTCATCAAAATCTCTCCCTTGGTTTGCAAGAACCCCTTTGCCACTAGCCTTGCCTTGTGTTTGTCGATGCTCCCATCTTCATTGTACTTCAACGTATAGATGCATTTGCACTCAAGTGGCTTTCTTCCATGAGGAAGATACACAAGCTTCCATGTATGATTCTCCATAAGAGCATCATACTCCTTTTGCATGGCATCCCTCCATTCCTGTGACTCCACAACTTCTTCAAAGCAACTTGGCTCATCAAACATAGAAGTTAGAAAAGTGTAAGAGGTAAGTGAATGTAGATCTTCCCTTTGTTCACCTTTTAAACATAGGTGAGCCTTGAGGGCTCGACCTTCCTTCTTGTAGATCTCCTTGGAGTCCTCGGATCTTGAGATGGATCTTCAAGATCTTGATCACATGTAGGCTCCTCCTCAGACCTTACAAGGTCCTTGACATAAGATGGATTAGAAGCTTTCTCATTCAACTTGTAGTAGTTACCTTCATCAAAAGTAACATCTCTACTCACTAAAATCTTTTTAGTGATTGGATTATAGACTCTATATCCTTTGCTATTTTTAGCATAACCAACAAAGATCCCCTTTATAGAAGTAGGATCATCTTTTTTTCTTGTATCTAATGCTTGAAAAACATAGCAAGTAGATCTGAAAATTCTTAGATTTTTAAGATTTGGATTCTTACAAAATAGGGCCTCATAAGAGGTTATGCCTCCAATGGGCTTACATGGCAATCTATTACACAAATAAGTTGCACAAATAATAGCCTCTCTCCAAGAGGACTTAGGTAGAGATGCATCTAACCTCAAAGCCTTATCACACTCACAAAGTGTTCTATTCATCCTCTCGGCTATACCATTTTGTTGAGGACTATAATTACATCTAAGCTCTCTCTTAATGCCATTGGATTTACAAAACTCTATCATCTTGGTGGAGATATACTCTCCACCATTATCACTCCTCAGTACTTTAATTCTAGCATCAAGTTGATTTTCAACTAGAGTTTTGATTTTAACAAAAGCTTCATGCACTTTACTTTTGGAATCTAGAAGTTCAATCCAAGTGTATCTAGAGTAATCATCAATAAAAGATACATACATAGATGCACCTCCATTAGATTCTTGAGAAAAATAGAGCACATCACTATGAGTAAGATCTAATGCTTTTGTAGATCTAGTGGAAGAGATATCAAGAGGTAGCTTGTGTGCCTTTGAGAGGCTACAAGCTTCACATCTTTTTCCACACTTTGAGAGTGTTCTTGGAAGGCCGAGAGCAAGATGCTTGGTGCATAGCATTTCCATACATTTGAAGTTGGGGTGGCCCAACCTCTTATGCCAAAGCTCCACTTGATTGAGCTCCTCCTTCACCATGTTCACACTTCCAAGAAAAACATTAGCATCTAGCTTAAAAAGCCTTCCTTGCTTGAATCCCTATACAATGCAAGTATTATTCATGATTATGGAGCAAACACCTTGTTTAAAATGGACATCTAAGCCATCATCCATCAATTGTCCTACACTTAACAAATTCTTAGTGAGTGTAGGAACATAGAGTACATTATCAAGATCTACTCTTTTAGAAAATCCAAGACTTAAGAGAATAGTTCTCACTCCATCTATTCTACATTTTTGATCACTTGCTGTTAGAATAGACTTTTTACAACCTACAAAAGGTACAAGAGCTAAGAAAAAATCCTTTTGGAATGTCATGTGGGAACTAGCCCCACTATCAATCGAGCATGTGTCATTGGAGTAGATCTTTGATGTTGAGGTAGAAGCCATCAAGGATGAATCCACTTCATCCTCATCTTCCTCAAGAGTGACGTTGCCTTGTTTGCTCTATCCTTGTGCATTCTTCTTCTTGATACACTCGGATGCAAAGTGCCCCTTCTTTCCACAAAAGAAACACTTAAGTTTGGCTTTGTTAGTAGCAACAAAAACTAGCTTAGCAACAGGAGCAAAAGTTTCATCAAAATCTCTCCCTTGGTTTGCAAGAACCCCTTTGCCACTAGCCTTGCCTTGTGTTTGTTGATGCTCCCATCTTGATTGTACTTCAACTTATAGATCCATTTGCACTCAAGTGGCTTTCTTCCATGAGGAAGATCCACAAGCTTCCATGTATGATTCTCCATAAGAGCATCATACTCCTTTTGCATGGCATCCCTCCATTCCTGTGACCCCATAGCTTCTTCAAAGAAACTTAGCTCATCAAACATAGAAGTTAGAAAAGTGTAAGAGGTAAGTGAATGTAGATCTTCCCTTTGTTCACCTTTGTCATCATAGCTGAGCCTTGAGGGCTCGACCTTCCTTCTTGTAGATCTCCTTGGAGTCCTCGGATCTTGAGATGGATCTTCAAGATCTTGATCACATGTAGGCTCCTCCTCAGATCTTACAAGGTCCTTGACATAAGATGGATTAGAAGCTTTCTCATTCAACTTGTAGTAGTTACCTTCATCAAAAGTAACATCTCTACTCCTTAGTGATTGGATTATAGACTCTATATCCTTTGCTATTTTCAGCATAACCAACAAAGATCCCCTTTATAGAAGTAGGATCATCCTTTTTTCTTGTATCTAATGCTTGAAAAACATAGCAAGTAGATCTGAAAATTCTTAGATCTTTAAGATTTGGATTCTTACAAAATAGGGCCTCATGAGATGTTATGCCTCCAATGGGCTTACATGGCAATCTATTACACAAATAAGTTGCACAAATAATAGCCTCTCCCCAAAAGGACTTAGGTAGAGATGCATCTAACCTCAAAGCCTTATCACACTCACAAAGTATTCTATTCATCCTCTTGGCTATACCATTTTGTTGAGGACTATAAGTACATGTAAGTTCTCTCTTAATGCCATTGGATCTACAAAACTCTATCATCTTGGTGGAGATATACTCTAAACCATTATCACTCCTCAGTACTTTAATTCTAGCATCAAGTTGATTTTCAACTAGAGTTTTGATTTTAACAAAAGCTTCATACACTTTACTTTTGGAATCCAGAAGTTCAATCCAAGTGTATCTAGAGTAATCATCAATAAAAGATACATACATAGATGCACCTCCATTAGATTCTTGAGAAAAAGAGTGCACATCACTATGAATAAGATCTAATGCTTTTGTAGATCTAGTGGAAGAGATATCAAGAGGTAGCTTGTGTGCCTTTGAGAGGCTACAAGCTTCACATCTTTTTCCACACTTTGAGAGTGTTCTTGGAAGGCCGAGAGCAAGATCCTTGGTGCATAGCATTTCCATACATTTGAAGTTGGGGTGGCCCAACCTCTTATGCCAAAGCTCCACTTGATCGAGCTCCTCCTTCACCATGTTCACACTTCCAAGAAAAACATTAGCATCTAGCCTAAAAAGCCTTCCTTGCTTGAATCCCTTTACAATGCAAGTATTATTCATGATTATGGAGCAAACACCTTGCTTAAAATGGACATCTAAGCCATCATCCATCAATTGTCCTACACTTAACAAATTCTTAGTGAGTGTAGGAACATAGAGTACATTATCAAGATCTACTCTTTTAGAAAATCCAAGAACTAAGGGAGTAGTTATCACTCCATCTATTCTACATTCTTGATCACTTGCTGTTAGAATAGACTTTTTACAACCTACAAAAGGTACAAGGGTTGAGAAAAAATCCTTTTGGAATGTCATGTGGGAACTAGCCCCACTATCAATCCACCATGTGTCATTGGAGTAGCTCTTTGATGTTGATGTAGAAGCCATCAAGGATGAATCCACTTCATCGTCATCTTCCACAAGAGTGACGTTGCCTTGTTTGCTCTATCCTTGTGCATTCTTCTTCTTGAAACACTCGGATGCAAAGTGCCCCTTCTTTCCACAAATGAAGCACTTAAGTTTGGCTTTGTTCTTCTTTCCACCTTTGGAGCTTGATGGTTGATCATCATTCTTGGTCTCCTTGTGTTGGATCTTCTTCTTTGACTTTGCCTTTACCTTGCTTGAGAAGTTGGCCTTCTCGTCACCATCATGCACCTTCAAGGATCCAATCCTTTGCTTGACATGAAGGATCCTACTCTCCTCGGCCACAAGCACACTATGAAGCTTGTCAATGGAAGGTAGTGCATCTTGAATAGCAATGCTTTGTACAAGATTGGAGAACTCATCTCCAAGACCATTCAAAATGATTTGAACAAGTTCATCATCATGAATACCCTCATTAATGATGGAAAGTTCTTTGTTGAGAGATTTTATTCTCAAGACATGCCCTTGAGCACTCTCTTCACTACCTCTAATGCTTTGAAGAACTTTGTTTCTAATCATAAGCACTCTAGAGGTATTTTTGGATCCATCAATCCCTATGCCTCCTTAGTTGAGGTACAAGATGCCACTTCCTTTCGAAGTTCATTACTAACATTCATTTCCAGGCAATGTAATGCTAGTCTAGTTCTCTTTTTGTAGCTCACTAGATCTTGTCCTCTTGAGGTTCTTCTTCCTCTCCTATGACAAGATCATACATATCTTGGAGCACAAGTAGAGAGTCCATTCTAACTTTCCAAGTTGAATAATTATTAGAATTTAGCCTTTCACTAGCCTCAAGAAGATAGGCTCCAATGGAACCCATTCTATCTAGTAACAAGTACAACAAATGTACTATTCAAAGGCTCTCCCTTCACTCTTTCTCAGAGTTTAGCTACAATTCTACTCTCTTGAATCTCACAAGACTCAAGAAGCAAGATCTATAATGATCTTGAACTCAAAAAGATTTGGGAAAGTGTATTCTACACAATCTATTCACTTAGAAACTTGGATTTGATTCTTGGAAGTGCCAATGCCTTCCTATGGTGTTTAGAATGGTTTTAGTTTCACTCTTGAACTAAAAAACATAAGCCTCAAACTCTCTCTCAAGGATTTGTAGGTTTAATAAGCTTCTAACACCATTTACTCATCAAATCTATAATGGAAACAATGGATTTTTATAAGCACATCATTAGTTTCACTCTTCACAACTTGTTTGAAGCTCAAATATTGGGAAAAACACAAAGTTTTGATAAACGTACAACTCCAGCAGCCTCTCACATGTGTGAGAAGTACATCTGAACTTTACACACTAATCTGAACCTCAACATTACAAGTAAGCTATTAGAAAAGTTTGCACTCTTTCAAAATGAATCTAGCACCAATGCTTTCACCAAAATAAAGACTTTTTGGATCATCAACTAAGCTCTTTGACTTGGCTCTAATACCATGTCAAATTTCAGAGAAAAGGACTGAAATAAATGATCACAAAGAGTGATTGGTAGCTTAGGATCTTGATCTATATCAAGACTAGCTTCCAAATATAGCTTCTACTTGACAATCTTTGTGATTTCAAGCAAGAACAATCAAATTATGATGACCGATGGCACTTTGAGAGTCCATCATCATCGTGCTTGGCCGCTCTCGTGGTATCTCGATTGTCTCCAGCATCATCTACAGCCACACTACCTCATTCGCGACCTTTAAAGCTGCAACATATTCAGCTTTGCAAGAGGATTGAGCCACCAAGGTTTGCTTTTTGCATATCCAGCTGATTGCAGCTTCGCATGCTATTGTACATCCTCCAGTAATGGACTTGTTGTCATCTTTGTAGCTCACCCAGCTTGCATCACTGTAGTGATGCATCTCGAATACTTTCTCTTCGTTTTCAGCTCTCTAGGTTGATCCAAGATTCTGGGTACCTTGCAGATACTGTAGGATTCGTTTTGCCATTTGCCAATGTGCCATGCAAGGATTGGAAGAGAATTGGCTCAAGGCGTAAACAGAGAAAGCCAGATTGGGTCCAGTACAAATTGACAAGTTCATCAGACTATCGATTAAGTTCTGGTAGGCTATACCTGCCATCCTCTGTTCTTCTTCTTCCATTTTTGGGCAATCTTGCTTCGTGAGCTTGGCTCCAGCTATCGTTATGTAGTCTTTTCTTTGCAGTCCATCATGTGGTACTGCTTTAGCACCTTTTTGGCATATTCTGACTGACTTAAGTGCATTTTGCCCTTTGTTCGATCTCTTCTGATCTCCAGCCCTAGGCATTTTGTTGCTTCTCCTAGATCTGTGATTTTGTAGCTTTCAAAAATCTAACTTTTTGTGTCTTTTATTAGCATCAAGGAATTTCCTATCATCAGCGAATTATCCACAAAAATGGTCAGTATCACAAAATCCTTTCCTATTCTCTTAATGTAGACATTGTAGTCTGGTTGAGTGGGATTGAAGTCTAGAGACTTCAAAAGACCATCAAGCTTTTTATATTAGGCTCGTGATGCCTGTATTAGACCGTAGATGCATCTCTGCAATCGACAGACATATTGTCTGTTGTCGGGGTCTTCATAGCCTTCAAGTTGCTTCATGAAGATTTTCTCCTCTAGATCTCAATGGAGAAAGGTTGTTTTCACATCAATCTGGTGAATTTTCAGATTGTACTGTGTGTGGTGTATGCAAGGAGTAGCCTTATGCTTGTCATTTTGATTCATGGGCCAATATGTGTCAAAATAATCGACACAATATCTCTACGTGTAGCCCTTCGCGACAAGCCTGACTTTGTAGCGGCCAATGGTGCCATCTAGTTTCATCTTTTTCTTATACACCCACTTGCACTCGACTATCTTTCTGTTTTTAGACAGTGGCACTAATGTCCATGCCTCGTTTCACCTCATTGACTCAATATCCTCTGACATTGCCTGATTCCAAAATTCTCCCTCTGGACTCTGGATAGCTTCTAGATATGTTGTTGGCACTTTTGTGAAGCTGCAGTATTCAAATTGCATGTCTTCGCTCCATTGAAGATTGTCAAAGTAGCAGTGTGGATGTCTTCTTTGTGTTGTTGACCTTCGAGGTTCATTTCGTTGCTTCTCGAACGTTTGTTGTTCGTGGGGTTGATGCTCTGCTTCCTGCTGCTCTGGAGTCTGCAGGTCTGCATTCTGATTTGATGTATGTCCTCGATCTCCCTCTTGAATAGGCAGCAGTGTGAAGATCTCATGGCCTCTTTTGTCTTTCAGTATAGGGAATGTGGACTCATCGAACTTCACATCTCTGTTCGAAACAACCTTCTTCGTGGTTGGGTTGTAGAGCCTGTACACATGTGTTCCACATGATTGTTTGCTCAGATTTGTCATCGAGCTTGCTTTTTTTTTCTTTGGAAATGTGCTTGTATGTTGCACATCCAAACATACATATGTATGACAGATCAGGCTTTTTGCCTGTCCACATTTTATATGGTGTTTTGTTTTCCAACGTTGTCGTTGTAGATCTGTTCTGTAGGTGTACAGCTGCAGCTATTGCCTCAGCCCAAAACTGTCCTGGCAATTGAGCTTTTGCCATCATGCATCTGGCTCCTTCGACTAGCGTTCTGTTTCTTCCTTCTACCGCACCATTGTATTTTGGTGTGTATATAGGAGTGAACTGGTGATCTATCCTCTGTTCTTCGCAGAATCTTGAGAATTATATGCTTTTGTATTCACCCCCGTTGTTAGATCTAAGGATTTCTAACTTTTTCGAGGTGTGTCGCTCTACAAGTGCCACAAACTTCTTGAAGGAATCAAACACTTCGGGTTTCTTCTTCAAGTAGTAGATCATGGTCATCTGGCTGTAATCATCTATGAATGTTAGAAAGTATCTCAAACTTGAGAGCAAATCCATCTTCATCGGTCCATAGACATCAGAGTGGACGAGCTCAAGAACTTCCTTGGCTCTTCTTCCCTCATGCGTGAATGGATTTTGATGTTGCTTGTCTTTCTGACAAGCTTCACAGAACTCAGTTTGGGGCTTTGAAATCCTGAGACTTGTGACAATCTTTTTTCTGCTCATGTCATACAGGCTTTCCATGTTCAGATGATACATTCTCCTATGCTAGAGCTGATCTTCATTTTTTGATGCATTCAATATGCTATCAGAGTTGCTGACTATTTTTGCCTGGTAGAGGTTTCCTTCTCTACATCCAACCGTCAGCAACTTGTTTGTCGTCTTCTCGATCATACAACAAGTGTTGTCGTCTTCTCGATCATACGACAAGTGTTGTCGTCAAACCAAACTCAAATGCCTAAATCTACCATCTTGGAGACAGATAGCAGATCTTTTTTTTGAGTGAGGGCACATAAAGTGCTCCTGGTAGCTCCGCTTGGCCTGACAGTGTTCGCAGCTATAGAGTGTTGATGCTTTTGACATCGTGTCTGCTCCCATCACCTAGAATCACTGCTCTATTGTTTTTGAGGTCACGAAAGTCGATCAAGACCTTCTTGTTGTAGGCTATGTGTGATGTTGCTCCTGAATCAATGACTACATCATAGTCATGTTCAGGGTAGCTTGTTGAAGCTTCATCGAGTATCGTGAAAGCTTCGTCACCTCTTTCAACATCCTTTGATGACTCTGCAATGTTTGCCTTTTCAGCTTTGTTCTTTCTTTTTGGTTTGAATCTACAATCGTATGCATAATGTCCTTTCTTCTTGTAGTGCATGCAAGGTATTGCTGGATTAAACTAGAATTTGTTGGCCATATGGTCTGGTTTGTGGCAGTGATCGCAAGAAGAAAATTGCTGATTCGAGGACTTCATCTTCTCGAATCTTGGCTTGCTTTTGTTTTTCTTCCTCCCTTTTGTGAAGAGAGCTTTCTCTTGATCACTGCTTCCCTCTCCTTTGTCTCTCATCAGTCTCTCATCAGCGACAAGACTGACTGCTTTGTCAAATGTCATATCTGGTAGGATTAGTATGAGCATTCTCAGGGGCTGATAGGACGTCGGTAGATATTTCATGAAGTACATCGGCTGCTGTGGTGCTGGGACCTGGTGCTCCTGTCTTGATGCAGCGAGTTGAGCGAAGATCGTTCTGATCTTCTCAACCTGCTGATCCAACTGGTTGCCATCCCACCGTATGGATTGTAGTTGATTGTAAAGGCGCATGACAGAAGCTGCAGTCCTCAATTCATACTTCTGCCTCAATCTTTCTCATGCTGCATGGCTGCTTTCGCAGTCTTCAATCTGCATGAGTAGATCTTCATTTATGGATGAAACGATGATCGCCATTGCACGCTCATCTTTTTTTATCCATTCAGCTCTCCTCGGGTCTCCCTCTGGAGGTTGCACCTCTGAGATCTCGGTAATTGACCAGATGCCTTCGCCCTTCAGAAGCATTTTGATTTTGAATTTCCAGATTCTGTAATTTGCGCCATCACGACTGATTGCTACTCTTGTCTGGATTGTTGTAGCCATATTGTGTTGTCTGGAAGAATCACTACTGGGATATCAGTAGTGATAACCTGTGGGCTCTGATTCCATGTCGCGAAAGTGAGACTGTTTCTTTTTTGTCTTCGTCTTCTTATTCGCGAACAATTTTGTGTCTTTGAATTTTCTTTTTGCCCAAAAGTTGTTTACGGGATCCCAGACATGCGACTACACATCATAGAACACATTCTATTCTAGCAATCAAGACAAAATGACAGCACAAGACAGGGAGATGCACAAAAATAGAGCGACTGCATTATCAGTTTAGTTTTTAGAGCGAGATCGTCAGTGTCTCACTCGTTGGCGGAGTGACATTCTGCTCTTTCGTTGTGTTCTGCTCGTTGGCAGGCTTTCATGCACAGCTATAGTTTTTAGTATTTTTCTTTCTACTCTACTCGCTACCTCTCTCGCTATGTCTCTTACATGTCTATCTCTTCAGATTATATTTTTCACTATTTTTTATATGATCTAGAGAGGATCATTTATACCTCCACAGTCTGGAGTTTACAAGATGGCTAAACGTAGAATCACAAGACTAGTTAACGCCAATCAACTAGTTAGTTAGTCTCCATCATTGCCATTCGTTTCAGCTGGGCATGAAGTCTATGACTCCAAGCCCGTTGAGCTGCCAGCTGGTAGCGCAAAAGATTCTTCTTCATTTGTTTCGTAATCTGCCGTTTGCTTCCATTCTTTTCGTCTCATTCGTAGTTTTTCGTTTTGTGCCCCTTCGTGGGTTGTAGTCCTGGAGGTGTGTTTACGATTCACGAATGATTCGCGAACCGTTTGTGCTTCGAGTCAAAGGACGTTGACTATCAGGAATTGTTCTCGTTCGACCTTTAATTCTTGTTCGTGCTGCGACAAAGTTTCAGGAGTTCACCATTTCTGACAGTTTTGGAAGCTGTGAGAATCCCAAGGAGGGCGTCTTGATCAGTTCTAGAAGATCTGAAGTGGTCGTGGACAGGCACGCTTCATCCGTGGAGCCATAAGCATTCAAATGAGGCCACCATAGCTGGTAAGGAGAGAAGAAGGAGAAGAGAAGATAGGAGGAAGCCGTGAGAGAGTGGGCAGCTCGCGCGTGCCCAATGTGGCGGACAGTGTAGCGCTCCAGAGGGATTCCGTGCTTACAAGTACAAAGCTCGGTGCTCAAAATGGTTCATAGCCATTAGATCTTCTCCACATAAAATCAATGGTAGGGATTTCACGGATCAAGAGTGATGTGGATCGTCCGATCATGAAAAACCATTGGATTTAATGTGAAATGGCCATAAAGTGGCCTGAAAGGAAAAATGGCCTTCAATTGCATTAACAATCTTCACTTTGAAAGATAGTGAAGGGGTCCGACTGGTTAAATTTGATTTGAAGGGCAAGATTTCTTGAAAAGGAATAAACAGTTCAAAAACAAGGAAAATCCCTATTTTTGGGTCTTGTTTTGATCCAAACGAAAGGCTATAACCTCCAAAAGAAGGGCACCTGGATTGTACCTACAAGTACGGTACAACAAAACAGAGTGATTGCAGTGGAGAAAGTGTTTGGAGTGTTCGGGTTTACCTGAGTTATGTGGCTATGTGGATGGGGATTGGGGAGGTGACTATGATGATCGTAGATTCACCACAGGGTATGTATTCCAGCTTTGTGGCAGTTGTTTTTCCTGGTCTAGTAAGAAGCAAAGTACAATTGCTTTTTCCACCACATAAGCAGAATATAAGACAATGTGTAGTGCAGCACATAAAGCTATATGGTTGAGACCAATCTTGAAAGAAGTTGGCATGAAGCAGAATAATACCACGCCGTTACATAACGACAATTAGAGTGGCATTCAGTTAGCAAAGAATCCAGTGTTCCATGCGAGAACCAGACACATTAAGATTCAGTATCACTTTATATGTGAGAGGCTGCTCAGTCGTGAGATTCATGTTGTTCATTGTAGTACGGAAGAACAACTAGCTGATATTTTCACTAAGCCACTTGTTGGAGAAAAGTTTGATAAGTTTAGATCAAAGCTTTCTATACTTAAAGTTTGTTGACTTTAAAGCTATGTATATGACTGTATAAAAAGTAGACTCTACGTTAAGAAAGAGAGTTAGAATTAAAGTAGAATCACTGTGCTACTGGGTCATGCATGGGTTGCCTGAGTGAACAACTATATGTACAGTGTAATTTCATTTTGAGAAATACAGTTGCTATGTGAGCTTGTTGTGGAGAGTGTTTTTGATCTCTGTGCACTTGAAGCACTTTTGCAGCATCCACTACAAAATATAACAATTAAAATATTTCAATAAAGTTAAGATAATGTCATAAAATTAATGATATGAAAATTTAAAAGTCAGCAAAAAAATAAAGTTTTTAAAGTATTTAAAGTAAATTAATTTTTACCTTTCTCATCATTGGTCTATGCTAGTTGTTTGGCAGATTTTAAGAACTCGCATGTCAAACAAACTGTCATTCGAGATTTTTTAGGAATCTTCACCAAACCAAAATCTCTCTTCAATATGGAGAACCAAAATTTAGGATTCTGCAGGAGCTTTGGGAAGAATTCCCACAAGAAAATGAGTACTACATTGATATTGTCTAGTAGATACTCATCAAATGCTTACATGCCTCCAACCGTGCGCTAAAAGCCCTTCTCTCTCTCTCTCTCTCTCTCTCTCTCTCTCTCTCTCTCTCTCTCTCTCTCTCTCTCTCTCTCCAAAATCACACATAGAAACAAAAAACTATGCGTGCGTTTGAAAAATTTGCAAACCAATGGCAAATTATTTACCAACTCAGAACGTCAAGCATTATGCAATGTGGTTTGATGCATCTATCATTTACATGAATGTAAATGTCCACAAATTTAAATGTTTGAAGATGTTCTACGTGTACATATTTCAAATACATCAACATAATATATTAAAAATCCTGGAAGCATTGTATTGAATGTGAATTACCCCTTAGATAAACCATTGCCTTATCATAAGCATAAAAGTGAGCAAAACTAGAAAAGTTTGAAATGTTAGTTTGCACTAGGAAGAACGCACTATTAGTTTGGAGTTCTTCATTGTGTAAAATTTCCTTTGTATTTTTTCAAAAAATGGAATTGAACAAGTATATTGACCTATTTAGTGTTTTGATCTACAAAAGATCCAATCTACAAAAGCAAAAAATCCGATTTTGGTGTAGAATCCTCTCTAGCATGCTCTAGACTTGATATCTTCACCAAATCATTGATAGATCTGATTTCCTCCTTCATAACCTGAAACACAAGCTCTGATACCATGTGAAAGATTTCAGATCCTTAAGATCCAATCTACTTGAATGATCTTTGGTTAGAAAGAGAAATACACTACCAATTTCACCAATGTAGAAAAATCAGCATCTACACACAATTTGAGATGCAAACACTAATAGAAATTGATCAAACTTGAATGAAATGATTATGTACTGTTGCTATTCGTATAAAACCAGCAAGCTACTGTATTTCACACGTGTGAATCCAAAAATAACAAATATAGATCATTCTACACATAGAATTGCAAGCAATCACCAAGATAGTGCACCAATGGATAGTAGAACCCAAGAGAACCATGTATAAGCATGAAATGAGATAGAGAAGAGAGAAGATGACTCTCTCTACGAGTTACATCCTTTTATAACAGGTCCAAACCATATTTGGCCACTTGGCTTTACCACCAAAATGCTAACCCTACCAATTTTGGGTCTAGATTCAATGTACCCAACTTATTCAAATTGAATCTACTCAAAATTGCATTCTATCTTTCCCACACTTTCAAAAATGTTTATTCAAATGAAATTTAGACTAATAAACTTTGAAAAGTCAACCTCTAAGTCTAAAACAAGTTTTGGCCTCAATATGCCAAATATGGAAATATTGCAAAATGTGATGAAACTAGTTGAATCTTTCATAGTTGTCACAAAATATTATTGGCTCCTCCTCGGCCTCCATGACTTGCAACTCCACCAAAAGCCTCTTCAACCATAGGATCTCCTTTGTTGTGGATGTTAGTGCCTTGTATTCCGATTCGGTTGAAGATAGAGAAATAGTATCTTGCTTTTTGGAAAGCCAAGACACTATGCCATTGCAAAGGAAGGTAACAAAAGCACTTGTGGACCTCCTATCCACCTTATCACCTGCAAAATCAGCATCCGAATATGCCCTTAAGGCAAGATTAGATCCATCATATACAATGCCAAAGTTCTTGGTGGTCGAGATGTACCTCAACACCCTTTTTGCATTTTTCCAATGACAAACCAATGGATTTTGCATAGATTGGCTTAGTTTACCTACACTATAACTTAGATCAGGCCTAGTTATAGTAATATAGATCAAGGAGCCTACAAGTCTCCTATATAGTGTGATGTCCTCAAAGGATGCTTCATCATCACTATTGGAAACATTTACATTTTGCTCCATAGGAGTTTCTACTCCTTTACAATCTTTCATTTCAAACTTTTCTAAGATAGAAGAAGCATATTTGGATTGACAAATAAAACTCAAATCCTTTCCTCTTGAAACTTCTATTCCTAATATGAAATGAAGATTACCAAGATCCACCATCTTAAACTCCTTAAACAATGCTACTTTTACTTCTTGTATACCAACATGATCATTTCCACTAAGGAGAATGTCATCAACATACAAAATGAGAATGATGATCTTACCATCATTGAATATTAAGTACAAAGAAGGATCATAAGCACTTACAACAAACTTAATAGAGTTCAAGAAAGTATTCAACCTAGAGTACCAAGCTCTAGGTGCTTGCTTAAGCCCATAAAGGCTGTTTGCAACAAACACACTTTTTCCTCTTTATCTTCTTGTGAAAGATTTCAGATCCTTAAGATCCAATCTACTTGAATGATCTTTGGTTAGAAAGAGAAATACACTACCAATTTCACCAATGTAGAAAAATCAGCATCTACACACAATTTGAGATGCAAACACTAATATAACTTGATCAAACTTGAATGAAATGATTATGTACTGTTGCTGTCCATACAAAACCTGCAAGCTACTGTATTTCACACGTGTGGATCCAAAAATAGCAAATATAGATCATTCTACACATAGAATTGTAAGCAATCACCAAGATAGTGCATCAATGGATAGTAGAACCCAAGAGAAGCATGTATAAGCATGAAATGAGATAGAGAAGAGAGAAGATGACTCTCTCCACGAGTTACATCCTTTTATAACAGGTCTAAACCCTATTTGGCCACTTGGCTTTCCCACCAAAATGCTAACCCTACCAATTTTGGGTCTAGATTCAATGTACCCAACTTATTCAAATTGAATCTACTCAAACTCGCATTCCATCTTTTCCACACTTTCAAAAAGTGTCTATTCATATGAAATTTAGACTAATAAACTTTGAAAAGTCAACATCTAAGTCTAAAACAAGTTTTGGCATCAATATGCCAAATATGGAAATATTGCAAAATGTGATGAAACTAGTTGAATCTTTCACACTCCTTCTTCAACTAGTTTTAGCATAGACTTTGATAATACTCCAAGTGAAGTCCTATGCTTCATGAACAAGTCTTTTCCCAATGCTTTGGTGAAGATATCAGCTACACATTCTTTTGAAGACACATGTTGATGCTCCACCTTCTTTGCAATGACTCGCTCCCTCACAAAATGATATTGTATCTCAATATGCTTGCTCCTAGCATGAAAGATAGGTTTGGATGCCATTCTTTGGGCTGATTGATTGTCACAAAAGATGATTGGGCTCTCTGAAAAATCCAGCAAGTGAAGATCCTTGATCATCCTCTTGATCCATACCATCTCCTTTGTGCAATGTGTAAGAGCTTTGTACTCGGCCTCACTAGATGACAATGAGATAGTGGCTTGTTTCTTTGACATCCATGATATAGCTCCATCACCTATGAAAATACAATAAGAACTAATGGATTTCCTATCCATCATATCTCCAGCATAGTCCAAATCTGAAAATCCAAAAAGATTAGGTGATGATCCCTCATACAATATGCCAAAATCTCGAGTTCCAACGATGTACCTCAAAACTCACTTTCCTAGCTTCCAATGCTCCTGGCATAGTTTTTGCCAATAGAAATTTGATCCATCATAAGAATGATCTTCTTCCTAAGAATATATCTCCTTTCAATGATCATGTAATGCTCAAAATAGAAACAACCATAATTGATATAGAGAATAGCGTCCACTTGGGATGCTTCACTATTTCTTACATCAATTTTGCATGTAAAAATGTGACTAGAACATGAAGAATCAAATAGAATGTAAATGAAATGATTCCACCATGTTTCCAACTCTGAACTCCCTGGAAAAATACAGCAAACAAACAATAAATGTGAGTGATCAACTTTTGCTTGCATGTCTCCTCCTCCTTTGTCCTTTGTTGCCTTGTATCCACCATGATACTCCATGAATGAGCCTCCATCTTCATCTTGCCACAAGAAACCATCAAACCTTGGAAATCCATGAGTAAGTGAGTAAATTAATGATGCAAGTCCAGCACCACATGACTCCATAAACCAAGTGGTTTGCACTAGTCCATCTTCAAGATCTACTTGACACAAGAAAATGACCATGAATTCACCAAAAATTGACAATCTCCAAGTATTGGCACCAAGTAGCTCAACACTTGAGAACTTAGCCATGGATGAGTGACATAATGAACCTCCAATAGCTTCATTTCCATCAGCAAAATCAGCCAATAATGCTAGTACAAATCCAACATCAAAACAATGCTCACCAATGTAGCTAGTTTTACCACATCTTGACAATTTGCACACATCCACATGAAATTGCTCAAACATGAGATAGAACAAGTAAAGTAAACTTTAACAACACTTCCTTGTTGCTCCTTTGACCTTACTTGAGTCTTCAATATGCTGCAAAAATAGATCCATAACACCTTTGCCAATCACCTCTTCTTTGATGCTCTTGACTAGCTCCAAATTGCCAACTTCCCTTTTGACTAGTTAAAGTGCTTTGAGATCAACCTCTTGATCTTCAACTTGACCATCAAAGTCATTGAACAAAATTTGTTTTCCAGATCCATTACTTGATTTTACAGCAATATAACATCCATCCACTTGCATAGCTTCATGTACACAAGAAGATTTTCCAAAAGATGTTCCACTCTTCATAAGAGATTGATACTCAAGATCCATTGCTTGGATCCACTCCTATTCTTTCCTTGCTTGATCTACACTTGTAGGCTCATCCAAAGCGGTTAGGAAAGCAACATAATTTCCAGAAACTACTTGCTTAGCCTTTTGATCATATGTGAGCCTTGAAGGTACTTGTCTTTCTCTTGATGTTCTCCTTGGATTTTGACTTGATGAATGTCCATCATCACCACCATCCAAAGTAGGATCCTTCTCATCAACATCAAGAATGTTAGAACCATCTACTTTACCATCAATCATGCTTGAAGACACATTTGGAATGTTTTCCTCATCAAAAATGACATCTCTACCAATAGTCACTTTGTTAGTAGAAGGAATGTAAACCTTGTAGGCTTTACTCACCTCACTATATCCAACAAAAATACCTCTTCTTGAAGATGGATCCTCCTTGGTCCTATCATCAAGAGTAATGTTGACATAGCATGTGCATCCAAAGGTTCTTAGAAAGTTGACACTAGGCCTCCTCTTGAATAGCATCTCAAAAGGTGTCCTTCCATCCAAAATAGCACTCGGCCACCTATTGCACAAGAAATTGGCACACAACAAAGCTTGATCCCAAAATGGTTTGTCAAGATTAGCACTTAACCTCATAGCTTTAGCACTTTCACATAAAGTTCTATTCTTCCTTTCAGCCACTCCATTTTGTTGTGGGGTCCTTGATGTTGTATACTCCCTCTTGATCCCATGCTCATCACAAAAGGCCTTGAACTTGTTAGATATGTACTCACCACCATTGTCACCTCTCAAGCACTTGATCTTTGTGGAAAATTGGTTCTCCCTTGCATTCTTGAACTTGACAAAGACATCATACACTTCATCCTTGCTCTTTAGTAGATAGATCCAACAAAAACTACTAAAATCATCAATGAATGTTACATACATCTTAGCTCCACTATTGCTAATTTTAGTAAATCCATGAGTATCCGAATGTACAAGTTGAAAAGGCTTTGTAGATCTAGAAATAGATCTAGTATAAGGTAGTCTATGTGACTTAGACAAAGCACAAGACTCACAAACATGCTTGTCATTACTTGAGGAACTTGGAAGACCAATCACAACCTTCTTCCTTGCCATTACCTCCAATGACTTGAAGTTGAGGTGTCCCATCCTTTTGTGCCAAACCTCTTGAATAGAAATTTGCTCCCTTGCAACACATACAACTTGGTTACCAATAACACAAGCATCAAGTTTGAACAACTTCCCTTGCCTTTTACCTTTTCCAATCAAGACATCCTTCCTTTTGATCAAACAAGCATCTCCATCAAACTCCACCTTGAGGCCCTTACTTAGCATTTGACTCACACTATGCAAATTATTGGTAATAGATGGAATAAACAAGACATCCTCCAAATGAACATTCCTATTTGTAGAGAGAGAAATAGGAATTGTGCCAATCCCTTTGATTGCACACTCACCATCATTGGCCGTGTAGATCACCCTCTTGTCATCTCCATATGCCAACAAAGAAGTGAAGTACTCTTTGTGAAAGGTCATGTGTGAACTTGCTCCACTATCAATCCACCAAGGATCTAGATCTCCATCATTAGCAAGCATACATGAAGACATCACAAAAGCATCATCATTTGCATCTTGCACATCCAAACCATCCTCATCAAGAGTAAGATTACCTTGCTTGTCTCCTTGATCTCTCTTCTTCTTGTAGCACTCACTTGCAAAGTGTCCTTTGATGCCACAATAGAAGCACTTGAGCTTTGATCTATCCTTATTTTTGCCACTTGAAGAAACATCCACTTGATCTTGCCCTTTAGACCACTTGCTTTTGGTTTTGCCCTTTAATTTCCCCTTTGTGAACATAGCATCCTCTTGAAGTGTCGATGTAGATCCACCTCTTGCTTGAAGCCTATATTCCTCATTGATCAAGATCTCTTGAAGGTCCATCAAACTTGGCAAAGTCTTTTGAATAGCAATACTTTGAACAATGTTAGCATGAGCATCCAACAAGCCATTAAGAATCACGTGAATAAGCTCTCCTTCCTTAATGCTTTCATCTATGCAAGCTAACTCATCATTCAATGCTTTCATTCTCAAAACAAAAGTACTTGGACTTTCTTCATTCTTTTGCAAACAAGAAAAGATTTGCCTTCTTAGAGTCAACACTCTAGAAGTAGACTTGGATTCATAAAGCTTCTTCAATGAATTCCAAGCTTCCAAAGATGATGTGCACTTACCAACTTCCTTGAGAAGTTCATTGGTAACATTCATCTTTATCATGTGTAGAGCCTTCTTGGCCCTCTTGTCATACCTCAATTGATCTTGTTGTGTTGCTGGTCTCTCCTCCAAACCTACAACAATATCCAAAACATCATTCATCTCAAGAAGTGACTCCATCCTCACTTTCCATAATGAATAGTTACTTGAGGTAAGCCTATCATTGGCTTCCAACATGACTCCAATTGAGGTTGCCATGTAGCAATGAACTGATCTTCTCTTTCAACCTGTTTCAATGCACAAAGCACTCCTTTGAACAACAACAAATGCTTTCAAAAGAAATCACCAAGATTTGAAACTATCTCACAAATTCTCTTCTAGCACTTATCCAAGCACATCACTACATAGAATCATGGAATCTTGATCAACCTATGATCTATCCTCAATCTAATGACTTTTGCCACTCCCTAAGATTGAAACACACTCAAATGAAGTCCAGCAACCTCACTATCTAGAGATCCAATCAAAATTAGGGTTTTGACAAAATCACAAAAATTTGACTATTCCAAATCTACATGCAAATGCTGAAAAATTGATATGCAATCTATAAGCCACCACTTAGGCTGAACCAATGATCCAGAAATTGGCCAAATCCAGCATGTGATTTCAAAAAACGAAATTGAACAAGTATATTGACCTATTTAGTGTTTTGATCTACAAAAGATCCAATCTACAAAAGCAAAAAGTCCGATTTTGGTGTAGAATCCTCTCTAGCATGCTCTAGACTTGATATTTCAACCAAATCATTGATAGATCTGATTTCCTCCTTCATAACCTGAAACACAAGCTCTGATACCATGTGAAAGATTTCAGATCCTTAAGATCCAATCTACTTGAATGATATTTGGTTAGAAAGAGAAATACACTACCAATTTCACCAATGTAGAAAAATCAGCATCTACACACAATTTGAGATGCAAACACTAATAGAACTTGATCAAACTTGAATGAAGTGATTATGTACTGTTGATGTCCGTACAAAACCAGCAATCTACTGTATCTCACACGTGTGGATCCAAAAATAACAAATATAGATCATTCTACACATAGAATTGCAAGCAATCACCAAGATAGTGCACCAATGGATAGTAGAACCCAAGAGAACCATGTGTAAGCATGAAATGAGATAGAGAAGAGAGAAGATGACTCTCTCCACGAGTTACATCCTTTTATAGCAGGTCCAAACCGTATTTGGCCACTTGGCTTTCCCACCAAAATGCTAACCCTACCAATTTTGGGTCTAGATTCAATGTACCCAACTTATTCAAATTGAATCTACTCAAACTCGCATTCTATCTTTCCCACACTTTCAAAAAGTGTTTATTCAAATGATATTTTGACTAATGAACTTTGAAAAGTCAACCTCTAAGTCTAAAACAAGTTTTGGCCTCAATATGCCAAATATGGAAATATTGCAAAATGTGATGAAACTAGTTGAATCTTTCACACTTATTTGATGAAGCCCTTGGTTGCCTCATGAAAATCTCCTCTTCCAAATATCCATTGAGAAAAGCATTAGTCACATCAAGTTGAAATAGAGGCCAATTGAAAGTAGTTTCAAGAGAAATAATCAACCTTATGGAAACTAGCTTAGCAACAGGAGCAAAAGTTTCATCAAAATCTCTCCCTTGGTTTGCAAGAACCCCTTTGCCACTAGCCTTGCCTTGTGTTTGTCGATGCTCCCATCTTCATTGTACTTCAACCTATAGATGCATTTGCACTCAAGTGGCTTTCTTCCATGAGGAAGATCCACAAGCTTCCATGTATGATTCTCCATAAGAGCATCATACTCCTTTTGCATGGCATCCCTCCATTCCTGTGACTCCACAGCTTCTTCAAAGCAACTTGGCTCATCAAACATAGAAGTTAGAAAAGTGTAAGAGGTAAGTGAATGTAGATCTTCTTTTTGTTCACCTTTGTCAACATAGGTGAGCCTTGAGGGCTCGACTTTCCTTCTTGTAGATCTCCTTGGAGTCCTCGGATCTTGAGATGGATCTTCAAGATCTTGATCACATGTAGGCTCCTCCTCAGACCTTACAAGGTCCTTGACATAAGATGGATTAGAAGCTTTCTCATTCAACTTGTAGTAGTTACCTTCATCAAAAGTAACATCTCTACTCACTAAAATCTTTTTAGTGATTGGATTATAGACTCTATATCCTTTGCTATTTTCAGCATAACCAACAAAGATCCCCTTTATAGAAGTAGGATCATTCTTTTTTCTTGTATCTAATGCTTGAAAAACATAGCAAGTAGATCTGAAAATTCTTAGATCTTTAAGATTTGGATTCTTACAAAATAGGGCCTCATAAGAGGTTATGCCTCCAATGGGCTTACATGGAAATCTATTACACAAATAAGTTGCACAAATAATAGCCCCTCCCCAAAAGGACTTAGGTAGAGATGCATCTAACCTCAAAGCCTTATCACACTCACAAAGTGTTCTATTCATCCTCTCGGCTATACCATTTTGTTGAGGACTATAAGTACATGTAAGTTCTCTCTTAATGCCATTGGATCTACAAAACTCTATCATCTTGGTGGAGATATACTCTCCACCATTATCACTCCTCAGTACTTTAATTCTAGCATGAAGTTGATTTTCAACTAGAGTTTTGATTTTAACAAAAGCTTCATACACTTTACTTTTGGAATCCAGAAGTTCAATCCAAGTGTATCTAGAGTAATCATCAATAAAAGATACATACATAGATGCACTTCCATTAGATTCTTGAGAAAAAGAGTGCACATCACTCTGAATAAGATCTAATGCTTTTGTAGATCTAGTGGAAGAGATATCAAGAGGTAGCTTGTGTGCCTTTGAGAGGCTACAAGCTTCACATCTTTTTCCACACTTTGAGAGTGTTCTTGGAAGGCCGAGAGCAAGATCCTTGGTGCATAGCATTTCCATACATTTGAAGTTGGGGTGGCCCAACCTCTTATGCCAAAGCTCCACTTGATTGAGCTCCTCCTTCACCATGTTCACACTTCCAAGAAAAACATTAGCATCTAGCTTAAAAAGCCTTCCTTGCTTGAATCCCTATACAATGCAAGTATTATTCATGATTATGGAGCAGACACCTTGCTTAAAATGGACATCTAAGCCATCATCCATCAATTGTCCTACAGTTAACAAATTCTTAGTGAGTGTAGGAAGATAGAGTACATTATCAAGATCTACTCTTTTAGAAAATCCAAGACTTAAGAGAATAGTTCTCACTCCATCTATTCTACATTCTTGATCACTTGCTGTTAGAATAGACTTTTTACAACCTACAAAAGGTACAAGAGCTAAGAAAAAATCCTTTTGGAATGTCATGTGGGAACTGTGAAAAATTGTCAACTAGTAGTATTTTCCTAACTTGAGATTTTGTAGGCCTATGGCCAAATAAAAGTTAGAGATAGGTTCATACATGTATGTAGAGGCCCAAAGTATGTGTACACTACTTTTGAGGTCACATTAATTAGAGGAGGTCGAGTGTGGAGCTCTTCTATTGGCTCATAATTTGGTGCATTCCTATTTGACCAAATTTCTAGGTATATGGGTGAATCCTATTGGACCCCAATTTTAGCCTATCATAAGACAAGTGGCCAAGAGGCACTATGGCTGCTATAAATAGCCATCTCCACGAGTATGTACACATCTCATTTTCATTCTATTGAATGAATGTTATGCTCTTTGAAGATCCATCTTCTTCTCTCTCACTTTTTTGTTCATATCTTGCATTCTAGCCACTAGAATTGTGATTTCTTTGTTGCTATGGCTTCACACGTGTGAAATGCAGGTTGTAGGCTCTGAAGTACGGACAGGGACAGCAAGTTTCTGTTTGTGGAAGCTTATGATCAGATCTTGATGTTTAGTTGATGTTTAGTATGCTTAACATCACAATTTCTATCATTTTTTCAATCTAGATGTGCATAACTTCCATGGCCAAGATCTTTATGAAACTTTAGCATCTTTTGGATCTGAGTTTTTCACATGGTATCAGATCATTAGGCGGCCAAATGTGCAGGTTTTGCCAGATTTAGAAGAGATTTGTGGGCGAGTTTGCTTTTGTAGCATTCCAATCAAGTTTCTAGCTAAAAATCTTGTTGATTTATGTGTAGAAATTGGATCTTTGTGATCAAAACATCATTTGTATGCATTTCAATTGAAGTAGGGCGAATTCCCTCTGTACTTATCAGAATAAGGAGACAAAATTTGTTTTGGAAAGAGGGAGATGCAAGATCCAACAAGATCCTATTAGTTTTCCATTCTAGCATATAGTTTTTTGATTCAATTTCTTGCTTCTTCATGTCAAAAACTTCAAAATTGATGTAACCCTCTGATTTTCAGTTTGCTGAATGATTCAAGAGTGTATTTCAATCTTAGGAGTGAGGGAAAAGCAAGTATATTGAGGTTTGGTCTTGGTTTGATCAAGAAATCATAAAACTAGTGGCTAAAATTGAGGAAAAAGTGAGGAAAAGAGAGAAAAAGTAAGGTTTTAGGTTCCAAATCTTTGTGATTTCTTCTTGTGTTTCATTTGTTGATTCAAGAGAGTGCTTAGTGCATTGGAACAGGTCAAAGATCAGAGATCAATCATTGCAACATGGCTACAAATGGAGGCTACATGTTGGAAAGCAATGATAGGCTTACCTCCCTCAACTATTCTACTTGGAAAGTAAGGATGGAGTCTTTGCTTGAGATGAATGAGTTGATGGATATTGTTGTAGGTGTGGAGGAGAGACCTTTGGCACCTCAAGAACAATTAAGGTATGACAAGAGGGCAAAGAAAGCCCTTCACATGATCAAGATGAATGTGACAAATGAGCTTATCAAAGAGGTTGGTAAGTGCACATCATCTAGTGAAGCTTGGGAAGCCTTGAAGAAGGTTTATGAATCCAAGTCTACTTCTAGAGTGTTGACTTTAAGAAGGCAAATCTTTTCTTGTATGCAAAAGAAGAGTGAGAGTGGACATGCTTTTGTTTTGAGAGTTAAAGCATTGAATGATGAGTTAGCATGCATTAATGATGGCATAAATAATGAGGAGCTTGTTCAAGTGATTCTCAATGGCTTGTTGGATGATCATGCTAATCTTGTTCAAAGTTATGCTATCCAAAAATGTTTACCAAGTGTTGGAGACTTGCAAGAGGTCTTGTTGGCTGAAGAATTCAGGTTGCAAGCAAGAGTGGGAGCATCTTCTACATCTCAAGGAGGAGAAGAGGAGGCAATGTTCTCTAAAGGCAAGTTCAAGGGCAAAGGTAAAAGCAATTGGTCTAAAGGGCAAGACCAAGGTGAGCACTCTACTTTTGGCAAAAAGAAGGATAGATCTAAGCTAAAATGTTTCTATTGTGGAGTCAAAGGGCATTTTGCTAGTGATTGTTTTAAGAAAAAGAGGGATCAAGGGGAAAAGCAAACCAATCTAACTATTGATGAGGGTGGGGATGAGCTTCTTTCAAATGATGCTTTTGTTATGTCATCTTGCTTGTTGGCTAATCATGGAGACATTGATCCTTGGTGGATTGATAGTGGAGCCACTTCTCATATGACATATCATAAAGAGTATTTTTCATCTTTAATGGCATTTGATGGTGATAGGAAGGTAATCTATACCGCAAATGATGGTGAGTGTGCAATCAAGGGGATTGGCACAATTCCTATTTCACTTTCTACAAATAGGAATATAGAATTGAAAGATGTTTTGCTCATTCCATCCATTACCAAGAACTTACTTAGTGTAAGCCAAATGCTTGACAAAGGATTCAAAGTTGAGTTTGATGGTGATGCTTGCTTGATCAAAAAGGGGTGTAGTATCATTGCAAAAGGGAAAAGGCAAGGGAAATTGTTCAAGCTTGATGCATGTGTTGTTGCTAACCAAGTTGGATGCATGGCAAATGAACAAATGTCAATTCAAGAGGTATGGCATAAAAGGATGGGACATCTCAACTACAAGGCCTTGGAGGTAATAGCCAAAAAGGAGGTAGTAAGGGGACTTCCCAAGTCTCTTACTTGCTTGAATCATGTTTGTGAAGAATGTGCTTTGTCTAAATCACATAGATTGCCATATACTAGATCTATATCTAGATCTAAGATGCCTTTTTCTCTCTTGCATTCGGATATTCATGGTGTTACTACAATTAGCAATGGAGGTGCTAAGATGTATGTAACTTTCATTGATGATTTTAGTAGATTTTGTTGGGTTTATCTACTAAAGAGCAAGGATGAGGTGTTTGATGTGTTTGTCAAGTTCAAAGTTGCTATTGAGACTCAATTTACAACCAAAATCAAATGCTTGAGGAGCGACAATGGTGGTGAATACATTTCTAACAAATTCAAAGCCTTTTGCGATGAGCATGGGATCAAGAGGGAGTACACATGTCCAAGAACACCACAACAAAATGGAGTGGCCGAGAGGAAGAATAGAACCTTGTGTGAGAGTGCAAAGGCAATGAGATTGAATGCTAATCTTCCTAAACCTTTTTGGAGTGATGCTTTGTTGTGTGCAAATTTCCTATGCAATAGATGGCCAAGTGTTGTATTGGAAGGAAAAACCCCTTTTGAAGCTTTGTTTGGTATGAAGCCTAATGTCAAGTTTCTAAGAACTTTTGGATGCATTTGCTACTTCAACATTACTCTTGATGATAGAACTAAGGAGGATCCATCTTCAAGAAAGGACATTTTTGTTGGTTATAGTGAAGTAAGCAAAGCATATAGGATTTATGTTCCTTCAATCAAGAAAGTGTTCACAAGTAGGGATGTCATTTTTGATGAAAGTAACATTCCAAAAGTTGTTTCAAGTGATGATGGTGTTGTTGCAACTAATGTGCTTGATGACAATGGAGTTGATGACACATTGGATGTGGATGTTGAAGAAGCCTCTTCAAGTCAAATTCCAAGGAGAACTCCAAGGCATAAAGTGAAACCCTCAAGGCTCACTTATGATGGCAAAGGTAAGCAAGTGGTGGATGGATCCAACTATGCTTTCCTAACTTCTTTTGATGTACCTTCATGTGTAGATGAAGCAAGGCAAAAAGAGGAATGGATCCAAGCAATGGATCTTGAGTTTGAAGCACTTATGAAGAACAACACATGGAGATTGGTGGAGCTTCCAAAGGGCAAAAGTGCAATTGGATGCAAATGGATCTTCAAGGTAAAGACAAATCAAGATGGATCTATCAACAAGTTGAAGGCAAGGTTGGTGGCTAAAGGTTATGCTCAAGAGCATGGCATTGACTATGAGGAAACCTTTGCACCCGTGGCAAAGATGGTGAGCATAAGAGTAATCATTTCCCTTGCAACTCTTTATGGATGGGATCTTTGGCAATTAGACATTTCTAATGCTTTCTTGAATGGTGATCTTGAAGAGGAAGTCTACATGGAGCAACCCGAGAGCTATGTTTCTCATAGCAAGCCTAATCATGTGTGTTTTCTACAAAAAAGTTTGTATGGTCTTAAGCAAGCACCAAGGAGTTGGTATGCTAGGCTTAACTCTTTTCTACTTTCTCAAAACTTCACTATGAGTGAGTATGATCATTCACTTTACTTTAGAATTAGTGCTAATGATGTTACAATCCTTCTAATTTATGTGGATGACATTATTTTAAGTGGAGGGAACAAGGAAGATATAGAAGATATCAAGAAAGCACTAAAAAAGGAATTTGAAGTGCATGATCTTGGTCTTTTGAGCTATATCTTAGGAATAGAAGTAATTAGAACTTCTCAAATCACTTTTATTTCACAAGAGAAGTATGCTATTTCTATTCTCAATAGATTTCATATGGTAGATGCAAATCCTATTGATACACCTATGGAATCACATGTAAAGCTAACTATAAGAGGTAATGAAAGATCCTTCGAGGACATTACTCTCTATAGGAAGCTAATAGGTTCTCTTATATATCTAACCATCACAAGACCTGATTTATCTTATTGTGTTGGTAGATTAAGCCAATTCATGCAAGATCCTAGCATAGAACATTGGAAACTAGGAAAGAGGATCTTGAGATACATCTCGGGAACAAAAGATTTTGGCATTGTTTATAGAGGCTCATCACCTAACTTATTTGGTTTTTCAGATTCAGATTTTGCAGGAGACCTTATGGATAGAAAATCCATAAATGCACATGCTATTTTCATAGGTGATGGAGCTATCTCATGGATGTCGAAGAAACAAGCAACTATATCACTTTCTTCTAGTGAGGCCGAGTACAAAGCTTTGACATCATGCACAAAGGAGATGGTGTGGATCAAGAGGATGATTATGGAGCTTCATTTGCTGGATTTTTCAGAGAGTCCAATCATCTTTTGTGACAACCTTTCAGCCCAAAGTCTAGCAAGCAATCCGGTTTTCCATGCAAGGAGCAAACATATCGAGGTGGCTTACCATTTTGTGAGAGAACAAGTGTTGGCAAAAGAGATCAAGCTTGAACATGTCCCATCAAAGGAATGTGTGGCTGATATCTTTACCAAAGCATTGGGAAAGGACTTATTTTTCAAGCATAGAACAATTCTTGGTGTACTTTCTAAATCTATGCTAAAACTAGTTGAAGAGGGAGTGTGAAAAATTGTCAACTAGTAGTATTTTCCTAACTTGAGATTTTGTAGGCCTATGGCCAAATAAAAGTTAGAGATAGGTTCATACATGTATGTAGAGGCCCAAAGTATGTGTACACTACTTTTGAGGTCACATTAATTAGAGGAGGTCGAGTGTGGAGCTCTTCTATTGGCTCATAATTTGGTGCATTCCTATTTGACCAAATTTCTAGGTATATGGGTGAATCCTATTGGACCCCAATTTTAGCCTATCATAAGACAAGTGGCCAAGAGGCACTATGGCTGCTATAAATAGCCATCTCCACGAGTATGTACACATCTCATTTTCATTCTATTGAATGAATGTTATGCTCTTTGAAGATCCATCTTCTTCTCTCTCACTTTTTTGTTCATATCTTGCATTCTAGCCACTAGAATTGTGATTTCTTTGTTGCTATGGCTTCACACGTGTGAAATGCAGGTTGTAGGCTCTGAAGTACGGACAGGGACAGCAAGTTTCTGTTTGTGGAAGCTTATGATCAGATCTTGATGTTTAGTTGATGTTTAGTATGCTTAACATCACAATTTCTATCATTTTTTCAATCTAGATGTGCATAACTTCCATGGCCAAGATCTTTATGAAACTTTAGCATCTTTTGGATCTGAGTTTTTCACAGGAACTAGCCCCACTATCAATCGAGCATGTGTCATTGGAGTAGATCTTTGATGTTGATGTAGAAGCCATCAAGGATGAATCCACTTCATCCTCATCTTCCTCAAGAGTGACGTTGCCTTGTTTGCTCTATCCTTGTGCATTCTTCTTCTTGAAACACTCGGATGCAAAGTGCCCCTTCTTTCCACAAAAGAAATACTTAAGTTTGGCTTTTTTAGTAGCAACAAAAACTAGCTTAGCAACAGGAGCAAAAGTTTCATCAAAATCTCTCCCTTGGTTTGCAGGAATCCCTTTGCCACTAGCCTTGCCTTGTGTTTGTTGATGCTCCCATCTTGATTGTACTTCAACTTATAGATCCATTTGCACTCAAGTGGCTTTCTTCCATGAGAAGATCCACAAGCTTCCATGTATGATTCTCCATAAGAGCATCATACTCCTTTTGCATGGCATCCCTCCATTTTTGTGACTCCATAGCTTCGTCAAAGAAACTTGGCTCATCAAACATAGAAGTTAGAAAAGTGTAAGAGGTAAGTGAATGTAGATCTTCCCTTTGTTCACCTTTGTCAACATAGGTGAGCCTTGAGGGCTCGACCTTCCTTCTTGTAGATCTCCTTGGAGTCCTCGGATCTTGAGATGGATCTTCAAGATCTTGATCACATGTAGGCTCCTCCTCAGATCTTACAAGGTCCTTGACATAAGATGGATTAGAAGTTTTCTCATTCAACTTGTAGTAGTTACCTTCATCAAAAGTAACATCTCTACTCACTAAAATCTTTTTAGTGATTGGATTATACACTCTATATCCTTTGATATTTTCAGCATAACCAACAAAGATCCCCTTTATAGAAGTAGGATCATCCTTTTTTCTTGTATCTAATGCTTGAAAAACATAGCAAGTAGATCCAAAAACTCTTAGATCTTTAAGATTTGGATTCTTACAAAATAGGGCCTCATAAGATGTTATGCCTCCAATGGGCTTACATGGCAATCTATTACACAAATAAGTTGCACAAATAATAGCCTCTCTCCAAGAGGACTTAGGTAGAGATGAATCTAACCTCAAAGCCTTATCACACTCACAAAGTGTTCTATTCATCCTCTCGGCTATACCGTTTTGTTGAGGACTATAAGTACATGTAAGTTCTCTCTTAGTGCCATTGGATCTACCAAACTCTATCATCTTGGTGGAGATATACTCTCCACCATTATCACTCCTCAGTACTTTAATTCTAGCATCAAGTTGATTTTTGTGAAAATTGTCAACATTTCCTAGCTAGTTTGAGACCTAAATTGGCTAAAATTGTAAATAGTTTTGGTTCTGGAGTTTTGCACGTGTGAACCAGGCCACAATGTTTTTATTTACTGTATTTTTTCAGTATGATGAAGTGTCAAACTTCATACCCTTCAAAATGAGACCATTTTGATGTATTTTGGTCATATAAGCCATTTTTAGCTATTTTTCCTATATAGGGAATATCTAGGGTCAAGTACCTTCTAGAGAGAGGAGAGAGAGTCATCTTCCTCATCCATAAATAGTAGGGAAGTCGTGGAGAACAGGTTGGAGAAACCTTTTGTATGCTTCATTGAGATCAATAGATCATTGTCATTGTTTCTTCCTCCATTGAGAGCATTGTTGTGTGTATTGTCTTCAAGCTATTGTGTATGATCTTAGGTGCTTTCCAAAAGTGATAGGCTGATGTATTATGGACTGTATAATGCTATTTTGGGCCGCACTTGATGTTTATGGAAGTTTCCATTTGTGATAAATGCTTTTTGATCAAGTTCTTTGCATTCTAGGTAGCATAGAATGTGTTGCCAATTCCTAGCTTATGTAGTTTGGAGTGCAAGCATTCAAGCCAATGATCTTGGAGTTTAGATCCACTTAGGATCTGTATTTTTCACATGGTATCAGAGCTGGTTGGCTTCTATTTACAGTAAGTATTCCATTTTTGGTGATATTTGGATGTTTGATCAAGTTCTAGCATGATTTTGCATTGCTTTGTTGATCAAATCTTACTAACCTTTGTTTTGTGAGTTGAACTTGTGGATCAAAAGCATATTTCAGGTCTATTGAAGATCAGAGGCTGAAAAGAAACTATTTTGGATCAGATCATAACACCTAATCATTTGTGATTGTGAGGCTTGTGCATATTCAATACTAACAATGTTCTTTTCAATCCTATTGTTGACAATCTCCATTCTTGGATGAACACTCTCCTTAAGTGGATGAAACTTCTCCTTAAGTGGATGACAAATGCTCTTTTGAGTGAGTTGTAATTCTCCTAAAGGCTGAGCAAAGCTCCCATTTGGATGAAAGATCCCCTTTTTTGGGTGAACATATTGTAAGCTCCATTGTGAAGAGCATATTGTAAAGATTGTCATCAATTTTGGCATAAATTTTGGTGTACTTTGTTGAGCATGTAAGTAACTCTCCTTATGTAATTTGATTGGAGCATTTGCTGGAAGGTGTTAACCATTATGCAAGTGTGTTTTCAGGTTCTTAACAGGTTGAGGAACATTCTCATGTGAAGTGATCTTAGATCTACATCTAAACACCAAGATTTGACAAGATAGTGAAGCTAGTCTTGTGATTCACTAAGTGTGCTCATTCATTCACCTCTAAATCTTGTATTTATCACTTGCTGGAGTTTATAAACTTTTAGAAGTGTGGTTTACATGTGGTTTTACAGGTTGAATCAATATCTTAGTGTGTTGATCATATGTTGATCAAGTTTGTTCATTACTAGGTAATCTTGGCATCCTAGTTTTGGGTATTTTCTAAGAATGCAAGTAACTCTTCACACCATAACTTGATTTGGTCACTTGCTGGAAAGTTTGAGAGCTTAAGCAAGAGTGTGTTCAGGTTGGTTTGATTTTGTAATCCATTCTTAGTGTGTGCAAAGTGTTGCATGTGTTTCAATCTTCCTTTCTATGCTTGGAAACCATCTAGGTTCAAGATAGAAGTGTTTTAGGGTCCTAAATCTTCATAGATCTCTTTATCTATCATTTGTTGAGAGAAAAGTGAGTGCTAAGTGCTTTAGGACAAAACCTAAAAGTTGAAGAAACATTAGAATCATGGCTTCCAATGGTGGGATCATGCTAGAGTCTAGTGAAAGGTTGAGTTCATCAAACTACTCTACTTGGAAAGTGAGGATGGAGTCCTTACTTGAGTTGAATGAACTCATGGACATAGTTGCAGAAATTGAAGAGAGACCTCTCACACTTCAAGAGCAACAAAGGTTTGATAAGAAGGCCAAAAGGGCTCTTCATATCATTAAAATGAATGTTACAAATGAACTTCTCAAGGAAGTTGGAAAGTGTCAAAGTGCAAGTGAGGCATGGAATGCCTTAAAGAAGCTCTTTGAATCAAAGTCCACATCTAGGGTATTGACCCTAAGGAGACAAATATTTTCTAGTAGGCAAAGAGAGGGTGAAAGTGCTCATGCATTTATCTTGAGAGTTAAGTCCCTAAGTGATGATTTAGCATGCATTGATGAGAACATAAAAGATGGTGAAATAGTCCAAGTTATGTTGAATGGTTTGCTAAATGAACATGCTAACCTTGTGCAAAGTTTTGCCATTCAAAGAGTCTTGCCAAGTGTGGTTGACTTGCAAGAAATCTTATTGGCTGAAGAACATAGGTTGCAATCAAAGCTTGATGGTGCATCCTTGCAAGGTGGAGGTGAAGAGGCTTTCTTCACAAAAGGCAAATTCAAGGGCAAAGGTAAAGGCAAAGGGAAATGGTCCAAAGGTGGTAACTTTGATCATGATGATCACTCTTCCTCTTCCTCTTCTACTAAGAACAATAAGTCAAAGTTCAAGTGCTTTTATTGTGGGATAAAAGGTCATTTTGCAAATGAATGTTATAAGAAGAAAAGAGAGCAAGGAGAGAGGCAAGGAAATCTTACAATAGATGAGGAAGAACATAACACATGTGAATCACTTGTTATGACTTCAAGTTTGTTAGCCAACATAGATGATAATGATCCTTGGTGGATTGATAGTGGAGCCTCATCTCACATGACAAGACATAAGGAATACTTTACATCCTTATTGTCTTATGAGGGAGAAGGTAACATCATCTACACTGCAAATGATGGTCAATGTGACATCAAAGGCATAGGCACTATTCCTATTTCCCTTTCAACAAATAGGAAAGCAAATCTTGAAAATGTTTTGTACATTCCTTCAATCACTAAGAATTTGCTTAGTGTAAGTCAAATGATTGACAAAGGACTTGATGTGGAGTTCATTGGAGATGCATGTTTGATAAGTAAATGTGGATCCTTGATTGCTCAAGGTAGGAGGCATGGTAAACTTTTCAAGCTTGATGCATGTGTGATCTCTAATCATGAAGGATGTATGGCTAGGGAGCAATTGACAAACCAAGAAGTTTGGCACAAGAGGTTGGGCCATCCCAACTTCAAATCTTTGGAGGTAATGGCAAAGAAAGAGCTTGTTCTTGGTCTCCCTAAAAGTCTTGTTGCAAACAATAGTGTTTGTGAACATTGTGCCTTGTCCAAATCTCATAGACTTGCTTATTCTAGATCTACTTCTAGATCTAAAGAAGCTTTTCAACTTGTGCATTCTGATATTCATTCTTCTAGTACAACTAGCAATGGTGGGGCAAAGATGTATGCAACTTTCATTGATGACTTTAGTAGGTATACTTGGATCTATCTTCTTAAAAATAAGGATGAAGTGTTTGCTGCATTTGTCAAGTTCAAGAATGAAATGGAAAACCAATTCAATACAAAGATCAAATGCTTAAGATCTGATAATGGAGGGGAATACACCTCAAATAGGTTCAAAGACTTTTGTATAGCACATGGGATTAAGAGGGAGATGTCTAGTCCTAGGACTCCACAACAGAATGGAGTGGCCGAGAGGAAGAATAGAACCCTTTGTGAATGTGCCAAGGCAATGAGACTACATGCTAATCTTGCTAAGTCTTTTTGGGGGGAAGCTTTAGCATGTGCTAACTATCTATGTAATAGATGGACAAGTGCTTCCTTGGATGGTAAAACTCCTCATGAGGTTCTTTATGGTAGAAGGCCGAGTGTCAAGCATTGTAGGATCTTTGGATGTACATGTTTTGTCAATATCACACTTGATGATAGAACTAAAGAAGATCCTTCATCAAAGAAGGGTGTGTTTGTTGGCTATAGTGAAGTAAGCAAGGCTTACAAAGTGTACATTCCTTCTACAAAGAAAGTTGTCATAAGTAGGGATGTCATCTTTCATGAAGAGAATGTTTCCAATGTTGTTGATGTTGATGTTGATGTGCCTACTAATCATCATGATGTGCAAGATGTCTTGGATGAAGATGGAGATGCCACTCCAAAGCAAACTTCAAGGAAGACTCAAAGGCAAAGGGCTAAGCCATCAAGGCTAACCTATGATGAAAAAGGAAAGCAAGTGGTGGACAACTCTAACTGTGCTTTTCTTACCTCTTTTGATGAACCAACTTGTGTAGGTGAAGCAATTCAAAAGAAGGAATGGATCCAAGCCATGGATCATGAGCATCAAGCACTCATCAAAAGCAACACATGGAGGTTGGTAAAGCTTCCAAAGGACAAGAAGGCAATTGGTTGTAAGTGGATCTTCAAGATCAAGACAAATCAAGATGGATCAATCAACAAGTACAAGGCAAGGTTGGTGGCAAAGGGGTATGCTCAAGAATATGGTATTGACTATGATGAGACCTTTGCACCCGTGGCAAAGATGGTAACTATTCGAATCCTAATCTCTCTTGCAACTCTTTATGATTGGGATATGTGGCAAATGGATGTTACTAATGCCTTCTTGAATGGTGATCTTGAAGAAGATATTTACATGGAGCAACCCGAGGGCTATGTTTCACATGATGAGCCTAATCATGTGTGCTATCTCCAAAAGAGTTTGTATGGGCTAAAGCAAGCACCAAGGAGTTGGTATGCTAAGCTCAATTCCTTCTTACTTTCTCAAAACTTTGTTATGAGTGAGTATGATCATTCTCTCTACTTTAGATTGAATGAAAATGATATCACTTTACTTTTGATCTATGTTGATGACATTATCTTAAGTGGTGGTAACAATCTAGATATAGATGAAATCAAGATGGCACTCAAAAGAGAGTTTGAAATTCAAGATCTTGGTAAACTTCATTATATCTTAGGAATAGAGATTATTAGAACTTCTAAATCTACATTCATATGTCAAGAAAAGTATGTTAACTCTATTCTAAAAAGGTTTCATATGGAATATTGTAAAGTTGTTTCTACTCCTATGGAATCAAATGTAAAGCTAACTACAAGAAGTAATGAAAGATCCTTCAAGGACATTACTCTCTATAGAAAGCTAATAGGATCTCTTATATGGTTAACCATCACAAGACCTGATCTAAGCTTTGTGGTTGGTAAACTAAGTCAATTTATGCAAGATCCTAGTGAGGCTCATTGGAAGCTAGGAAAGAGAGTACTTAGATACATCTCGGGATCTAGAGATTTTGGCATCTTGTATGGAGGTACTACACCTAACCTTTGTGGATTTTCAGATTCAGATTTTGCAGGTGATCAAATGGATAGGAAGTCAACAAGTGCCTTTGCAATCTATCTTGGAGATGGAGTGGTCTCATGGCTATCAAAGAAGCAACCAACTATCTCTCTATCTTCCACCGAAGCCGAGTACAAGGCATTAACAACATGCACCAAGGAGATTCTTTGGATCAAGAGGATGTTATTGGATCTTCACTTGCTGGAACCAGAGAAGACTCCAATCATACTTTGTGATAACCTTTCAGCCCAAAGCTTGGCAAGCAATCCTGTTTTTCATGCAAGGAGCAAGCACATTGAGATTGCTCACCATTTTGTGAGAGATCAAGTCATTGCCAAAGAGGTGGAGCTTCAACATGTCTCTTCAAAGGAGTGTGTGGCTGATATCTTCACCAAACCATTGGGAAAGGACCTATATTTAATGCATAGATCTAATCTTGGAATGTGCTCAAAGACTATGTTGAAACTAGCATCCAATGTTGAAGAGGGAGTGTGAAAATTGTCAACATTTCCTAGCTAGTTTGAGACCTAAATTGGCTAAAATTGTAAATAGTTTTGGTTCTGGAGTTTTGCACGTGTGAACCAGGCCACAATGTTTTTATTTACTGTATTTTTTCAGTATGATGAAGTGTCAAACTTCATACCCTTCAAAATGAGACCATTTTGATGTATTTTGGTCATATAAGCCATTTTTAGCTATTTTTCCTATATAGGGAATATCTAGGGTCAAGTACCTTCTAGAGAGAGGAGAGAGATCATCTTCCTCATCCATAAATAGTAGGGAAGTCGTGGAGAACAGGTTGGAGAAACCTTTTGTATGCTTCATTGAGATCAATAGATCATTGTCATTGTTTCTTCCTCCATTGAGAGCATTGTTGTGTGTATTGTCTTCAAGCTATTGTGTATGATCTTAGGTGCTTTCCAAAAGTGATAGGCTGATGTATTATGGACTGTATAATGCTATTTTGGGCCGCACTTGATGTTTATGGAAGTTTCCATTTGTGATAAATGCTTTTTGATCAAGTTCTTTGCATTCTAGGTAGCATAGAATGTGTTGCCAATTCCTAGCTTATGTAGTTTGGAGTGCAAGCATTCAAGCCAATGATCTTGGAGTTTAGATCCACTTAGGATCTGTATTTTTCACAATTTTCAACTAGAGTTTTGATTTTAACAAAAGCTTCATACACTTTACTTTTGGAATCCAGAAGTTCAATCCAAGTGTATCTAGAGTAATCATCAATAAAAGATACATACATAGATGCACCTCCATTAGATTCTTGAGAAAAAGAGTGCACATCACTATGAATAAGATCTAATGCTTTTGTAGATCTAGTGGAAGAGATATCAAGAGGTAGCTTGTGTGCCTTTGAGAGGCTACAAGCTTCACATCTTTTTCCACACTTTGAGAGTGTTCTTGGAAGGCCGAGAGCAAGATCCTTGGTGCATAGCATTTCCATACATTTGAAGTTGGGGTGGCCCAACCTCTTATGCCAAAGCTCCACTTGATTGAGCTCCTCCTTCACCATGTTCACACTTCCAAGAAAAACATTAGCATCTAGCTTAAAAAGCCTTCCTTGCTTGAATCCATATACAATGCAAGTATTATTCATGATTATGGAGCAGACACCTTGCTTAAAATGGACATCTAAGCCATCATCCATCAATTGTCCTACACTTAACAAATTCTTAGTGAGTGTAGGAACATAGAGTACATTATCAAAATCTACTCTTTTACAAAATCCAAGACTTAAGAGAATAGTTCTCACTCCATCTATTCTACATTCTTGATCACTTGCTGTTAGAATAGACTTTTTTACAACCTACAAAAGGTACAAGAGCTAAGAAAAAATCCTTTTGGAATGTCATGTGGGAACTAGCCCCACTATCAATCGAGCATGTGTCATTGGAGTAGATCTTTGATGTTGATGTAGAAGCCATCAAGGATGAATCCACTTCATCCTCATCTTCCTCAAGAGTGACGTTGCCTTGTTTGCTCTATCCTTGTGCATTCTTCTTCTTGAAACACTCGGATGCAAAGTGCCCCTTATTTCCACAAAAGAAACACTTAAGTTTGGCTTTGTTAGTAGCAACAAAAACTAGCTTAGCAACAGGAGCAAAAGTTTCATCAAAATCCCTACCTTGGTTTGCAGGAACCCCTTTGCCATTAGCCTTGCCTTGTGTTTGTTGATGCTCCCATCTTGATTGTACTTCAACTTATAGATCCATTTGCACTCAAGTGGCTTTCTTCCATGAGGAAGATCCACAAGCTTCCATGTATGATTCTCCATAAGAGCATCATACTCCTTTTGCATGGCATCCCTCCATTCCTGTGACTCCATAGCTTCGTCAAAGAAACTTGGCTCATCAAACATAGAAGTTAGAAAAGTGTAAGATGTAAGTGAATGTAGATCTTCCCTTTGTTCACCTTTGTCAACATATTGTCTATTGTCGGGGTCTTCATAGCCTTCAGGTTGGTTCATGAAGATTTCCTCCTCTAGATCTCAATGGAGAAAGGTTGTTTTCACATCAATCTGGTGAATTTTCAGATTGTACTGTGTGTGGTGTATGCAAGGAGTAGCCTTATGCTTTTCATCTTGATTCATGGGCCAATATGTGTCAAAATAATCGACACCATATCTCTACGTGTAGCCCTTCGCGACAAGCCTGACTTTGTAGCGGCCAATGGTGCCATCTAATTTCATCTTTTTCTTATACACCCACTTGCACTCGACTATCTTTCTGTTTTTAGGCAGTGGCACTAATGTCCATGCCTCGTTTCACCTCATTGACTCAATCTCCTCTGACATTGCCTGATTCCAGAATTCTCCCTCTGGACTCTGGATAGCTTCTTGATATGTTGTTGGCTCTTCTATGAAGCTGTAGTATTTGATTTACAATAAAAACAACCACAACAATTGTCAACAAATCTTTGCATACAACTTTTTTTTTACATTCACTAAAAAACACATCTAGGCGTACCTGAAATTGACTTGCGCTAATTTCTCACTCAACACTTGCTTGTCGTGCTTGCCATTGTGCCCACTACATTGATATTGTCTAGTAGATACTCATCAAATGCTTACATGCCTCCAACCGTGCGCTAAAAGCCCTTCTCTCTCTCTCTCTCTCTCTCTCTCTCTCTCTCTCTCTCTCTCTCTCTCTCTCTCTCTCTCTCTCTCTCTCTCTCTCTCTCTCTCTCTCTCTCCCTCTCTCTCTCTCTCTCTCTCTCTCTCCAAAATCACACATAGAAACAAAAAACTATGCGTGCGTTTGAAAATTTGCAAACCAATGGCAAATTATTTACCAACTCAGAACGTCAAGCATTATGCAATGTGATTTGGTGCATCTATCATTTACATGAATGTAAATGTCCACAAATTTAAATGTTTGAAGATGTTCTACGTGTACATATTTCAAATAAATCAACATAATATATTAAAAATCCTGGAAGCATTGTATTGAATGTGAATTACCCCTTAGATAAACCATTGCCTTATCATAATCATAAAAGTGAGCAAAACTAGAAAAGTTTGAAATGTTAGTTTGCACTAGGAAGAATGCACTATTAGTTTGGAGTTCTTCATTGTGTAAAATTTCCTTTGTATTTTTTGGAAAGCTTAAATGGCACAATTATGTTTGTCCTAAGATAGAGCTCATTATATGAATCTTGACAAATGTGTAAGATTTGCTTACCATAAATAAAAAGTAACAATCATGTACTTTATGCATTTGTAATGTGTGCTTATCATAAATAATAAAAGTGCATCTATCAAAATTTATCAAGAAATAGCAAACTTTTCTATTTTTAATAGTCTCCAGCTGTATAGTGTAAAGTAATCAAACTACTCCAAGAGATGATCAGTTACATGCAAATTTTATTCATTAGTAGGTGCATGTACAGCTTTAGTACAAGTAAAAGTTGCAAAAAACATATATAGTAAACAACCTCATGCTAATACAAAGGCAATGCCTCTGAGGACGGTGGATCTTATTCATAGTTTTCGTGCTTAATAACGTTACATTAGGAGCAATGCATCTATGGAAACAAGTATTCGCCTTATATAAATCTTGTTTTTTCTAGATTTTTTCCAAAGCGGCTTCCATCACCAGAAATGCAGACTCCTCGATCTTGGGTTCAAACACGGCCTTCTTAGTATTGTTGTCCACTACTTCAACGCTAGTTACGCTCACACCATAATACCGACCTTTCAAAGGATATTGGAACAGAGCTCCTGATTTCAACTCACCTCCACAGACCCACTATAGTCTATGTTAATGGTTCCTCGTCTTACTAGCGCTGTTAGATCAACTGATTGACCAGGTTGAAGAGTTCCCGACTGCTTCCATGAGACAATTTTCTTTGTTTCAGAAGTGGTTTAATAGGTTCCTGTCACACTTACTTGCCAGCCAAACTTTCCTTCTACTTCAGCAACTAGAGGAATACCAGCCTTCACTGTTACTTCAGAATGCACTTCCAATCCTGTACTTAATGTCCAAGAGCTGGATGTGGTTATCTCTCGACTACCCCCAAATTCCCAGTTACGTGAGATGGAGCCAGTGTTTTTGTCCTTGTAGGAATCCAATGTCTCGGGGAGGATCCCCGCGGTATCAAGTGCCAAGTTTGGGTAAGAAACATTTATCAATCTAGAATGTAGAATAGGTTTCAAAAATACAAAACCCATCCTATCTATATCCGAACCAGCACCAATGTATGCACCTACGCAAATTCCATATGCAACGTCTATTGGATACTCTTGCTTTCGACCCCAATTAGTCATTCCATGATCAAAGAGCTGGTTTTGGCTGGTTTCGAACCTTATCCACCCAAGACGTGTACCTGTGAAAAAAAACATAAACTTTTGCTATCAAGTTCATGTCAATGTGCATATTAAAAACATTATCAGCAAATCATTGTCAATTATTAAGATGCTATATCCATCATTTATGTATCAACTGTATGCTCTAGTACCTGCACCATTTCCCCACAGTGACAATTTGGTAATGCGTTCTCCAGGCGCGAATGATAACTCCTTGTATGGACCAGATGGATTACCAAAGAGTCGGGAACTACTATCTGTCAACCACATCCTTATTGCTTTCACTTGCCATCCTCCAACCCACACTCCTATTCTCTCTAGAACCTTTCCATCCGAACCTCCCAGGATACTTTGTGTTGTTCCACCAGAAGCACCACCAATGATTTGAACCGGAGCATAGATGCTACCCATGACTGTCGCACACCTACGCACAAGGGCACACAAGAACAACAATATAAACAATCACTTGAGAATGGATGCAATATCACATAGAGTGAAGTAGTAAGTAGTAGTATATATAGTATATACGTCGAGCTAGTGTGCCACTCATGAGCGAAATTGACATAGTCTTGGAAATGGAGCCAACAATTTTTTATCAAAACTTCATTCTAGAGATATTTTGTAGGATGTTGACTTCTTATATAGTATATACTACTAGTTGCTACTAGTTTTTATCAAAACTTCATTTTAGAGATATTCTGTGGGGGGGGGGAAGGCCCTCGCCCTTGCCGGGAGAGAGGAGAGAGAAAGTGAATTCCACCGAAGAGAGGAGAGAGAATGACAGATTCCTAGGAGAGAGAAAATTGGATGGACATTATGCTCCTGGAGGTGGTTCCAAAATACAAAGGACACCTGAGCACAAGGCATTACGTTGGATGTTGACTCCTGAAATAGAGATAATGTTTTAGCTATGTTGTTATAGCATTAAGCCATTGTGACGATTTGTGAAAGCTTATGTGTCACTCTTGAGTATTATGTGAATCTGAATGTTGAAATGAATATTTTATATTTTTTATATCTTCTAAATTCCAATGTTTATTATTTTAAGCTTCTCAAGATATATTAATCCCCTTGTTTGTTATGTTTAAATTTTTATGGAGATACATGTAGGATTCTAATGTTTTAGCTTTGGAAAACAGTCACCTTGTTTGTTATGTATAATTTCTTATGGTCAATAAGATATATGATGATTCTAAAATTTAAGCTTTGGAATACATAGGATTCACATGGATCGACAATAATTGAGGAAACCACGTAAAATCTGATATGCAAAAGTACTACCTTGTGGGTGCTCGAAAGTTCACATAATTCTTGATAAAATGTCATAAGCCATTATGTGGCTAATCTATAACCTTATAAAATGATCTACCATAACATTTATCATTGGAGTGGACTAGGATGAGGCTCTAGAAAATAGTTGAATGCTAACAGTCCTGGAAAAGTTTGATAGTCCCATAATTTGAAAATTCAACTTTATTTAGTTTAAGGTTTTATAAGTCATCAAATTTCAAAAACCGACATCCCTTGAAAGATGTAGGATATTGAAGTGAAATTTGAGGGGGGGTTTTCTAGCACCATCTACTGCTATCATAATTTTTTAATTGTTCAACTACTTAATTAATATAAGGATTATTGTTCATCCTATCATCAACACTTGCTATCATAATTTATTTTACTGGTCTCATCTCATACTGCAACTAGTTAATTAAAATAAGGATTATTGTTCATCCTACTATAAGCAATTGTGTTGCATGGGTCTTTGTCTCGTGTACTATTCGAATGTACTTGGTCCAAAAGAAGTTCTTAAAGAGTTTTTGGGCCAAATATGTACAATAATTTTGTGGTCCACAATATGTACAATAATTCACATAATTCTTGATAAAAGGTCACGTCATCCAATATGTGGCTAATTTATAACCAAGTTATAACATGATGTGAGATAACATATATCATTGGAGTGGACTAGGATGAGGCTCAAGAAAATAATTGAATGCTAACAGTCTTGGAAAAGTTTGCACATTCTTAAAGATGATGGGCACGATGTAGCAAATTAAAAGAATATAATATAATCGATGTGTTAATCTTCTAGTTCAAAGGCTAGCTACTACACTCAATGACAACCTTCGATAGTTCCAGAATTTGAGAATTCAACATTATTTAGTTTAAAGTTTTATAAGGCATCAAATTTCAGAAACCGACATCCCTTGAAAGATGTAGGATATTGAAGTGAAATTTGAGAGAGGTTTTTCTGGCACCATCTACTGCTATTATGATTTCCCTCATTATTCTCATGTCATACTTCAACTACCTAATTAAAATAAGGATTATTGTTCATCCTATCATCAACACTTGCTATCATAATTTATTTCACTGGTCTTATCTCAATATGCAACTAGTTACTTGAAATAAAAACTATTGTTCATCCTATTATAAGCAATTGTGTTGCATGGGTTTTGGCCTCGTGTACTATTCTAATGTACTTGGTCCAAAAGAAGTTCTTAAAGAGTTTGTGGGCCACATTTTGTGGTCCACAATATGTACAATAATTCATATAACACTTGATAAAAGGTCATGTCAGCCAATATGTGGCTAATAACCTTATAACATGATGTGCCATAACATTTATCATTGGAGTGGACTAGGATGAGGCTTGAGAAAATAATTGAATGCTAACAGTTTGGAAAAGTTTGCAAATTCTTAAAGATGATGGGCACGATCTAGCAAATTAAAATAATATATAATTGATGTGTTAAACTTCTAGCTCAAAGGCTAGCTACTACACTCAATGACAACCTTTGATAGTTCCAAAATTTGAGTTTGTCGGCCACAATATGTACAATAATTTTGTGGGCCACAATACGTACAATAATTCACATAATTTTTGATAAAAGGTCATGTCAGCCAATATGTGGCTAATTTATAACCTTATAACATGATGTACCATAACATTTATCGTTGGAGTGGACTAGGATGAGGCTCGAGAAAATAATTCAATGTTAACAGCCTTGGAAAAGTTTGCAAATTTGCACCCGAGGGCCTTCGGTGCTAGGAGCCCCCTTGCCCGAGGGTGGGAGCCCGAGGGCAGGGCCCCGACTTGCACAGAAGCCCGAGGGCCTTCCATTGCGTAATGACATGTCTGAGATTTTTCTCTTTCATAGATTCTGGACAGAATCGCAAACCACGAAGGGGCGCAAAATGAAAAACTACAAAAGAGATGAAAAGGACGAAAGCAAATGGGAGATTACGAAACAAACGAAGAGGAATCTTTTGCGCTGCCAGCTAGTAGCTCAACGAGCTTGGTGTCATAGACTTCACGCCCAGCTGAAACGAATGGCAACGACGGGGACTAACTAACTAGTTGATTGGCGTTAACTAGGCTTGTGATTCTACGTTTAGCCATCTTGTAAACTCCACACTGTGGAGGTATAAACGATCCTCTTTTGGATCATAAAAAAATAATGTAAAAAGATAATCTGAATAAAGAGATCTGTAAGAGACAAAGAGAGAGGGGTAGAGAGTATAGCAGAAAGAAAAAGACTAGAAACTATAGTTGTGCATGAAAGTCTGCCAACGAGCGGAACACAATGAAAGAGCATAATGTCATTCCGCCAACGAGCGAGACATTGACGATCTTGCTCTAAAAACTAAATTGATAATGAAGTCGTTCTATTTTTGTGCATCTCCTTGTCTTGTGTTGTCATTTGCCAACCTTTGGGCTAATATATTGTCACAAAAGATGATTGGGACCTCTAAAATTTTCAAAAAGTGAATATCCTTGATCATTATCTTGATCCATACCATCTCCTTTGTGCAATGTGTAAGAGCTTTGTACTCGGCCTCACGACAATGAGATAGTGGCTTGTTTCTTCGACATCCATGATATAGCTCCATCACCTATGAAAATACAATGAGCACTAATGGATTTCCTATCCATTATAAGCTGATTTGGATGGAGATGCTTGCATGATCAAAAAGAAGGATATCTTGATTGTAAAAGGTAAAAGGCAAGGTAAATTGTTCAAACTAGATGCTTGTGATTGCTAACCGAGTTGGATATGTTTCAAGAGAGCAAATACCTATTCAAGAGGTTTGGCATAAAATGATGGGGCACCTCAACTTCAAGTAATTCGAGTTAATGGCTAAAAATATGTATTTACAGATGAATCATTAGAGGTAATGGCTATAAAGCAAGTTGTGATAGGTCTTACAAGTTCCTTAAAGAGTATCAATCATGTTTGTGAGCCTTGTGCTTTTTCAAAGTCACATAGACAACCTTATACTAGATCTAAATCTAGATCTACAAAGCCTTTTCAAATTGTACATTCAGATATTCATGGAATTACTACAATTAGCAATAGTGGAGCTAAGTGTCAAATTTCAGAGAAAAGGACTGAAATTGATCTACAAATGATCACAAAGAGTAATTGGTAGCTTGGGATCTTTATCTATATCAAGACTAGCTTCCAAATCTAGCTTCTACTTGACAATCTTTGTGATTCCAAGCAAGACCAATCAAATTATGATGACCCACGGCTTCACACGTGTGAAGTACAGCTACTATACGGCCTGATAATAGAGAAATAGTTTACTTAACATTTACTTAGAATTCATCCATAAACAAAGTGCTTAAGGGAGTGTAAACATCAAGATTGCTCCACAAAACCGAGATTTCACATAATAGCTCAATAATGGATCCATCATGGATCAAGTACAAAATGATCATAATATCTCTCTAAACTGCATCCAGCACGTGTGGGACAGCTCATTGTACTCATGCATATCCACTTTGGATAAAATCTATCAAGTTTGCCACATCATCCATTGGTGGTTTGTGTTGACCTTCTAGATTCCTACAATCTAGGACCTAACTCCTATAATTTAGGAGATGTCATATTAGACTCAAATGAAAGCTAATAAAAATGGATCTGAATATTACAAGTGTCATTTCACACGTGTGGATAGGTCCTCACACATGTGGATCCACATAATGTCTAATATACATCAAAAACCATGTGAAAATTGCTAAATTCTAACACTTCTCCTCAATTTTTACATGATACACCTATAATACATCTATCTACAACTCCTAGGGCTGATCTTAACTTGATAAATGAAGCCTTTGGCAAGGCTTTACTGAGTAGATCAGCAAGGCAATCTGAAGAAGACACATGATGTAGCTTGAACCTTTTCCCTCACAAAATGGTGAGCAATCTCTATGTGCTTGCTCCTTGCATGGAATTGGGATTGGTTGCTAGCGGCTTGGCTTGATTGGTTGTTGTGAAAGATTTCAGATCCTTAAGATCCAATCTACTTGAATGATCTTTGGTTAGAAAGAGAAATACACTACCAATTTCACCAACGTAGAAAAATCAGCATCTACACACAATTTTTAGATGCAAACACTAATAGAACTTGATCAAACTTGAATGAAATGATTATGTACTATTGTTGTCCGTACAAAACCAGCAAGATACTGTATTTCACACGTGTGGATCCAAAAATAGCAAATATAGATCATTCTACACATAGAATTGCAAGCAATCACCAAGATAGTGCACCAATGGATAGTAAAACCCAAGATAGAGAAGAGAGAAGATGACTCTCTCTACGAGTTACATCCTTTTATAGCAGGTCCAAACCCTATTTGGCCACTTGGCTTTCCCACCAAAATGCTAACCCTACCAATTTTGGGTCTAGATTCAATGTACCCAATTTATTCAAATTGAATCTACTCAAACTCGCATTCTATCTTTCCCACACATTCAAAAAGTGTTTATTCAAATGAAATTTAGACTAATGAACTTTGAAAAGTCAACCTCTAAGTCTAAAACAAGTTTTGGCCTCAATATACCAAATATGAAAATATTGCAAAAAACTAGTTGAATCTTTCACACTCCTTCTTCAACTAGTTTTAGCATAGACTTTGATAATACTCCCAAGTGAAGTCCTATGCTTCATGAACAAGTCTTTTCCCAATGCTTTGGTGAAGATATCAGCTACACATTCTTTTGAAGACACATGTTGAAGCTCCACCTCCTTTGCAATGACTCGCTCCCTCACAAAATGATATTGTATCTCAATATGCTTGCTCCTAGCATGAAACATAGGATTGGATGCCATTCTTTGGGCTGATTGATTGTCACAAAAGATGATTGGGCTCTCTGAAAAATCCAGAAAGTGAATATCCTTGATCATCCTCTTGATCCATACCATCTCCTTTGTGCAATGTGTAAGAGCTTTGTACTCGGCCTCACTAGATGACAATGAGATAGTGGCTTGTTTCTTTGACATCCATGATATAGCTCCATCACCTATGAAAATACAATAAGAACTAATGGATTTCCAATCCATTATATCTCCAGCATAGTCCGAATCTGAAAATCCAAAAAGATTAGGTGATGATCCCTCATACAATATGCCAAAATCTCGAGTTCCAATGATGTACCTCAAAACTCGCTTTCCTAGCTTCCAATGCTCCTAGCATAGTTTTTGCCAATAGAACTTTGATCCATCATAAGAATGATATTATTTCTAAGAATATATCTCCTTTCAATGATCATGTAATGCTTAAAATAGAAACAACCATAATTGATATAGAGAATAGTGTCCACTTGGGATGCTTCACTATTTCTTACATCAATTTTGCATGTAAAAATGTGACTAGAACATGAAGAATCAAATAGAATGTAAATGAAATGATTCCACCATGCTTCCAACTCTGAACTCTCTGGAAAAATACAGCAAACAAACAATAAATGTGAGTGATCAACTTTTGCTTGCATGTCTCCTCCTCCTTTGTCCTTTGTTGCCTTGTATCCACCATGATACTCCATGAATGACCCTCCATCTTCATCTTGCCTCAAGATACCATCATACCTTGATGACTTGACCATGAATGAGTGACATAATGAACCTCCAATAGCTTCATTTCCATCAGCAAAATCAGCCAAGAATACTAGTACAAATCCAACATCAAAACAATGCTCACCAATGTAGCTAGTTTTACCACATCTTGACAATTTGCACACATCCACATGAAATTGCTCAAACATGAGATAGAACAAGTAAAGTAAACTTGAACAACACTTCCTTGCTGCTCCTTTGACCTTACTTGAGTCTTCAATATGCTGCAAAAACAGATCCATAACACCTTTGCCAATTACCTCTCCTTTGATGCTCTTGACTAGCTCCAAATTGCCAACTTCCCTTTTGACTAGTTGAAGCGCTTTGAGATCAACCTCTTGATCTTCAACTTGACCATCAAAGTCATTGAAAAAAATTTGTTTTCCAGATCCATTACTTGATTTTACAGCAAGATAACATCCATCCACTTGCATAGCTCCATGTACACAAGAAGATTTTCCAAAAGATGTTCTACTCTTCATAAGAGATTGATACTCAAGATCCATTGCTTGGATCCACTCCTCTTCTTTACTTGGTTGATCTACACTTGTAGGCTCATCCAAAGAGGTTAGGAAAGCAACATAATTTCCAGAAACTACTTGCTTACTCTTCTGATCATGTGTGAGCCTTGAAGGTACTTGTCTTTCTCTTGATGTTCTCCTTGGATTTTGACTTGATGAAGGTCCATCATCACCACCATCCAAAGTAGGATCCTTCTCATCAACATCAAGAATGTTAGAACCATCTACTTTACCATCAATCATGCTTAAAGACACCTTTGGAATGTTTCCCTCATCAAAAATGACATCTCTACCAACAATCACTTTGTTAGTAGAAGGAATGTAAACCTTGTAGGCTTTACTCACCTCACTATATCCAACAAAAATACCTCTTCTTGAAGATGGATCCTCCTTGGTCCTATCATCATGTTGACATAGCATGTGCATCCAAAGGTTCTTAGAAAGTTGACACTCGGCCTCCTCTTGAATAGCATCTCAAAAGGTGTCCTTCCATCCAAAATAGCACTCGACCACCTATTGCACAAGAAATTGGCACACAACAAAGCTTGATCCCAAAATGGTTTGTCAAGATTAGCACTTCATAGCTTTAGCACTTTCACATAAAGTTCTATTCTTCCTTTCAGTGACTCCATTTTGTTGTGGGGTCCTTGATGTTGTATACTCCCTCTTGATCCCATGCTCATCACAAAAGGCCTTGAACTTGTTAGATATGTACTCACCACCATTGTCACCTCTCAAGCACTTGATCTTTGTGGAAAATTGGTTCTCTCTTCCATTCTTGAACTTGACAAAGACATCATACACTTCATCCATGCTCTTTAGTAGATAGATCCAACAAAATCTACTAAAATCATCAATGAATGTTACATACACCTTAGCTCCACTATTGCTAATTGTAGTAAATCCATGAGTATCCGAATGTACAAGTTGAAAAGGCTTTGTAGATCTAGAAGTAGATCTCGTATAAGGTAGTCTATGTCACTTAGACAAAGCACAAGACTCACAAACATGCTTGTCATTACTTAAGGAACTTGTAAGACCAATCACAACCTTCTTCCTTGCCATTACCTCCAATGACTTGAAGTTGAGGTGTCCCATCCTTTTGTGCCAAACCTCTTGAATAGAAATTTGCTCCCTTGCAACACATCCAACTTGGTTAGCAATAACACAAGCATCAAGTTTGAACAACTTCCCTTGCCTTTTACCTTTTCCAATCAAGACATCCTTCCTTTTGATCAAACAAGCATCTCCATCAAACTCCACCTTGAGGCCCTTACTTAGCATTTGACTCACACTAAGCAAATTCTTGGTAATAGATGGAATAAACAAGACATCCTCCAAATGAATATTCCTATTTGTAGAGAGAGAAATAGGAATTATGCCAATACCTTTGATTGCACACTCACCATCATTGGCCGTGTAGATCACCCTCTTGTCATCTCCATATGCCAACAAAGAAGTGAAGTACTCTTTGTGAAAGGTCATGTGTGAACTTGCTCCACTATCAATCCACCAAGGATCTAGATCTCCATCATTAGCAAGCATACATGAAGACATCACAAAAGCATCATCATTTGCATCTTGCACATCCAAACCATCCTCATCAAGAGTAAGATTACCTTGCTTGTCTCCTTGATCTCTCTTCTTCTTGTAGCACTCACTTGCAAAGTGTCCTTTGATGCCACAATAGAAGCACTTGAGCTTTGATCTATCCTTCTTTTTGCCACTTGAAGAAGCATCCACTTGATCTTGCCCTTTAGACCACTTGCTTTTGGTTTTGCCCTTTAATTTCCCCTTTGTGAACATAGCATCCTCTTGAAGTGTCGATGTAGATCCACCTCTTGCTTTAAGCCTATATTCCTCATTGATCAAGATCTCTTGAAGGTCCATCAAACTTGGCAAAGTCTTTTGAATAGCAATACTTTGAACAATGTTAGCATGAGCATCCAACAAGCCATTAAGAATCACGTGAATAAGCTCTCCTTCCTTAATGCTTTCATCTATGCAAGCTAACTCATCATTCAATGCTTTCATTCTCAAAACAAAAGTACTTGGACTTTCTTCATTCTTTTGCAAACAAGAAAAGATTTGCCTTCTTAGAGTCAACACTCTAGAAGTAGACTTGGATTCATAAAGCTTCTTCAATGAATTCCAAGCTTCCAAAGATGATGTGCACTTACCAACTTCCTTGAGAAGTTCATTGGTAACATTCATCTTTATCATGTGTAGAGCCTTCTTGGCCCTCTTGTCATACCTCAATTGATCTTGTTGTGTTGCTGGTCTCTCCTCCAAACCTACAACAATATCCAAAACATCATTCATCTCAAGAAGTGACTCCATCCTCACTTTCCATAATGAATAGTTACTTGAGGTAAGCCTATCATTGGCTTCCAACATGACTCCAATTGAGGTTGCCATGTAGCAATGAACTGATCTTCTCTTTCAACCTGTTTCAATGCACAAAGCACTCCTTTGAACAACAACAAATGCTTTCAAAAGAAATCACCAAGATTTGAAACTATCTCACAAATTCTCTTCTAGCACTTATCCAAGCACATCACTACATAGAATCATGGAATCTTGATCAACCTACGATCTATCCTCAATCTAATGACTTTTGCCACTCCCTAAGATTGAAACACACTCAAATGAAGTCCAGCAACCTCACTATCTAGAGATCCAATCAAAATTAGGGTTTTGACAAAATCACAAAAAATTGACTATTCCAAATCTACATGCAAATGCTGAAAAATTGATATGCAATCTATAAGCCACCACTTAGGCTGAACCAATCTATAACACCATTTACTCATCAAATCTATAATGGAAACAATGGATTTTTCTAAGCACATCACTAGTTTCACTCTTCACAACTTGTTTGAAGATCAAATATTGGGAAAAACACAAAGTTTTGATAAACGTACAACTCCAGCAGCCTCTCACGTGTGTGAGAAGTACATCTGAACTTTACACACTAATCTGAACCTCAACATTACAAGTAAGCTATTACAAAAGTTTGCCCTCTTTCAAAATGAATCTAGCACCAATGCTTTCACCAAAATGAAGACTTTTTGGATCATCAACTAAGCTCTTTGACTTGGCTCTAATACCATGTCAAATTTCAGAGAAAAGGACTGAAATTGATCTACAAATGATCACAAAGAGTGATTGGTAGCTTAGGATCTTGATCTATATCAAGACTAGCTTCCAAATCTAGCTTCTACTTGATAATCTTTGTGATTCCAAGCAAGAACAATCAAATTATGATGACCGATGGCACTTTGAGAGTCCATCATCATCGTGCTTGGCCCCTCTCGTGGTATCTCGATTGCCTCCAGCATCATCTGCAGCCACAATACCTCATTCGCGACCTTTAAAGCTGCAACATATTCAGCTTTGCAAGAGGATTGAGCCACCAAGGTTTGCTTTTTGCATATCCAACTGATTGCAGCTTCGCATGCTATTGTACATCCTCCAGTAATGGACTTGTTGTCATCTTTGCAGCTCACCCAGCTTGCATCACTGTAGTGATGCAGCTCGAATCCTTTTTCTTTGTTTTCAGCTCTGTAGGTTGATCCAAAATTCTGGGTGCCCTGCAGATACTGTAGGATTCGTTTTGCCATTTGCCAATGTGCCATGCAAGGATTGGAAGAGAATTGGCTCAAGGCGTAAACAGAGAAAGCCAGATTGGGTCCAGTACAAATTGACAAGTTCATCAGACTATCGATTAAGTTCTGGTAGGCTATACCTGCCATCCTCTGTTCTTCTTCTTCCATTTTTGGGCAATCTTGCTTCGTGAGCTTGGCTCCATCTATCGTTAGTGTGGTCTTTTCTTTGCAGTCCATCATGTGGTACTGCTTTAGCACCTTTTTGGCATATTCTGACTGACTTAAGTGCATTTTGCCCTTTGTTCGATCTCTTCTGATCTCCAGCCCTAGGCATTTTGTTGCTTCTCCTAGATCTGTGATTTTGTAGCTTTCAAAAATCTAACTTTTCGTGTCTTTTATTAGCATCAAGAAATTTCCTATCATCAACGAATTATCCACAAAAATGGTCAGTATCACAAAATCCTTTCCTATTCTCTTAATGTAGACATTGTAGTCTGGTTGAGTGGGATTGAAGTCTACAGACTTCAAAAGACCATCAAGCTTTTTATACTAGGCTCGTGATGCCTGTATTAGACCGTAGATGCATCTCTGCAATCGACAGACATATTGTGTGTTGTCGGGGTCTTCATAGCCTTCAAGTTGCTTCATGAAGATTTCCTCCTCTAGATCTCAATGGAGAAAGGTTGTTTTCATGTCAATCTGGTGAATTTTCAGATTGTACTGTGTGTGGTGTATGCGAGGAGTAGCCTTGTGCTTGTCTTCTTGATTCATGGGCCAATATGTGTCAAAATAATCGACACCATATCTCTACGTGTAGCCCTTCGCGACAAGCCTGACTTTGTAGCGGCCAATGGTGCCATCTAATTTCATCTTTTTCTTATACACCCACTTGCACTCGACTATCTTTCTATTTTTAGGCAGTGGCACTAATGTCCATGCCTCGTTTCACCTCATTGACTCAATCTCCTCTGACATTGCCTGATTCTAGAATTCTCCCTCTGGACTCTGGATAGCTTCTAGATATGTTGTTGGCTCTTTTGTGAAGCTGCAGTATTCAAATTGCATGTCTTCGCTCCATTGAAGATTGTCAAAGTAGCAGTGTGGATGTCTTCTTTGTGTTGTTGACCTTCGAGGTTCATTTCGTTGCTTCTCGAACGTTTGTTGTTCGTGGGGTTGATGCTCTGCTTCCTGCTGCTCTGGAGTCTGCAGGTCTGAATTCTGATTTGATGTATGTCCTCGATCTCCCTCTTGAATAGGCAGCAGTGTGAAGATCTCATGGCCTCTTTTGTCTTTCAGTCTAGGGAATGTGGACTCATCGAACTTCACATCTCTGTTCGAAACAACCTTCTTCGTGGTTGGGTTGTAGAGCCTGTACACATGTGTTCCACATGATTGTTTGCTCAGATTTGTCATCGAACTTGTTTCTTTTTTCTTTGGAAATGTGCTTGTATGCTGCACATCCAAACATACATATGTATGACAGATCAGGCTTTTTGCCTGTCCACATTTTATATGGTGTTTTGTTTTCCAACGTTGTTGTTGTAGATCTGTTCTGTAGGTGTACAGCTGCAGCTATTGCCTCAGCCCAGAACTGTCTTGGCAATTGAGCTTTTGCCATCATGCATTGGCTCCTTCGACTAGCATTCTGTTTCTTCCTTCTACCGCACCATTGTATTTTGGTGTGTATATAGGAGTGAACTGGTGATCTATCCTCTGTTCTTCGCAAAATCTTGAGAATTTTGTGCTTTTGTATTCACCCCCATTGTCAGATCTAAGGATTTGTATCTTTTTCGAGGTGTGTCGCTCTACAAGTGCCACAAACTTCTTGAAGGAATCAAACACTTCGGGTGTCTTCTTCAAGTAGTAGATCATGGTCATCCGGCTGTAATCATCTATGAACGTCAGAAAGTATCTCAAACTTGAGAGCAAATCCATCTTCATCGGTCCACAGACATCAGAGTGGATGAGCTCAAGAACTTCCTTGGCTCTTCTTCCCTCATGCGTGAATGGATTTTGATGTTGCTTGTCTTTCTGACAAGCTTCACAGAACTCAGTTTTGGGCTTTGAAATCTTGAGACCTGTGACAATCTTTTTTCTGCTCATGTCATACAGGCTCCACATGTTCAGATGATACATTCTCCTATGCTAGAGCTGATTTTCATTTTCTGATGCATTCAATATGCTATCAGAGTTGCTGACTATTTTTGTCTGGTAGAGGTTTCCTTCTCTACATCCAACCACCAGCAACTTGTTTGTCGTCTTCTCGATCATACGACAAGTGTTGTCGTCAAACCAAACTCAAATGCCTAGATCTCCCATCTTGGAGACAAATAGCAGATCTTTTCTGAGTGAGGACACATAAAGTGCTCCTGGTAGCTCCGCTTGGCCTGACAGTGTTCGCAGCTATAGAGTGTCGATGCTTTTGACATCGTGTCTGCTCCCATCACCTAGAATCACTGCTCTATTGTTTCTGAGGTCATGAAAGTCGATCAAGACCGTCTTGTTGTAGGTTATGTGTGATGTTGCTCCTGAATCAATGACTACATCATAGTCATGTTCAGGATAGCTTGTTGAAGCTTCATCGAGTATCGTGAAAGCTTTGTCACCTCTTTCAACATCCTTTGATGACTCTTCCATGTTTGCCTTTTCAGCTTTGTTCTTTCTTTTTGGTTTGAATCTACAATCGTATGCAGAATGTCCTTTCTTCTTGTAGTGCATGCAAGGTATTGCTGGATTAAACTAGAATTTGTTGGCCATATGGTCTGGTTTGTGGCAGTGATCGCAGAAAGAAGATTGCTGATTCGAGGACTTTATCTTCTCGAATCTTGGCTTGCTTTTGTTTTTCTTCCTCCCTTTTGTGAAGAGAGCTTTCTCTTGATCACTGCTTCCCTCTACTTTGTCTCTCATCAGTCTCTCATCAGCAACAAGACTGACTGCTTTGTCGAATGTCATATCTGGTAGACTTAGTATGAGCATTCTCAGGGGCTGATAGGACGTCGGTAGAAATTTCATGAAGTACATCGGCTGCTGTGGTGCTGGGACCTGGTGCTCCTGTCTTGATGCAGCAAGTTGAGCGAAGATCGTTCTGATCTTCTCAACCTGCTGATCCAATTGGTTGCCATCCCACCGTATGGATTGCAGTTGACTGTAAAGGCACATGACAGAAGCTGCAGTCCTCAATTCATACTTCTGCCTCAATCTTTCTCATGCTGCATGGTTGCTTTCACACTCTTCAATCTGCATGAGTAGATCTTCATTTATGGATGAAACGATGATCGCCATTGCACGCTCATCTTTTTTTATCCATTCAGCTCTCCTCGGGTCTCCCTCTGGAGGTTGCACCTCTGAGAGCTCGGTAATTGACCAGATGCCTTTGCCCTTCAGAAGCATTTTGATTTTGAATTTCCAGATTCTGTAATTTGCGCCATCACGACTGATTGCTACTCTTGTCTGGATTGTTGTAGCCATATTGTATTGTCTGGAAGAATCACTACTGGGATATCAGTAGTGATAACCTGTGGGCTCTGATTCCATGTCGCGAAAGTGATACTGTTTCTTTTTTTGTCTTCGTCTTCTTATTCGCGAACAATTTTGTGTCTTTGAATTTTCCTTTTGCCCAAAAGTTGTTTACAGGATCCCAAACACATGACTACACATCATAGAACACATTCTATTCTAGCAATCAAGACAAAATGACAGCACAAGACAGGGAGATGCACAAAAATAGAGCGACTGCATTATCAGTTTAGTTTTTAGAGCGAGATCGTCAGTGTCTCACTCATTGGCGGAGTGACATTCTGCTCTTTCGTTGTGTTCTGCTCGTTGGCAGGCTTTCATGCACAACTATAGTTTTTAGTATTTTTCATTCTACTCTACTCGCTACCTCTCTCGTTGTGTCTCTTACATATCTCTCTTTTCAGATTATATTTTTCATTATTTTTTATATGATCTAGAGAGGATCATTTATACCTCCACAGTCTGGAGTTTACAAGATGGCTAAACGTAGAATCACAAGACTAGTTGACGCCAATCAGCTAGTTAGTTAGTCTCCGTCGTTGCCATTCGTTTCAGCTGGGCATGAAGTCTATGACTCCAAGCCCGTTGAGCTGCCAGCTGGTAGCGCAAAAGATTCTTCTTCATTTGTTTCGTAATCTGTCGTTTGCTTCTGTTCTTTTCGTCTCATTCGTAGTTTTTTGTTTTGCGCCCCTTCGTGGGTTGCAGTCCTGGAGGTGTGTTTACGATTCACGAATGATTCGCGAATCGTTTGTGCTTCGAGTCAAAGGACGTTGACTATCACGAATTGTTCTCGTTCGACCTCTGATTCTTGTTCGTGCTGCGACAAAGTTTCAGGAGTTCACCATTTCTGACAGTTTTGGAAGCTGTGAGAATCTCAAGGAGGGCGTCCTGATCAGTTCTAGAAGATCTGAAGTGGCCGTGGACAGCCACGCTTCATCCGTGGAGACATAAGCATTCAAATGAGGCCACCATAGCTGGTAAGGAGAGAAGAAGTAGAAGAGAAGATAGGAGGAAGCCGTGAGAGAGTGGGCAGCTCGCGCGTGCCCAACGCGGCGGACAGTGTAGCGCTCCAGAGGGATTCCGTGCTTACAAGTACAAAGCTCGGTGCTCAAAATGGTTCATAGCCATTAGATCTTCTCCACATAAAATCAATGGTAGGGATTTCACGGATCAAGAGTGATGTGGATCGTCCGATCATGAAAAACCATTGGATTTAATGTGAAATGGCCATGAAGTGGCCTGAAAGGAAAAATGGCCTTCAATTGCATTAAAAATCTTCACTCTGAAAGATAGTGAAGGGGTCCGACTGGTTAAATTTGATTTGAAGGGCAAGATTTCTTGAAAAGGAATAAACAGCTCAAAAACAAGGAAAATCCCTATTTTTGGGTCTTGTTTTGACCCAAACGAAAGGCTATAACCTCCAAAAGAAGGGCACCCGGATTGTACCTGCAAGTACGGTACAACAAAACAGAGTGATTGCAGTGGAGAAAGTGTTTGGAGTGTTCGGGTTTACCTGAGTTATGTGGCTATGTGGATGGGGATTGGGGAGGTGACTATGATGATCGTAGATTCACCACAGGGTATGTATTCCAGCTTTGTGGCAGTTGTTTTTCCTGGTCTAGTAAGAAGCAAAGTACAATTGCTTTTTCCACCACATAAGCAGAATATAAGACAATTTGTAGTGCAGCACATAAAGCTATATGGTTGAGACCAATCTTGAAAGAAGTTGGCATGAAGCAGAATAATACCACGACGTTACATAACGACAATTAGAGTGGCATTCAGTTAGCAAAGAATCCAGTGTTCCATGCGAGAACCAGACACATTGAGATTCAGTATCACTTTATATGTGAGAGGCTGCTCAGTCGTGAGATTCATGTTGTTCATTGTAGTACGGAAGAACAACTAGCTGATATTTTCACTAAGCCACTTGTTGGAGAAAAGTTTGATAAGTTTAGATCAAAGCTTTCTATACTTAAAGTTTGTTGACTTTAAAGCTATGTATATGACTGTATAAAAAGTAGACTCTACTTTAAGAAAGAGAGTTAGAATTAAAGTAGAATCACTGTGCTACTGTATTGTGGGTCCTACCAGTTGATAAAGATCAACTGGCCTCGCCACGAGGCAAGTCAACGGGACACACGTCCCGTCAATGGCAACCTGGGTCATGCATGGGTTGCCTGAGTGAACAACTATATGTACAATGTAATTTCATTTTGAGAAATACAGTTGCTATGTGAGCTTGTTGTGGAGAGTGTTTTTGATCTCTGTGCACTTGAAGCGCTTTTGCAGCATCCACTACAAAATGTAACAATTAAAATATTTCAATAAAGTAAAGATAATATCATAAAATTAATGATATGAAAATTTAAAAGTTAGCAAAAAAATAAAGTTTTTAAAGTATTTAAAGTAAATTAATTTTTACCTTTCTCATCATTGGTCTATGCTAGTTGTTTGGCAGATTTTAAGAACTCGCATGTCGAACAAACTGTCATTCATGATTTTTTAGAAATCTTCACCAAACCAAAATCTCTCTTCAATCTGGAGAACGAAAATTTAGGATTCTGCAGGAGCTTCGAGAAGAATTCCCACTAGAAAATGAGTTCAATCCAAGAGCCATATCAAAATATATGAGCAAATGGATGCGACATAAGAGGCATGTCGTGCGAGATGCATATCGAGCAAACAAGTCAAAACCCGCTACAGACAAACACATTGATGTACACATGAGAAAAGTCGATTTACAATAAAAACAACCACAACAATTTTCAACAAATCCTTGCATACAACTTTTTTTTTACATTCACTAAAAACCACATCTAGGCGTACCTGAAATTGACTTGCGCTAATTTCTCACTCAACACTTGCTTGTCGTGCTTGCCATTGTGCCCACTACATTGATATTGTCTAGTAGATACTCATCAAATGCTTACATGCCTCCAACCGTGCGCTAAAAGCCCTTCTCTCTCTCTCTCTCTCTCTCTCTCTCTCTCTCTCTCTCTCTCTCTCTCTCTCTCTCTCTCTCTCTCTCTCTCTCTCTCTCTCTCTCTCTCTCTCTCTCTCTCTCTCCAAAATCACACATAGAAACAAAAAACTATGCGTGCGTTTGAAAAATTTGCAAACCAATGGCAAATTATTTACCAACTCAGAACGTCAAGCATTATGCAATGTGATTTGATGCATCTATCATTTACATGAATGTAAATGTCCACAAATTTAAATGTTTGACGATGTTCTACGAGTACATATTTCAAATAAATCAACATAATATATTAAAAATCCTGGAAGCATTGTATTGAATGTGAATTACCCCTTAGATAAACCATTGCCTTATCATAAGCATAAAAGTGAGCAAAACTAGAAAAGTTTGAAATGTTAGTTTGCACTAGGAAGAACGCACTATTAGTTTGGAGTTCTTCATTGTGTAAAATTTCCTTTGTATTTTTTGGAAAGCTTAAATGGCACAATTATGTTTGTCCTAAGATAGAGCTCATTATATGAATCTTGACAAATGTGTAAGATTTGCTTACCATAAATAAAAAGTAACAATCATGTACTTTATACATTTGTAATGTGTGCTTATCATAAATAATAAAAGTGCATCTATCAAAATTTATCAAGAAATAGCGAACTTTTCTATTTTTTAAAGTCTCTAGCTGTATAGTGTAAAGTAATCAAACTACTCCAAGAGATGATCAGTTACATGCAAATTTTATTCATTAGTAGGTGCATGTACAGCTTTCGTACAAGTAAAAGTTGCAAAAAACATATATAGTAAACAACCTCATGCTAATACAAAGGCAATGCCTCTGAGGACGGTGGATCTTATTCATAGTTTTCGTGCTTACTAACGTTACATTAGGAGCAATTCATCTATGGAAACAAGTATTCGCCTTATATAAATCTTGTTTTTTCTAGATTTTTTCCAAAGCGGCTTCCATCACCAGAAATGCAGACTCCTCGATCTTGGGTTCAAACACGGCCTTCTTAGTACTGTTGTCCACTACTTCAACGCTAGTTACGCTCACACCATAATACCGACCTTTCAAAGGATATTGGAACAGAGCTCCTGATTTCAACGTCACCTCCACAGACCCACTATAGTCTATGTTAATGGTTCCTCGTCTTACTAGCGCTGTCAGATCAACTGATTGACCAGGTTGAAGAGTTCCCGACTGCTTCCATGAGACAGTTTTCTTTGTTTCAGAAGTGGTTTGATAGGTTCCTGTCACACTTACTTGCCAGCCAAACTTTCCTTCTACTTCAGCAACTAGAGGAATACCAGCCTTCACTGTTACTTCAGAATGCACTTCCAATCCTGTACTTAATGTCCAAGAGCTGGATGTGGTTATCTCTCGACTACCCCCAAATTCCCAGTTACGTGAGATGGAGCCAGTGTTTTTGTCCTTGTAGGAATCCAATGTCTCGGGGAGGATCCCCGCAGTATCAAGTGCCAAGTTTGGGTAAGAAACATTTATCAATCTAGAATGTAGAATAGGTTTCAAAAATACAAAACCCATCCTATCTATATCCGAACCAGCACCAATGTATGCACCTACGCAAATTCCAGATGCAACGTCTATTGGATACTCTTGCTTTCGACCCCAATCAGTCATTCCATGATCAAAGAGCTGGTTTTGGCTGGTTTCGAACCTTATCCACCCAAGACGTGTACCTGTGAAAAAAAACATAAACTTTTGCTATCAAGTTCATGTCAATGTGCATATTAAAAACATTATCAGCAAATCATTGTCAATTATTAAGATGCTATATCCATCATTTATGTATCAACTGTATGCTCTAGTACCTGCACCATTTCCCCACAGTGACAATTTGGTAATGCGTTCTCCAGGCGCGAATGATAACTCTTTGTATGGACCAGATGGATTACCAAAGAGTCGGGAACTACTATCTGTCAACCACATCCTTATTGCTTTCACTTGCCATCCTCCAACCCACACTCCTATTCTCTCTAGAACCTTTCCATCCGAACCTCCCAGGATACTTTGTGTTGTTCCACCAGAAGCACCACCAATGATTTGAACCGGAGCATAGATGCTACCCATGACTGTCGCACACCTACGCACAAGGGCACACAAGAACAACAATATAAACAATCACTTGAGAATGGATGCAATATCACATAGAGTGAAGTAGTAAGTAGTAGTATATATAGTATATACGTCGAGCTAGTGTGCCACTCATGAGCGAAATTGACATAGTCTTGGAAATGGAGCCAACAATTTTTTATCAAAACTTCATTCTAGAGATATTTTGTAGGATGTTGACTTCTTATATAGTATATACTACTAGTTGCTACTAGTTTTTATCAAAACTTCATTTTAGAGATATTCTGTGGGGGGGGGGAAGGCCCTCGCCCTTGCCGGGAGAGAGGAGAGAGAAAGTGAATTCCACCGAAGAGAGGAGAGAGAATGACAGATTCCTAGGAGAGAGAAAATTGGATGGACATTATGCTCCTGGAGGTGGTTCCAAAATACAAAGGACACCTGAGCACAAGGCATTACGTTGGATGTTGACTCCTGAAATAGAGATAATGTTTTAGCTATGTTGTTATAGCATTAAGCCATTGTGACGATTTGTGAAAGCTTATGTGTCACTCTTGAGTATTATGTGAATTTGAATGTTGAAATGAATATTTTATATTTTTTATATCTTCTAAATTCCAATGTTTATTATTTTAAGCTTCTCAAGATATATTAATCCCCTTGTTTGTTATGTTTAAATTTTTATGGAGATACATGTAGGATTCTAATGTTTTAGCTTTGGAAAACAGTCACCTTGTTTGTTATGTATAATTTCTTATGGTCAATAAGATATATGATGATTCTAAAATTTAAGCTTTGGAATACATAGGATTCACGTGGATCGACAATAATTGAGGAAACCACGTAAAATCTGTTGTGGGTGCTCGATAGTTCACATAATTCTTGATAAAATGTCATAAGCCATTATGTGGCTAATCTATAACCTTATAAAATGATCTACCATAACATTTATCATTGGAGTGGACTAGGATGAGGCTCTAGAAAATAGTTGAATGCTAATAGTCCTGGAAAAGTTTGATAGTCCCATAATTTGAAAATTCAACATTATTTAGTTTAAGGTTTTATAAGTCATCAAATTTCAAAAACCGACATCCCTTGAAAGATGTAGGATATTGAAGTGAAATTTGAGGAGGGGTTTTCTAGCACCATCTACTGCTATCATAATTTTCCTCATTGTTCAACTACTTAATTAATATAAGGATTATTGTTCATCCTATCATCAACACTTGCTATCATAATTTATTTCACTTGTCTCATCTCATACTGCAACTAGTTAATTAAAATAAGGATTATTGTTCATCCTACTATAAGCAATTGTGTTGCATGGGTCTTTGTCTCGTGTACTATTCGAATGTACTTGGTCCAAAAGAAGTTCTTAAAGAGTTTTTGGGCCAAATATGTACAATAATTTTGTGGTCCACAATATGTACAATAATTCACATAATTCTTGATAAAAGGTCACGTCATCCAATATGTGGCTAATTTATAACCAAGTTATAACATGATGTGAGATAACATATATCATTGGAGTGGACTAGGATGAGGCTCAAGAAAATAATTGAATGCTAACACTCTTGGAAAAGTTTGAACATTCTTAAAGATGATGGGCACGATGTAGCAAATTAAAAGAATATAATATAATCGATGTGTTAATCTTCTAGTTCAAAGGCTAGCTACTACACTCAATGACAACCTTCGATAGTTCCAGAATTTGAGAATTCAACATTATTTAGTTTAAAGTTCTATAAGGCATCAAATTTCAGAAACCGACATCCCTTGAAAGATGTAGGATATTGAAGTGAAATTTGAGAGAGGTTTTTCTGGCACCATCTACTGCTATTATAATTTTCCTCATTATTCTCATGTCATACTTCAACTACCTAATTAAAATAAGGATTATTGTTCATCCTATCATCAACACTTGCTATCATAATTTATTTCACTGGTCTTATCTCATTATGCAACTAGTTACTTGAAATAAGGATTATTGTTCATCCTATTATAAGCAATTGTGTTGCATGGGTTTAGGCCTCGTGTACTATTCTAATGTACTTGGTCCAAAAGAAGTTCTTAAAGAGTTTGTGGGCCACATTTTGTGGTCCACAATATGTACAATAATTCATATAACACTTGATAAAAGGTCATGTCAGCCAATATGTGGCTAATAACCTTATAACATGATGTGCCATAACATTTATCATTGGAGTGGACTAGGATGAGGCTTGAGAAAATAATTGAATGCTAACAGTTTGGAAAAGTTTGCAAATTCTTAAAGATGATGGGCACGATCTAGCAAATTAAAATAATATATAATTGATGTGTTAAACTTCTAGCTCAAAGGCTAGCTACTACACTCAATGACAACCTTTGATAGTTCCAAAATTTGAGTTTGTCGGCCACAATATGTACAATAATTTTGTGGTCCACAATATGTACAATAATTCACATAACACTTGATAAAAGGTCATGTCAGCCAATATGTGGCTAATAACCTTATAACATGATGTACCATAACATTTATCATTGGAGTGGACTAGGATGAGGCTCGAGAAAATAATTCAATGTTAACAATCTTGGAAAAGTTTGCAAATCTGCACCCGAGGGCCTTCGGTACTAGGAGGCCCCTTGCCCGAGGGTGGGAGCCCGCACAGAAGGCCCGAGGGCCTTCCATTGCGTAATGACATGTCTGAGATTTTTCTCTTTCATAGATTCTGGACAGAATCGCTGATGCGTTTACTCAATAATGAGAATTCTGGACAACACTAGTGGTTACTTCAGATGCAAGCAAATTTTACCTCTAGAGGTGCATAAAAAATACCAAGAAAAATTGAAGACTTGGCAATACGAGTATATATAGTATATAGTATATAGAGTAAGCCATTGTTACGATTTGTGAAAGTTTATGTGTCACTCTTGAGTATTATGTGAATTTGAGCTTTGAAATGAATACTTGATATTTTTTAGATCTTCTAGCTTTCCGTGTTTCTTTTTTTTATTTCTAGGAAAGTCAAAGCTTCTAGTGATATATTAATCCCCTTGTTTGTTATATGGCTAGTAAGATACATGTAGGATTCTAAGATTTTAGCTTTGGATTACAATCACCTGGTTTGTTATGTATAATTTATTCTGGCTAGTAAGATATTTGCATGATTCTAAAGTTTTAGCTTTGGAATACATAGGCTTCTCGACAATAATTGAGAAAATTACGTAAAATCTGAAATGCAAAAGTGCTACCTTGTGGGTGCTCGATTCAAGATGATGATAACAATAATCCTTATATTAATTAACTAGTTGAAAATGACATGAGAACAATGAGGAAAATTATGATATCTAAAGTAGATGGTGCTAGAAAAACCTCTCTCAAGTTCCACTTCAATATCCTACCTACATCTTTCAAGGGATGTTGATTTTTGAAATTTGATGCCTTATAAAACCTTAAACTAAATAATGTTGCATTCTCAAATCCTAGAACTATCAAAGGTTGTCATTGAGTGTAGTAGCTAGTCTTGAAACTAGAAGATTAACACATTGAATTTGATAGACCGTGCCCATCATCTCTAAGAATTTGCAAAGATTTCCAAGATTGTTAGCATTCAACTATTTTCTTGAGCCTCACTCCAATGATAAATGTTATATGGTACATCATGTTATAGGGTTATAAATTAGCCACATATTGGCTTACATGACCTTTCATCAAGAATTATGTGAAAAATTGAGCACCTTCAATTTTAATATAATCCTTATATTAAATAACTAGTTGCATTATGAGATGAGACCAGTGAAATAAATTATGATAACAATAATCCTTATTTTAATTAACTAGTTGCATTATGACATGAGACTAGTTAATTAAAATAAGGATTATTGTTTTCATAATTTATTTCACTGGTTCATCTCATAAAGCAACTAGTTAATTAATATAAGGACTATTGTTCATCCTATCATCAACAATTGCTATCATAATTTATTTCACTAGTCTCATGTCATAATGCAACTAGTTAATTAAAATAAAGATTATTGTTCATCCTATTATAAGCAATAATTGTGTTGCATGGGCTTTTGCCTTGTGTACTATTATTGTAACTTCAACTAGTTAATTGATATAAGGTTATTGTTCATCCTATCATCAACAATTGCTATCATAAATTATTTCACTGCTCTCATGTCATAATGCAACTAGTTAATTAAAATAAGGATTATTGCTATCATTATTTATTTCACCAGTCTCATGTCATAATGCAACTAGTTAAAATAAGGATTATTGTTCATCCTATTATAAGCAATAATTGTGTTGCATGGGTTTTTGCCTCGTGTACTATGCTAATGTATTTGGTCCAAAAGAAGTTCTTAAAGAGTTTGTGGGCCACAATATTTACAATAGTTTTTCATGTGCATGATCTAAATTCTAAACCACGTATGTGCATGCCTTTGACTTTTTCCATGCATGACAAACGTACATTTAGTAGTTTCTTGACAAATTCTGATGTTTGATCATTCCCATGGATGACGGCCACTATGCGAATACATGATAGTTCTTATTCCTATAAATAGCACTTGAGAACAAGCTTTTAACCTATGATATACTTTAGTAGATTCGTATGTGGAGATATGTATAGGGTGTGTGAGTGAATACACCTAGATTTATGTTATTACTTCAAATTAAAACACAATTAAAGTATCAACTTTCAATTTGCTACTTTGAAACTACAAAATGTGATTGGATAGTTTTATGGCCCTCTCCTAAATGTACGATGATGGGTTCTAGGCCTATACATAATTTTCTTGATAGGCCTTTAGCTTACAAAATTCAAAACAACCTGTTAAGATTAATGGATACTACGAACTCATATGTCTAAAAAAAATTTACTTCTTAGAACATCGAGAGCATTAATCTCCATAATATTCCATCATGTTGTCAAGATGATTTATGAGTTGTGCCTAGTTGGTCTATTTAGATCATATTATTCATTTTCATGCACATTCATTCGTCGCCACCTCTTAATTAATAGCTTGTATCTTGTTTATACCCCTACAATAACTTGTTTACTTCAATGATTTTATTAAGTTCTATATCACTTAGGGCGCCTTTATTAGTGTTCTCACATGTGATTCACTACAATAACCACAAAACGAGTGCATAGTGATGAAAATTAGTGACGTTTGTTTTCACTAAATTGAATGTCACTCCGAGACTATTATAGTGAAATTAAATTTTTGATATAAACATCGGTTATTAAACATTGCTATGCTATTAATAAGCATCACTTTGAGACTATCAATATTTGTCACTTTACGATACGTAACCCACGACATTTCAACGGCTTTTTAGCAATGATTTGTTGAAGTACAGTACTTTGAGGACCAAAAATGGATCTTAAAAGATCCACAAGAGAGATTATGTGCTTGCTTAACAATGCATCAAAAAACTACACAGTAGATCTTGATCTAGATTAACAATTTGACACATAACAAGTATGGATAATCAATAAACAAGATCAAGACCCAAATCCGAATCTGCACGTGTGTACTACAGAGGTTGTAGAAAACTCAATGTACATAGTGAACTAGCTTGAGATTGCCAATGAGCTCCAAAAAAATTCTATCTTCTCACTATGGGAGCTTGGAGTACATAGCAAATTCGACTTCCTTCTTGAAGTTAGGTGGATTTCTAACATGTAATAAGGAAGTTAACTCACTCTTCTTGCCCTAAAATGAATCCCTAGTCTGTTTCCTAGAGTTATGCTTGGTAGGTAGCTAGTTGGTCAAAGTTTCACCTTAAACTTAGGTGTAGGCCCTATAAAGTAGGGATGGCCACCAAATAGACATGACCAACTCTCTTGACTTGACCTAACCTACATCAGGAGTGGGTTGCCACGTGGCATCTTGGCCTTCCATGTGTGGAACCCAATTATACACAATATTTACAAAGTTCTACATGGCTAGATTTGCCAAATCAGGCTATTTTTCACACTCCTTTTCAAATCTAGCTTTGGAATAATAATGTATCTATATACAATTCTAAGACCTGATCTTAACATCAGAAATGAATCATATTCAGGTTTAGAAGATGACTAATCAGCCCCCAAAGATGATGACATGATCTATCACCATATCCAAGATAGAGCATCTTTGATCTTGATCTTCTCCAAGATGAATTGAAGAGTCTTGATTCTGCCTTGCACCTTTGCACATTATTTCTTCCATGTTGAGTGAAGATGCATGACTGCAAAAGATTGGTACTTCAACCTTGAGTAGAATTAAAAAGATGATTGGAACATCTTACAAGCTGAGTTCATCACACGATTCAAAACCACCTGCTTCCTTTCTGATCCATTCCTGCAACTCGGACGAATCCATATGGACAAGAAAAATGAGTCCCTATGCAATTATATTGAATGAATCAAATTTTAAATCTATTCAAACTCTACTTCTAAACTCTCTCACTTTCCAAAAGTTTTTATTCAAATGCTTTTAGGCTAATATAACTTTGCAAAGTCAAACTCTAAGTCTAATATGAAATTGGCCTCAAATGCCATATAAACAAATGTAGCAAATATGACTAAACTAGTTGAATCTTTCACACTCCCTCTTCAACTAGTTTTAGCATGACTTTGATAACACTCCAAGTGAAGTCCTATGCTTCATGATCAAGTCTTTTCCCAATGTTTTGGTGAAGATATCAACTACATGTTCCCTTGAAGACACATGTTGAAGCTCCACCACCTTTGCCATGACTTGCTCCCTCACAAAATGATATGCCACCTCAATATGCTTGCTCCAATGATGAAAGATAGGATTGGTTGCCAAACTTTGGGCTGATTTATTGTCACAAAAGATGATTGGGCTCTCTGAAAAATCTAGCATATGAAGATCCTTGATCATCCTCTTGATCCATACCATCTCTTTTGTGCAATGTGTAAGAGCTTTGTACTCGGCCTCACTATATGACTATGAGCTAGTGACTTGTTTCTTTGACATATGTGACATAGCTCCATCACCTTTGAAAATGCAATGAGCGCTGATGGATTTCCTATCCATTAAATCTCCCGCATAGTCCAAATCTGAAAATCCAAAAAGATTAAATGATTATTCCTCATACAATATGCCAAAATCTCGAGTTCCAATGATGTACCTCAAAACTCTTTTTGCTAGCTTCCAATGCTCCTCACTAGGATCTTGCATGAATTGACTGAATCTACCAACACAGTAGCTTACATCTTATTAATTAATGGTTAGATAGATGAGTGAACCAACTGGCTTCCTATAGAGAGTAATGTCCTTGAAGGTTCTTTCACTACCTCTTATAGTTAGCTTTACATGAGACTCCATAGGTGTATCACAAGCATTTGTATCTACCATATAAAATTGTTCTAGAATAGCATTAGCATACTTCCCTTGACAAATGAAAGTAGATTGAGAAGATCTAATGACTTCTATTCCCAAAATGTAATGCAAGTTACCAAGATCATGCACCTCAAATTCCTTCTTGAGAGCAATCTTGATATCCTCCACATCTTGATTGTTTCCACCACTCAAGATGATATCATCCACATAGATTAGCAAGATGGTAATATCATTTCCTAAAAACCTATAATAAAGTGAATGATCATACTCACTCATAACAAAGCCTCGAGAGAGTAAATACATGTTAAGCTTAGCATACCAACTCCTTGGTGCTTGCTTAAGGCTACACATGGTTTGGCTTTGTAGAAGAAATGTAGCTCTCGAGTTGCTCCATGTACACTTCCTCCTCAAGATCACCATTCAAGAAAGTATTTGTAATGTCCAATTTCATAGATCCCATCCATAAAGAGTATCGAGTGGGACGATGACTCAAATGCTTACCATCTTTGCCATGGTGGGTGCAAAGGTCTCATCATAGTCAATTTCTTGTTCTTGAGCATACCCTTTTGCCATTAACCTTGTCTTGTACTTTTTGATAGATCCATCTTGGTTTTTCTTCACCTTGAAGATCCATTTGCATCCAATAGCTTTCTTGTCCTTAGGTAACTCCACCAATCTCCATGTTCCATTCTTCATTAAGAGCTTGATACTCAAGATCCATTGCTTGGATCCACTCCTCTTCTTTTCTTGCTTCATCTACACTTGTAGGTTCATCAAAAGAGGTTAGGAAAGCAACATAATTTCCAGAAACTACTTGCTTAAGGCTTTTCATCATATGTGAGCCTTGAAGGCATTTGTCTTTCTCTTGAAGTTCTCCTTTGGATTTTGACTTGAAGAAGGTCCATCATCACCATCTAAAGTAGGATCCTTTACATCAACATCAAGAATGTTAGATCCATCCACATCATCCTCTTGTAGACACTTTTTGAATATTCCCCTCATCAAAAATGAAATCTCTACCAGCAATCACTTTGTTAGTAGAAGGAATGTAAACCTTGTAGGCTTTATTCACCTCACTATATCCAACAAAAATACCTTTCCTTGAAGATGAATCCTCCTTGGTCCTATCATCAAGAGTAATGTTGACATAGCATGTGCATCCAAAAGTTCATAGAAAGTTGACGGTCGGCCTCCTCTTGAATAGCATCTCAAAAGGTGTCCTTCTATCCAAAATAGCACTCGGCCACCTATTGCACAAGAAATTGGCACACAACAAAGCCTGATCCCAAAATGGTTTATCAAGATTAGCACTTAACCTCGTGGATTTAGCACTTTCACATAAAGTCCTATTCTTCCTTTTAGCCACTCCATTTTGTTGTGGCATCCTTGGTGTTGTATACTCTCTCTTGACCACATGCTCATCACAAAAGGCCTTGAACTTTGGTAGATATTTACTGACCACCATTGTCGCTCCTAAACCACTTGATCCTTGTGGAAAATTGGTTCTCCCTTGCATTCTTGAACTTAACAAAGTCATCTTACACTTCATCTTTGCTCTTTAGTAGATAGATCCAACAAAATCTACTAAAATCATCAATGAAAGTTACATACATCTTAGTGTTAGAATTTAGCAATTTTCACATGGTTTTTGATGTATATTAGACATCTATGTGGATCCACACATGCGAGGACCTGTAGACACATGTGAAATGACACTTGTAATATTCAAATTCGTTTTGATTAGCTTTCATTTGAGTCTAATATGACATCTCCTAAATTATAGGAGTTAGGTCCTAGATTATAGAAATCTAGAAGGTCAACACAAACCACCAATGGATGATGTAGAAAACTTGATAGATCTTATCCAAAGTGGATATGGATGAGTACAATGAGTTGTCCCACATGTGCTGGATGCAGCTTAGAGAGAGATTATGGTGATTTTGTACTTGATCCATGATGGATCCATTATTGAGCTATCATGTGAAATCTCGGTTTTGTGGAGCAATCTTGATGTTTACACTCTCTTAAGCACTTTGTTTATGGATGAATGCTAAGTAAATATTTAGTAAACTATTTCTCTGTTATCAGCTGTCCTACAGTAGCTGTACTTCAAACGTGTGAAGCCGTCCCAGGATCCTGTCTTCCATTCAAAGACAAAGCACATACCTTTGAAGTACCATCACATTCAAGATTTGATCTTAAAAGGAGAGCTCCAGGTCCAGAATATAAAATCAAAAAATATGATTGCAAATCTGCTCACGAAACCGCTCGACAAGCCACTCGCTGCCAAGCAAAGAAAGGCAATTGGATTAAACGTGCAAAGCTGCAAGGTTCAAGAGGGAGTGTCAGAAATGGTGAACTCCTACAACTTTGTCGCAACACGAACAAGAAACGAAGGTCGAACGAGAAAAATTTGCGACAGTCAACGTCCTTTGACTGGAAGCACGAACGATTCGCGAATCATTCATGAATCGTAAACACACCTCCAGGACCGCAAACCACGAAGGGGCGCAAAATGAAAAACTACAAAAGAGACGAAAAGGATGAAAGCAAATTGGAGATTACGAAACAAATGAATTGGAATCTTTTGCGTTGCCAGCTAGTAGCTCAACGAGCTTGGTGTCATAGACTTCACGCCCAGTTGAAACGAATGGCAACGACGGAGACTAACTAACTAGTTGATTGGCGTCAACTAGGCTTGTGATTCTACGTTTAGCCATCTTGTAAACTCCACACTGTGGAGGTATAAACGATCCTCTTTTGGATCATAAAAAAATAATGTAAAAAGATAATTGGACTAAAGATATTTGTAAGAGACAGAGAGAGAGGGGTAGAGAGTATAGCAGAAAGAAAAAGACTAGAAACTATAGTTGTGCATGAAAGTCTGCCAACGAGCGGAACACAATGAAAGAGCATAATGTCATTCCACCAACGAGCGAGACATTGACGATCTTGCTCTAAAAACTAAACTGATAATGCAGTCGTTCTATTTTTGTGCATCTCCTTGTCTTGTGTTGTCATTTGCCAACCTTTGGGCTAATATATTGTCACAAAAGATGATTGGGAACAATAAAATTTTCAAAAAGTGAATATCCTTGATCATTCTCTTGATCCATACCATCTCCTTTGTGCAATGTGTAAGAGCTTTGTACTCGGCCTCACGACAATGAGATAGTGGCTTGTTTCTTCGACATCCATGATATAGCTCCATCACCTATGAAAATACAATGAGCACTAATGGATTTCCTATCCATTATAAGCTGATTTGGATGGAGATGCTTGCATGATCAAAAAGAAGGATATCTTGATTGTAAAAGGTAAAAGGCAAGGTAAATTGTTCAAACTAGATGCTTGTGATTGCTAACCAAGTTGGATATGTTTCAAGAGAGCAAATACCTATTCAAGAGGTTTGGCATAAAAGGATGGGGCACCTCAACTTCAAGTAATTCGAGTTAATGGCTAGAAATATGTATTTACAGATGAATCATTAGAGGTAATGGCTAGAAAGCAAGTTGTGATAGGTCTTACAAGTTCCTTAAAGAGTATCAATCATGTTTGTGAGCCTTGTGCTTTTTCAAAGTCACATAGACAACCTTATACTAGATCTAAATCTAGATCTACAAAGCCTTTTCAAATTGTACATTCAGATATTCATGGAATTACTACAATTAGCAATAGTAGAGCTAAGTGTCAAATTTCAGAGAAAAGGACTGAAATTGATCTACAAATGATCACAAAGAGTAATTGGTAGCTTGGGATCTTTATCTATATCAAGACTAGCTTCCAAATCTAGCTTCTACTTGACAATCTTTGTGATTCCAAGCAAGACCAATCAAATTATGATGACCCACGGCTTCACACGTGTGAAGTACAACTACTATACGACCTGATAATAGAAAAATAGTTTACTTAACATTTACTTAGAATTCATCCATAAACAAAGTGCTTAAGGGAGTGTAAACATCAAGATTGCTCCACAAAATCGAGATTTCACATAATAGCTCAATAATGGATCCATCATGGATCAAGTACAAAATGATCATAATATCTCTCTAAACTGCATCCAGCACGTGTGGGACAGCTCATTGTACTCATGCATATCCACTTTGGATAAAATCTATCAAGTTTGCCACATCATCCATTGGTGGTTTGTGTTGACCTTCTAGATTCCTACAATCTAGGACCTAACTCCTATAATTTAGGAGATGTCATATTAGACTCAAATGAAAGCTAATAAAAATGGATCTGAATATTACAAGTGTCATTTCACACGTGTGGACAGGTCCTCACACATGTGGATCCACATAATGTCTAATATACATAAAAAACCATGTGAAAATTGCTAAATTCTAACACTTCTCCTCAATTTTTACATGATACAACTATAATACATCTATCTACAACTCCTAAGGCTGATCTTAACTTGATAAATGAAGCCTTTGGCAAGGCTTTACTGAGTAGATCAGCAAGGCAATCTGAAGAAGACACATGATGTAGCTTGAACCTTTTCCCTCACAAAATGGTGAGCAATCTCTATGTGCTTGCTCCTTGCATGGAATTGGGATTGGTTGCTAGCGGCTTGGCTTGATTGGTTGTTGTGAAAGATTTCAGATCCTTAAGATCCAATCCACTTGAATGATCTTTGGTTAGAAAGAGAAATACACTACCAATTTCACCAATGTAGAAAAATCAGCATCTACACACAATTTTTAGATGCAAACATTAATAGAACTTGATCAAACTTGAATGAAATGATTATGTACTGATGCTGTCCGTACAAAACCAGCAAGCTACTGTATTTCACACGTGTGGATCCAAAAATAGCAAATATAGATCATTCTACACATAGAATTGCAAGTAATCACCAAGACAGTGCACCAATGGATAGTAGAACCCAAGATAGAGAAGAGAGAAGATGACTCTCTCTACGAGTTACATCCTTTTATAGCAGGTCCAAACCCTATTTGGCCACTTGGCTTTCCCACCAAAATGCTAACCCTACCAATTTTGGGTCTAGATTCAATGTACCCAACTTATTCAAATTGAATCTACTCAAACTCACATTCTATCTTTCCCACACATTCAAAAAGTGTTTATTCAAATGAAATTTAGACTAATGAACTTTGAAAAGTCAACCTCTAAGTCTAAAACAAATTTTGTCCTCAATATGCCAAATATGGAAATATTGCAAAATGTGATGAAACTAGTTGAATCTTTCACACTCCCTCTTCAACTAGTTTTAGCATAGACTTCGATAATACTCCAAGTGAAGTCCTATGCTTCATGAACAAGTCTTTTCCCAATGCTTTGGTGAAGATATCAGCTACACATTCTTTTGAAGACACATGTTGAAGCTCCACCTCCTTTGCAATGACTCGCTCCCTCACAAAATGATATTGTATCTCAATATGCTTGCTCCTAGCATGAAAGATAAGATTGGATGCCATTATTTGGGCTAATTAATTGTCACAAAAGATGATTGGGCTCTCTGAAAAATCCAGAAAGTGAAGATCCTTGATCATCCTCTTGATCCATACCATCTCCTTTGTGCAATGTGTAAGAGCTTTGTACTCGGCCTCACTAGATGACAATGAGATAGTGGCTTGTTTCTTTGACATCCATGATATAGCTCCCTCACCTATGAAAATACAATAAGAACTAATGGATTTCCTATCCATTATATCTCCAGCATAGTCCGAATCTGAAAATCCAAAAAGAATAGGTGATGATCCCTCATACAATATGCCAAAATCTTGAGTTCCAATGATGTACCTCAAACCTCGCTTTCCTAGCTTCCAATGCTCCTAGCATAGTTTTTGCCAATAGAACTTTGATCCATCATAAGAATGATCTTCTTCCTAAGAATATATCTCCTTTCAATGATCATGTAATGCTTAAAATAGAAACAACCATAATTGATATAGAGAATAGTGTCCACTTGGGATGCTTCACTATTTCTTACATCAATTTTGCATGTAAAAATGTGACTAGAACATGAAGAATCAAATAGAATGTAAATGAAATGATTCCACCATGCTTCCAACTCTGAACTCTCTGGAAAAATACAGCAAACAAACAATAAATGTGAGTGATCAACTTTTGCTTGCATGTCTCCTCCTCCTTTGTCCTTTGTTGCCTTGTATCCACCATGATACTCCATGAATGAGCCTCCATCTTCATCTTGCCTCAAGATACCATCATACCTTGATGACTTGACCATGAATGAGTGACATAATGAACCTCCAATATTTCTATCAGCAAAATCAGCCAAGAATGCTAGTACAAATCCAACATCAAAACAATGCTTACCAATGTAGCTAGTTTTACCATATCTTGACAATTTGCACACATCCACATGAAATTGCTCAAACATGAGATAGAACAAGTAAAGTAAACTTGAACAACACTTCCTTGCTGCTCCTTTGACCTTACTGCAATATGCTGCAAAAACAGATTCATAACACCTTTGCCAATTACCTCTCCTTTGATGCTCTTGACTAGCTCCAAATTGCCAACTTCCCTTTTGAATAGTTGAAGCGCTTTGAGTCAACCTCTTGATCTTCAAGTTGACCATCAAAGTCATTGAACAAACTTTGTTTTCCAGATCCATTACTTGATTTTACAGCAAGATAACATCCATCCACTTGCATAGCTCCATGTACAAAAGGAGTGTAAAAGTTACAGCTAATAAGGATCCTAAAACACTTGAAATGATGAGGGAAACAATAGATTATGATTTCATAAGATTAGCAAAAGTTGAACCATCAAAATCCATCAAAAATCTATGCTTGAACCTCACTAAATGGCCCAAATCCTTGAAGAAGGCTTCACATGTGTGAAAGTACGGCCTCCCACAGTCTGAGTACTGTACACCAGACCTACATTCAATCCTATAATCATTAGTAATCACAAGTACTCAAACAATTATAAACATAGAGCAATTGCACCATTATGAGAGAAAAAACATGAAATTGCTTGATTGATTTTGGTGAGATATCATCACCTATATATACATGATCCATCAAGGTTTTGGACAGGTATGAGTAGCCCTAAACTTATCCCTAATGCTAATTTTGGTGGATCTTTCATCCCTACCAAGTTAGGGTTGGAATCTTGGAGATCCCTCAACAATGCAAAAATTACCAAAAATAGCTCCTATTTTTTTTCCCTTGTATCTAAGCATAATTTGGACTCATTCCAAAGGTTCTAACACTTAGGTATAATTGAGAACATCCTTATGAATGGAATCCCATGCTATTTGGCACGTGTGACAAGCCACATCATGACCATCTAACTATTTACAAGTCATATGACCAAAACTAGTCAAGCTAGGATTGTGAATTTTTAACACTCCTCCTCACTATCTAGCTTGGTTCAATCATTGCTTTACTAATCACTCCAAGTGATGATCTGAACTTCATAAAAGGTGTCTTTTGAAGTGGTTTAGTAAGTAGATCAGCTACACATTCATTGCTTGGAACATGCTCCAAAGCAATCTCCTTGGCTTGCACCATTTCTCTCACAAAGTGATGGCATATCTCAATGTGCTTAGATCTTGCATGGAAGATTGGGTTAGATGCAAGGTGTTGGGCTGATATATTGTCATTGTAGATGATTGGTGCCTCCTCTGAATCCATGATCTTTAGTTCCACCAATAATCTCTTGATCCAAAGTACCTCCTTTGTAGTGGTTGTCAAAGCTTTGTACTCAGCCTCGGTTGAAGATAGAGATATAGTTTCTTGCTTTTTTGAAAGCCATGAAACCACACCTTCTCCTATGAAAGTTGAATAGGCACTTGTTGATTTCCTATCCCTCTTGTCCCCTGCAAAATCTGAATCACTAAATGCATGAAGGTTAATCACATCTCCTCTATATAGAATCCCAAAATCCAATGTACCCGAGATGTATCTTAGAATCCTCTTAGCCTTTTTCCAATGGATATTCAATGGCTTTTGCATGGATTGGCTCAACCTACATAGACTAAAGCTAAGATCTGGTCTAGTTATAGTGATCCACATTAAGGAACCTATAAGTTGCCTAAACAAAGTGATGTCCGTAAAGGATCTTTCATCATCTTCATTTGGCACTTTTACATCTTGCTCCATTGGTGTGTCAACACTTTTGCATACTTCCATCTTAAACTTCTTCAAAAGACTTTGCATAGTTTACTTGACTTATAAAGATAAAATCAGACCCTCTAAGTACTTCTATGCCTAAGATGAAGTGAAGACACCCTAGGTCTACCATCTTGAACTCTAAGGATAGATCTATCTTGATTTTTTCAATACCATCAACACTATTTCCACTAATGATGATGTCATCTACATCAATGAGTAAAAGTACAATACCAACATCATCAAACTTAATGTAAAGAGTGGGATCATATTCACTTTGAACAAAAGAAATTGAAATAAGATAGCAATGTAGTCTTGAATTCCAAGATCTCGAGGATTGCTTCAAGCCATAGATGCTTCTTTGGAGATGGCATACTTTGTTCTCCATTCCATGCTTGATGAACCCTTGTGGCTGCTCCATATAGATATCCTCTTCCAAAAAACCATTCAAGAAAGCATTAGAGACATCCATTTGACATAGAATCCATCCAAAATGTGATGCAAGTGCAATGATTAGCCTTATTGTGACCATCTTGGCCATGGGTGCAAAAGTTTCCTCATAGTCTATCCCTCTCTCTTGAGCATAACCTTTTGCAACTAATCTTGCTTTATGTTTGTTAACACTCCCATTTGCATTCAACTTAAGCTTGAAGACCCACTTGCATCCTATTACATTCCTTTGAGGTCTCTCAACAAGCAACCAAGTTTCATTCTCAATCAAGGCATCATACTCATCCAACATAGCTTTATACCATTCTTTGGAGTTCAATGCATCTTCAACATTAGATGGTTCTTCAAAACTAGATAAATCATAAGAAGTGGATGAGATACCCTCAACTTGTTGTCCTTTGCCTTGATATGTGAGCCTTGATGGCTCCACTTTTGCCCTTGAAGATCTCCTTGGTGTGTAGGTGGGTTTGGTGCTTGCTCCTCCATGAGCTCCTCCTCAAAACCAAGATCTTGCTCCTCGGCCATCTTCTTCTTGATTGTTGGAGCACTTGAGCCTTCTTCAAGCATATGCATATGATGTTCATCAAAGATGACATCCCTTGAAACAACAAATTTGTTCAAGGATGGGAGATAGACTTTGTAGCCCTTGCTTGAGCTTGCATATCCAAGCATGATCCCTCTTGTGGAAGATGGATCCTCCTTGGTTCTTGTTTCCAATGGCACATGCACATAACATATACACCCAAAAGCTTTCAAGTGATTAAGATTGGGTTTCTTTCCATACAACATCTCATAAGGAGTTTTGCCTTCAATTGCTTTGCAAGACACCCTATTCATCAAGTAGTTTGCACATACAAGAGACTCACCCCAAAAGGATTTGGACAAACAAGTATCTAATCTTAAAGCCTTAGAACATTCACATAGTGTTCTATTCCTTCTTTCAGCAACTCCATTTTGTTGAGGAGTGTAAGGACAAGAAGTCTCTTTCTTGATCCCTTCCTCCTCACAAAAGGCCTTGAACTCATTGGAGATGAATTCTCCACCATTGTCACTTCTAAGAATCTTGATGCTATGATTATGATGCTTTTCCACAAACAACTTGAACTTTACAAAAGTATCAAATACTTGAGACTTGAATGAAAGTAAGAACACCCAACAATATCTTGAGTAGTCATCAATGAAGGTTAAAAGCATGGATGAACCTCCATTAGATTTGGTGCTAGCAATGTGCACATCTGAGTGTATGAGTTCAAGAGGATGAGATGACTTTGTGATGGAGTTAGGAAACACCTTCTTATGTGCCTTGGATAAGGCACAAGCTTCACAAACCTTGTCTTCCTTCCCAATAGACCTTGATAGGCCTAAATCATACTCCTCCTTGATCATAGCCTCCATGGAACCCGAGTTGACATGTCCAAGTCTTTTGTGCCATAAAGTAAAGGTAGATATCTTGCTCTTCTCGGCCAACATGACAGCATTAGTATCCACAAATGCATCCAACTTATAAAGTTTGCCAAGTCTAGTGCCCTTAGCCACTATCTTACCCTTCTTCTTGATGAAACATTCATTTGAAGCAAAGTCAACAGTGAAACCATTGTCTACCATTTGGCCAACACTTAGTAGATTCTTTGTTATTGTAGGAATGTACAAAACACCTTCTATGTTGATCTTTTTGGAAGATCCTAAGCAAAGGGGAATGCTACCAACTCCTTCAATCTTACAAGCTTCATCATTTGCTGTATAGATAGACTTTATAGGTCCATCATAAGATAAGAGAGAAGAGAAAAACTCCCTTTTACTAGTCATGTGTGAACTAGCACCCGAGTCAATCCACCAAGGATCTTCTCCTTTGAAGCTTGTTGAAGAAAAAATATGGACATCATGAGAGAGTCCTCATGTGAACTCTCCTCCTCCTCCTCTTTGCTCATGTTGGCTTGGCTTTGATCTTGCTTCCTCTTGAAGCATTCCGAGGCATAATGCCCCATCTTGCTACAATAGTAGCACTTCACCTTTGATTTGTCCTTCTTGACTTTGGTGGTTGATGGAGATGCCTTTGAGGGTCCTTCTTGATCCTCAAGCTTTGTAGACTTCTTGAATGTTGATACTTTGCTTTTGGACTTGCCTTTGCCTTTGGTGAAGAGAGCTTGGTCATTTCCACCTTGGATGGAAAGCCTATCCATCCTCTCTTGCATTTGGCTCCTTCTTGATTCCTCGGCCATGAGTGTGCCTTGGAGTTCTTCAAGTATGGGTAGCTTACCCATAATTGCATATCCTTGAAACAAATTGTCAAATTCAAAGCTTAGACCTGTGAAAGTACTGTACTTTAGGACCATAAATGGATCTACAAAAGATCCACAAGAGTGATTGGATGCTTGCTTAACAATCTATCAAAAAACTAGACACAAAAAAGTTGATCTAGATTGGCAATTTGACAAACAACAAGCATTAACAATCAGAAGCATTGATAAACATTGAAATCCGAGCCCACACGTGTGTAATACAGGCTGTAGTACGGCCTTCAGCCTGAGAAACAAGTAAAAATTGATTTGGTTTCATTTGGATCACAAAAACTCAATGTACATAGTGAACTAGCTTGAGATTGCCAATGAGCTCCAAAAATTTTCTATCTTCTCACTATGGAGAGAGGGAATACATAGCAAATTCGACTTCCTTCTTGAAGTTAGGTGGATTTCTAGCATGTAATAAGGAAGTTAACTCACTCTCCTTGACCTAAAATGAAACCCTAGTCTATTTCCTAGAGTAATGCTTGGTAGGTAGCTAGTTGGTCAAATTTTCACCTTAAACTTAGGTGTAGGTCCTATAAAGTAGGGATGACCACCAAATAGACATGACCAACTCTCTTGACTTGACCTAACCTACATTAGGATGGGTTTCCCATGTGGCATCATGGCCTCACATGTGTGGGACCCACTTGTGTACACAATTTACACTATTCTACATGGTTTTTTATCAAGCTAGATTTGCCAATTTTTGGCAATTCTTCACACTCCTCAAATTTAGCTTGATCTATTTACAACTCTCTTGATAGATGAATGAAAGCTTTTAGAAGTGTCTAAAAAATCCAGCTACAAACAAGGAACTTTTGAGACTCCAATAGAGAATGATGTCCATGAAGGATCTTTCACCACCTCTTAGAGGATCCCTTACAACATGTTCCATAAATGTGTCTATATACATGTAGCACACTTCAAAACTAAACATCATGCCAAGCCATGGATTCCAAGGCATTTTGTGCACTTGAAGATACATCAATTAAAATATTAAGTGCATACATAATGTTACCAAAGACAACTTGTCTTGCTTGATCCATATGATTGAGCCTAGATGGCTCCATCTTGATACTCAAGGTTCTTCTTGGAGTCCTCGGGTCTTGAGCTTGCTCCTCCATTTGACTTGACTCCAAACCATCAATGAATTGAATAAGGTGTTGATCCAAAGGTGCTTCTTCAAGTTTACAAATCTTCCACTCTTGAAAGATCACATTTCCACCATTGACAAATTCTTTGGCTGAAAACAAGTAGATTCTACAATCTCTACTTGAAGAGCAAAACACTACCATTATTCCTATCATAGAAATAGGATAATCTTTGGTCCTTACATTGGAATGATCATGCTCAAAGCATGTGGACCCAAAGATTTCCAATACAAATGATGTTTCATCTTTTATGACACTATTCAAACTATTACAAAAATAGTTATCCAATGAAAATTGCTTTATCAACAACAAATGTAGATTTCAAAGCATCCCATTTCATTGTCTTGTCATACAAAGTAATAAACACCATGAATCTTAAAGGTAAGAAACAAGTCACCTCATGTCTACTAATACTTTCCAAAAAGTATTCAAAGATAGTAGACTCTCCAATGCTCACCACCCTTGCAAGATGCACACTTGAATGGACAATTTGCATGCAATTTGATGACTCGGACATTGTCATTGAGGACTCCCTTGGAACTCTCATGCTTTGAGGCTGATCCTCAAAATCTTCCTCCTTTCGATGCTCCTCCTCAATGCAAGCAAGATCACACTTTGCCAAGATCTCCTCTTGAGTGATCTCCTCCTTTGCCAAGCTCATTCTTTTAAAAGCAACACTAGCTTCCAACTTAAACAATCTTCCATGTTTAAATCCCTTTGCAATGCAAACATCATTCTTCAATATGAAGCAAACACCATGCTTAAAGTGGACATCCAAACCACTCTCTAAGAGTAGACCAACACTAAGCATATTCTTGGTGATTGATGGTACATAAAGGACATTTTCTAGATCCATGCATTTTGAGGATTCTAGATACAAAGAGATGGTGCCAACACCATCTATCCTACACTCTTCATCATTTGCAGTAAAGACAAACTTTTTAGCATCATTGAAAGAGTGTAAGGTTGAGAAAAAGTCCTTTTCACAAGACATGTGGGAGCTAGCCCCACTGTCGATCCACCAATTGTCTCTTGAATTGCTATTGCTTGTTGGTGAGGATGTAGATGCCATCAAGAATACATCTACTTCATCCTCCTCCTCCTCCTTTGCAAGGTTTCCTTGTTTGTCCTCCTCCACTTGTGCTCTTAGCCTCTTGTAGCATTCAGATGCATAATGCCCCTTCCTTCCACAAAAGAAGCATTTTTGCTTTGACTTGTCCTTTAAGCTTGATGCATCATCCTCTTCTTTGGCCTCCTTTGGATGCTTCTTCTTTCCATTGGTCTTCATTTTGCCCTTGAATGAGAAATTGGCTTTCTCATCACCATCCTGCAACGACAAGGAACTCAGCCTAGAGCATGGAGCATCCTACACTCTTCAGCCACTAATACACTGTGAAGTTTTTCTATAGTTGGCAAAGTGTCTTGGATGGCAAAACTTTGGATCAAATTTGCAAAGTCATCTCCTAGACCATTAAGGACAATTTGTACAAGCTCTTCATCATGAATCTTCTCTCCAATGGAAGCCAACTCCCTATTTAGAGACTTGATTCTGAGTACATAATCCTGTGCACTCTCCTCACTTCTCCTCATGCTTTGCAAAATTTGATTTCTAAGCATAAGAACTCTAGAAGTGTTGCTAGACTCATAGATTGATTTTAAAGACTCCCAAGCCTCTTTAGCATTAGTACAAGCTGATACTTCTCTCAACAAATCATTGCTCACATTCATCTTCACACAATGAAGTGCAAGCCTAGATCTCTTCTTGTATCTAGCTAACTCCTGTGCACCTAGAGGTTCATCTTCATCTTCAATCAAGAACTCATAAAGGTCTTGGAGCACCAAGAGTGACTCCATTCTAACCTTCCAAATAGCATAATTTGTAGAATTCAACCTCTCACTAGCTTCTAGAAGGTATGCTCCAGCAGATCCCATCTTACTAGTCACTTCTACAAACAAGAAATAGATTTGATTGACTTGAAACTCACAAAGGTCTCACACTTGCAGTGTTTCACTCAAATTTGATTTCTAATCCAACAAATGGACTTATAATCACAGTTCTATCACTCCCTCACAAAGCTGGAATGAAGATAAGATGAAGTGAAAACTACTTTCAAACAAATCTTGCCAAGAAATGGATTTGATTGTCTCTAGAAACTCACTAAGGTCTCTCTCTTGTAGTTTTTCACTCAAATTAGATTTCTAATTCAACAAATGGACTTATAATCTCAGTTCTAGCACTCCCTCACAAAGTTGGAATGAAGATAAGATGATGTGAAATCTACTTACAATCAAATCTTGCCAATTTTGGCTACTTTTGGACAAAAAAATGGCTTAATCTCTTTCTTCCTTCTTGGTGTACTTTCAAGACCTATTTTTAACCTTAATAGGACTTGAACTCAGCCTAGATTAAATAGATTCCATGAAACAAGTTCAAATATAATCAATGGCAAATGATCTTGGTAGATTATCCTAGGATCTCCACCAAAAATTACACCAACAGCTCACAAATTGAATTTTTTTGGATCAAATGAATACCATGCATTAAATGCAGGTTCAGAGGTGCCCACACATGTGGACAGTACGGATTTGGACCCCTACCAAGTTTGGGATCAAATCTCCTCACCAAAATCAAGATTCTAGCTTGCCCTCTCAAGACTAGTTTTTAGCACCAAAACTTGCTAAAAATGGATTTGCATTAGATCAATGGCTTATGCTCTTGTACTTGGCTCTGATACCATGTGAAAGTACTGTACTTTAGGACCATAAATGGATCTACAAAATATCCACAAGAGTGATTGGATGCTTGCTTAACAATCTATCAAAAAACTAGACACAAAAAAGTTGATCTAGATTGGCAATTTGACAAACAACAAGCATTAACAATCAGAAGCATTGATAAACATTGAAATCCGAGCCCACACGTGTGTAATACAGGCTGTAGTACGGCCTTCAGCCTGAGAAACAAGTAAAAATTGATTTGGTTTCATTTGGATCACAAAAACTCAATGTACATAGTGAACTAGCTTGAGATTGCCAATGAGCTCCAAAAATTTTCTATCTTCTCACTATGGAGAGAGGGAATACATAGCAAATTCGACTTCCTTCTTGAAGTTAGGTGGATTTCCAGCATGTAATAAGGAAGTTAACTCACTCTCCTTGACCTAAAATGAAACCCTAGTCTATTTCCTAGAGTAATGCTTGGTAGGTAGCTAGTTGGTCAAATTTTCACCTTAAACTTAGGTGTAGGTCCTATAAAGTAGGGATGACCACCAAATAGACATGACCAACTCTCTTGACTTGACCTAACCTACATTAGGATGGGTTTCCCATGTGGCATCATGGCCTCACATGTGTGGGACCCACTTGTGTACACAATTTACACTATTCTACATGGTTTTTTATCAAGCTAGATTTGCCAATTTTTGGCAATTCTTCACAAGTCCATTCAATATGAGTTGAACAAGCTCTTCATCCTTGATAGGATCACCTATAAAGGCTAGCTCTTTGTTCAATTCCTTTACTCTTAGGACAAAAGTATGTGCACTCTCTCCTTTCTTTTGATAGCTTCTATAGATTTGATTCTTCAAAGCTAACATTCTAGTTTGGTTCTTGGACTCATAGACCTTTTGAAAAGTCTCCCAAGCATCTTGAGCTGAAGTGCAATCTCCTACCTCTCTTAAGAGTTCATTTGCAACATTCATTTTTATGCAATGTAGTGCAACATTGCACCTCTTGATGTATTTGGCTTTTTCTTGAGGATGAATAGGTTCACCCTCCTTACCGTTTACAATTTCCATCAGATCTTGCATGATCATGATGGATTCCATTCTAACTTTCCATATGGAATAGTTAGTTTTGTTGAGCCTTTCATTAGTATCCAAAAGATATGCATTTACAGATGCCATCTAGTCTCCTAATCAAGGACTTGACACAAATGAAGCTTACTTCTATTGATTTGATTGAAGGTCTACCTTATTCCACTTCTTAGGGACCTGAAAAGATCAGTAATAGACTTCCTATAAAGATCTAAGAATGATCTCTAACAAAATCAAATCATAGAATACTAGAAACAATGCACTTGCTTGATTGAAGTAGACAATACTAGTAGAATTGCCCCTCTTTCTATAAAGAACATTAAAGCTTCCAAATGATCTGATCAAGAGTGAATTTCAGCAACCTAATATAATTCCAAAATCACTTGTAAAAGATCTAAATGGAACTTAATGAGGATGCAACACAATCTACTATACAATCACAAGCAAAAAATGATCAAAATTGATGAAAAATTGATCTAATTTGGTGCATAAGTCAAGAAATGGTTGGACTGAACCTAAATCACTTTAGGAGGTGCCTACTACACCTTAGAACAGCCTTGAAGAGTCCCCAAAACTCCGATCTTCCCTCTCCTTGAATGCTAGAAAGCCTCCTCTATGAAATCACCTCCAAAACTCGCTTAGAAATCAATGCTTGGAGCAAGCAAAACTTGCTATCTTGGTAATGTGAGTTGAATTCAACTTTGCCTCTGGTTTAAGAAACCTAAACACCTGCAAATGAAGTCACACAACACCAATCTTCAATGTATTTGACTCACTTTGAGTTCTAGAATCAATACTAGATGCTAAGATCCAATCTACACAAGATTTAGATCAAAAATTGTGATCAAATTGAATGAAAACCAAGGATTTAGCTCATTTCAGCCTTTAGGCCCTGATACCGTGTAAAAATTACAGCAATTAAGGATTCTAAAACACTTGAAATGATGAGGGAAACAATAGATTATGATTTCATAATATTAGCACAAGTTGAACCATCAAAATCCATCAAAAACCTATGCTTGAACCTCACTAAATGGCCCAAATCCTTGAAGAAGACTTCACACGTGTGAAAGTACGGCCTCCCACAGTCTGAGTACTGTACACCAGACCTACATTCAATCCTATAATCATTAGTAATCACAAGTACTCAAACAATTATGAACATAGAGAGCAATTGCACCATTATGAGAGAAAAAACATGAAATTGCTTGATTGATTTTGGTGAGATATCATCACCTATATATACATGATCCATCACGGTTTTGGGCAGGTATGAGTAGCCCTAAACTTATCCCTAATTCTAATTTTGGTGGATCTTTCATCCCTACCAAGTTAGGGTTGGAATCTTGGAGATCCCTCAACAATGCAAAAATTACCAAACATAGCTCCTATTTTTTTTCCCTTGTATCTAAGCATAATTTGGACTCATTCCAAAGGTTCTAACACTTAGTTTTACTTGAGAACATCCTTATGAATGGAATCCTATGCTATTTGGCACGTGTGACAAGCCACATCATGACCATCTAACTATTTACAAGTCATATGACCAAAACTAGTCAAGCTAGAATTGTGAATTTTTAACAGAAGATCCTCCAAAAGATGTTCCACTCTTCATAAGAGATTGATAGTCAAGATCCATTGATTGGATCCACTCCTCTTCTTTCCTTGCTTGATCTACACTTGTAGGATCATCAAAAGAGGTTAGGAAAGCAACATAATTTCCAGAAACTACTTGCTTACCCTTTTGATCATATGTGAGCCTTGAAGGTACTTGTCTTTCTCTTGATGTTCTCCTTGGCTTTTGACTTGATGAAGGTCCATCATCACCACCATCCAAAGTAGGATCCTTCTCATCAACATCAAGAATGTTAGAACCATCTACTTTACCATCAATCATGCTTGAAGACACCTTTGGAATGTTTCCCTCATCAAAAATGACATCTCTACCAACAACCACTTTGTTAGTAGAAGGAATGTAAACCTTGTAGGCTTTACTCACCTCATTATATCCAACAAAAATACCTCTTCTTGAAGATGGATCTTCCTTGGTCCTATCATCAAGAGTAATGTTGACATAGCATGTGCATCCAAAGGTTCTTAGAAAGTTGACACTCGGCCTCCTCTTGAATAGCATCTCAAAAGGTGTCCTTCCATCCAAAATCGCACTCGGCCACCTATTGCACAAGAAATTGGCACACAACAAAGCTTGATCCCAAAATGGTTTGTCAAGATTAGCACTTAACCTCATAGCTTTAGCACTTTCACATAAAGTTCTATTCTTCCTTTCAGCCACTCCATTTTGTTGTGGGGTCCTTGATGTTGTATACTCCCTCTTGATCCCATGCTCATCACAAAAGGCCTTGAACTTGTTAGATATGTACTCACCACCATTGTCACCTCTCAAGCACTTGATCTTTGTGGAAAATTGGTTCTCTCTTCCATTCTTGAATTGACAAAGACATCATACACTTCATCCATGCTCTTTAGTAGATAGATCCAACAAAATCTACTAAAATCATCAATGAATGTTACATACACCTTAGCTCCACTATTGCTAATTGTAGTAAATCCATGAGTATCCGAATGTACAAGTTGAAAAGGCTTTGTAGATCTAGAAGTAGATCTCGTATAAGGTAGTCTATGTCACTTAGACAAAGCACAAGACTCACAAACATGCTTGTCATTACTTAAGGAACTTGGAAGACCAATCACAACCTTCTTCCTTGCCATTACCTCCAATGACTTGAAGTTGAGGTGTCCCATCCTTTTGTGCCAAACCTCTTGAATAGAAATTTGCTCCCTTGCAACACATCCAACTTGGTTAGAAATAACACAAGCATCAAGTTTGAACAACTTCCCTTGCCTTTTACCTTTTCCAATCAAGACATCCTTCCTTTTGATCAAACAAGCATCTCCATCAAACTCCACCTTGAGGCCCTTACTTAGCATTTGACTCACACTAAGCATATTCTTGGTAATAGATGGAATAAACAAGACATCCTCCAAATGAACATTCCTATTTGTAGAGAGAGAAATAGGAATTGTGCCAATCCCTTTGATTGCACACTCACCATCATTGGCCGTGTAGATCACCCTCTTGTCATCTCCATATGCCAACAAAGAAGTGAAGTACTCTTTGTGAAAGGTCATGTGTGAACTTGCTCCACTATCAATCCACCAAGGATCTAGATCTCCATCATTAGCAAGCATACATGAAGACATCACAAAAACATCATCATTTGCATCTTGCACATCCAAACCATCCTCATCAAGAGTAAGATTACCTTGCTTGTCTCCTTGATCTCTCTTCTTCTTGTAGCACTCACTTGCAAAGTGTCCTTTGATGCCACAATAGAAGCACTTGAGCTTTGATCTATCCTTCTTTTTGCCACTTGAAAAAGCATCCACTTGATCTTGCCCTTTAGACCACTTGCTTTTGGTTTTGCCCTTGAATTTCCCCTTTGTGAACATAGCATCCTCTTGAAGTGTCGATGTAGATCCACCTCTTGCTTGAAGCCTATATTCCTCATTGATCAAGATCTCTTGAAGGTCCATCAAACTTGGCAAAGTCTTTTGAATAGCAATACTTTGAACAATGTTAGCATGAGCATCCAACAAGCCATTAAGAATCACGTGAATAAGCTCCCCTTCCTTAATGCTTTCATCTATGCAAGCTAACTCATCATTCAATGCTTTCATTCTCAAAACAAAAGTACTTGGACTTTCTTCATTCTTTTGTAAACAAGAAAAGATTTGCCTTCTTAGAGTCAACACTCTAGAAGTAGACTTGGATTCATAAACCTTCTTCAATGAATTCCAAGCTTCCAAAGATGATGTGCACTTACCAACTTCCTTGAGAAGTTCATTGGTAACATTCATCTTTATCATGTGTAGAGCCTTCTTGGCCCTCTTGTCATACCTCAATTGATCTTGTTGTGTTGTTGGTCTCTCCTCCAAACCTACAACAATATCCAAAACATCATTCATCTCAAGAAGTGACTCCATCCTCACTTTCCATAATGAATAGTTACTTGAGGTAAGCCTATCATTGGCTTCCAACATGACTCCAATTGAGGTTGCCATGTAGCAATGACCTGATCTTCTCTTTCAACCTGTTTCAATGCACAAAGCACTCCTTTGAACAACAACAAATGCTTTCAAAAGAAATCACCAAGATTTGAAACTATCTCACAAATTCTCTTCTAGCACTTATCCAAGCACATCACCACATAGAATCATGGAATCTTGATCAACCTATGATCTATCCTCAATCTAATGACTTTTGCCACTTCCTAAGATTGAAACACACTCAAATGAAGTCCAGCAACCTCACTATCTAGAGATCCAATCAAAATTAGGGTTTTGACAAAATGACAAAAAATTGACTATTCCAAATCTACATGCAAATGCTGAAAAATTGATATGCAATCTATAAGCCACCACTTAGGCTGAACCAATGATCCAAAAATCGGCCAAATCCAGCATGTGAATTCAAAAAATGGAATTGAACAAGTATATTGACCTATTTAGTATTTTGATCTACAAAAGATCCAATCTACAAAAGCAAAAAATCCGATTTTGGTGTAGAATCCTCTCTAGCATGCTCTAGACTTGATATCTTCACCAAATCATTGATAGATCTGATTTTCTCCTTCATAACCTGAAACACAAGCTCTGATACCATGTGAAAGATTTCATATCCTTAAGATCCAATCTACTTGAATGATCTTTGGTTAGAAAGAGAAATACACTACCAATTTCACCAATGTAGAAAAATCATCATCTACACACAATTTGAGATGCAAACACTAATAGAACTTGATCAAACTTAAATGAAATGATTATGTACTGTTGCTGTCTGTACAAAACCAGCAAGCTACTGTATTTCACACGTGTGGATCCAAAAATAACAAATATAGATCATTCTACACATAGAATTACAAGCAATCACCAAGATAGTGCACCAATGGATAGTAGAACCCAAGAGAACCATGTATAAGCATGAAATGAGATAGAGAAGAGAGAAGATGACTCTCTCCACGAGTTACATCCTTTTATAACAGGTCCAAACCCTATTTGGCCACTTGGCTTTCCCACCAAAATGCTAACCCTACCAATTTTGGGTCTAGATTCAATGTACCCAACTTATTCAAATTGAATCTACTCAAACTCGCATTCTCTCTTTCCCACACTTTCAAAAAGTGTTTATTCAAATGAAATTTTGACTAATGAACTTTTAAAAGTCAACCTCTAAGTCTAAAACAAGTTTTGACCTCAATATGCCAAATATGGAAATATTGCAAAATGTGATGAAACTAGTTGAATCTTTCACACTTCTTTGATGAAGCCCTTGGGTTGCCTCATGAAAATCTCCTCTTCCAAATATCCATTGAGAAAATCATTAGTCACATCAAGTTGACATAGAGGCCAATTGAAAGTAGTTGCAAGAGAAATAATCAACCTTATGGAAACTAGCTTAGCAACAGGAGCAAAAGTTTCATCAAAATCTCTCCCTTGGTTTGCAAAAACCCCTTTGCCATTAGCCTTGCCTTGTGTTTGTCGATGCTCCCATCTTCATTGTACTTCAACCTATAGATGCATTTGCACTCAAGTGGCTTTCTTCCATGAGGAAGATCCACAAGCTTCCATGTATGATTCTCCATAAGAGCATCATACTCCTTTTGCATGGCATCCCTCCATTCCTGTGACTCCACAGCTTCTTCAAAGAAACTTGGCTCATCAAACATAGAAGTTAGAAAAGTGTAAGAGGTAAGTGAATGTAGATCTTCCCTTTGTTCACCTTTGTCAACATAGGTGAGCCTTGAGGGCTCGACCATCCTTCTTGTAGATCTCCTTGGAGTCCTCGGATCTTGAGATAGATCTTCAAGATCTTGATCGCAAGTAGGCTCCTCCTCAGACCTTACAAGGTCCTTGACATAAGATGGATTAGAAGCTTTCACATTCAACTTGTAGTAGTTACCTTCATCAAAAGTAACATCTCTACTACTTAGTGATTGGATTATAGACTCTATATCCTTTGCTATTTTCAGCATAACCAACAAAGATCCCCTTTATAGAAGTAGGATCATCCTTTTTTCTTGTATCTAATACTTGAAAAACATAGCAAGTAGATCCGAAAATTCATAGATCTTTAGGATTTGGATTCTTACAAAATAGGGCCTCATAAGATGTTATGCCTCCAATGGGCTTACATGGCAATCTATTACACAAATAAGTTGCACAAATAATAGCCTCTCCCCAAAAGGACTTAGGTAGAGATGCATCTAACCTCAAAACCTTATCACACTCACAAAGTGTTCTATTCATCCTCTCGGCTATACCATTTTGTTGAGGACTATAAGTACATGTAAGTTCTCTCTTAATGCCATTGGATCTACAAAACTCTATCATCTTGGTGGAGATATACTCTCCACCATTATCACTCCTCAGTACTTTAATTCTAGCATCAAGTTGATTTTCAACTAGAGTTTTGATTTTAACAAAAGCTTCATACACTTTACTTTTGGAATCCAGAAGTTCAATCCAAGTGTATCTAGAGTAATCATCAATAAAAGATACATACATAGATGCACCTCCATTAGATTCTTGAGAAAAAGTGTGCACATCACTATGAATAAGATCTAATGCTTTTGTAGATCTAGTGGAAGAGATATCAAGAGGTAGCTTGTGTGCCTTTGAGAGGCTACAAGCTTCACATCTTTTTCCACACTTTGAGAGTGTTCTTGGAAGGCCGAGAGCAAGATCCTTGGTGCATAGCATTTCCATACATTTGAAGTTGGGGTGGCCCAACCTCTTATGCCAAAGCTCCACTTGATTGAGCTCCTCCTTCACCATGTTCACACTTCCAAGAAAAACATTAGCATCTAGCCCGAAAAGCCTTCCTTGCTTGAATCCCTTTACAATGCAAGTATTATTCATGATTATGGAGCAAACACCTTGCTTAAAATGGACATCTAAGCCATCATCCATCAATTGTCCTACACTTAACAAATTCTTAGTGAGTGTAGGAACATAGAGTACATTATCAAGATCTACTCTTTTAGAGGATCCAAGACTTAAGGGAATAGTTATGACTCCATCTATTCTACATTCTTGATCACTTGATGTTAGAATAGACTTTTTACAACCTACAAAAGGTACAAGAGTTGAGAAAAATTCCTTTTGGAATGTCATGTGGGAACTAGCCCCACTATCAATCGACCATGTGTCATTGGAGTAGCTCTTTGATGTTGATGTAGAAGCCATCAAGGATGAGTCCACTTCATCGTCATCTTCCTCAAGAGTGACGTTGCCTTGTTTGCTCTATCCTTGTTCATTCTTCTTCTTGAAACACTCCGATCAAAGTGCCCCTTCTTTGCACAAAAGAAGCACTTAAGTTTGGCTTTGTTCTTCTTTCCACCTTTGGAGCTTGATGGTTGATCATCATTTTTGGTCTCCTTGTGTTGGATCTTCTTCTTTGACCTTGCCTTTCCCTTGCTTGAGAAGTTGGCCTTCTCGTCACCATCATGCAACTTCAAGGATCCAATCATTTGCTTGACATGAAGGATCCTACTCTCCTCGGCCACAAGCACACTATGAAGCTTGTCAATGGAAGGTAGTGCATCTTGAATAGCAAAGCTTTGTACAAGATTGGAGAACTCATCTCCAAGACCATTCAAAATTATTTGAACAAGTTCATCATCATGAATACCCTCATTAATGATGGAAAGTTCTTTGTTGAGAGATTTTATTCTCAAGACATGCCCTTGAGCACTCTCTTCACTACCTCTAATGCTTTGAAGAACTTTGTTTCAAATCATAAGCACTCTAGAGGTATTTCTGGATCCATCAATCCCTATGCCTCCTTAGTCGAGGTACAAGATGCCACTTCCTTTAGAAGTTCATTACTAACATTCATTTCCAGGCAATGTAATGCTAGTCTAGTTCTCTTTTTGTAGCTCACTAGATCTTGCCCTCTTGAGGTTCTTCTTCCTCTCCTATGACAAGATCATACATATCTTGGAGCACAAGTAGAGAGTCCATTCTAACTTTCCAAGTTGAACAATTATTAGAATTTAGCCTTTCACTAGCCTCAAGAAGATAGGCTCCAATTGAACCCATTCTATCTAGTAACAAGTACAACAAATGTACTATTCAAAGGCTCTCCCTTCACTCTTTCTCAGAGTTTAGCTACAATTCTACTCTCTTGAATCTCACAAGACTCAAGAAGCAAGATCTATAATGATCTTGAACTCAAAAAGATTTGGGAACGTGTATTCTACACAATCTATTCACTTAGAAACTTGGATTTGATTCTTGGAAGTGCCAATGCCTTCCTATGGTGTTTAGAATGGTTTTAGTTTCACTCTTGAACTAAAAAACATAAGCCTCAAACTCTCTCTCAAGGATTTGTAGGTTTAATAAGCTTCTAACACAATTTACTCATCAAATCTATAATGGAAACAATGGATTTTTATAAGCACATCACTAGTTTCACTCTTCACAACTTGTTTGAAGCTCAAATATTGGGAAAAACACAAAGTTTTGATAAAAGTATAACTCCAGCAGCCTCTCACATGTGTGAGAAGTACATCTGAACTTTACACACTAATCTGAACCTCAACATTACAAGTAAGCTATTACAAAAGTTTGCCCTCTTTCAAAATGAATCTAGCACCAATGCTTTCACCAAAATGAAGTCTTTTTGTATCATCAACTAAGCTCTTTGACTTGGCTCTAACACCATGTCAAATTTCAGAGAAAAGGACTGAAATTGATCTACAAATGATCACAAAGAGTGATTGGTAGATTAGGATCTTGATCTATATCAAGACTAGCTTCCAAATCTAGCTTCTACTTGACAATCTTTGTGATTCCAAGCAAGAACAATCAAATTATGATGACCGATGGCACTTTGAGAGTCCATCATCATCATGCTTGGCCCCTCTCATGGTATCCCGATTGCCTCCAGCATCATCTGCAGCCACACTACCTCATTCGCGACCTTTAAAGCTGCAACATATTCAGCTTTGCAAGAGGTTGAGCCACCAAGGTTTGCTTTTTGCATATCCAGCTGATTGCAGCTTCACATGCTATTGTACATCCTCCAGTAATGGACTTATTGTCATCTTTGCAGCTCACCCAGCTTGCATCACTGTAGTGATGCAGCTCGAATCCTTTTTCTTCGTTTTCAGCTCTATAGGTTGATCCAAGATTCTGGGTACCCTGCAGATACTGTAGGATTCGTTTTGCCATTTGCCAATGTGCCATTCAAGGATTGGAAGAGAATTGGCTCAAGGCGTAAACAGAGAAAGCCAGATTGGGTCCAGTACAAATTGACAAGTACATCAGACTATCGATTAAGTTCTAAAAGGGTATACCTACCATCCTCTGTTCTTCTTCTTCCATTTTTGGGCAATCTTGGTTCGTGAGCTTGGCTCCAGCTATCGTTAGTGTGGTCTTTTCTTTGCAGTCCATCATGTGATACTGCTTTAGCACCTTTTTGGCATATTCTGACTGACTTAAGTGCATTTTGCCCTTTTTTCGATCTCTTCTGATCTCCAGCCCTAGGCATTTTGTTGCTTCTCCTAGATCTGTGATTTTGTAGCTTTCAAAAATCTAACTTTTTGTGTCTTTTATTAGCATCAAGGAATTTCCTATCATCAGCGAATTATCCACAAAAATGGTCAGTACAAAATCCTTTCCTATTCTCTTAATGTAGACATTGTAGTCTGGTTGAGTGGGATTGAAGTCTAGAGACTTCAAAAGACCATCAAGCTTTTTATATTAGGCTCGTGATGCCTTTATTAGACCGTAGATGCATCTCTGCAATCGACAGACATAATGTCTGTTGTCGGGGTCTTCATAGCCTTCAAGTGGCTTCATGAAGATTTTCTCCTCTAGATCTCAATGGAGAAAGGTTGTTTTCACGTCAATCTGGTGAATTTTCATATTGTACTGTGTGTGGTGTATGCAAGGAGTAGCCTTATGCTTGTCATCTTGATTCATGGGCCAATATGTGTCAAAATAATCGACACCATATCTCTACGTTTAGCCCTTCGCGACAAGCCTGACTTTGTAGCGGCCAATGGTGCCATCTAATTTCATCTTTTTCTTATACACCCACTTGCACTCGACTATCTTTCTGTTTTTAGGCAGTGGCACTAATGTCCATGCCTCGTTTCACCTCATTGACTCAATCTCCTCTAACATTGCCTGATTCCAGAATTCTCCCTCTGGACTCTGGATAGCTTCTTGATATGTTGTTGGCTCTTCTGTGAAGTTGCAGTATTCAAATTGCATGTCTTCGCTCCATTGAAGATTGTCAAAGTAGTAGTCTGGATGTCTTCTGTGTCTTGTTGACCTTCAAGATTCATTTCATTGCTTCTCAAACGTTTGTTGTTCGTGGAGTTGATGCTCTACTTCTTGCTGCTCTGGAGTCTGCAAGTCTGCATTCTGATTTGATGTATGTCCTCGATCTCCCTCTTGAATAGGCAGCAGTGTGAAGATCTCATGGCCTCTTTTGTCTTTCAGTCTAGGGAATGTGGACTCATCGAACTTCACATCTCTGTTTGAAACAACCTGCTTCGTGGTTGGGTTGTAGAGCCTATACACATGTGTTCCACATGATTGTTTGTTCAGATTTGTCATCGAGCTTGCTTCTTTTTTCTTTGGAAATGTGCTTGTATGCTGCACATCCAAACATACATATGTATGACAGATCAGGCTTTTTGCCTGTCCACATTTTATATGGTGTTTTGTTTTCCAACGTTGTTGTTGTAGATCTGTTCTGTAGGTGTACAGCTGCAGCTATTGCCTCAGCCCAGAACTGTCTTGGCAATTGAGCTTTTGCCATCATGCATCTGGCTCCTTTGACTAGCATTCTGTTTCTTCCTTCTATCGCACCATTGTATTTTGGTGTGTATATAGGACTGAACTGGTGATCTATCCTCTGTTCTTCGCAGAATATTGAGAATTCTGTGCTTTTGTATTCACCCCCGTTGTCAGATCTAAGGATTTGTATCTTTTTTGAGGTGTGTCACTCTACAAGTGCCACAAACTTCTTGAAGGAATCAAACACTTCGGGTGTCTTCTTCAAGTAGTAGATCATGGTCATCCGGCTGTCATCATCTATGAACATCAGAAAGTATCTCAAACTTGAGAGCAAATCCATCTTCATCGCTCCACAGACATCAGAGTGGACGAGCTCAAGAACTTCCTTGGCTCTTCTTCCCTCATGCATGAATGGATTTCGATGTTGCTTGTCTTTCTGACAAGCTTCACAGAACTCAGTTTTGGGCTTTGAAATCTTGAGACCTGTGACAATCTTTTTTCTGCTCATGTCATACAGGCTCCGCATGTTCAGATGATACATTCTCCTATGCTAGAGCTGATCTTCATTTTTTGATGCATTCAATATGCTATCAGAGTTGCTGACTATTTTTGTCTGGTAGAGGTTTCCTTCTCTACATCCAACCGCTAGCAACTTGTTTGTCGTCTTCTCAATCATACGGCAAGTGTTGTCATTGAACCAAACTCAAATGCCTAGATCTACCATCTTGGAGACAGATAGCAGATCTTTTCTTAGTGAGGGCATATAAAGTGCTCCTGGTAGCTCCGCTTGGCCTAACAGTGTTCGCAGCTATAGAGTGTCGATGCTTTTGACATCGTGTCTGCTCCCATCACCTAGAATCACTGCTCTGTTGTTTTTGAGGTCACGAAAGTCGATCAAGACCTTCTTGTTGTAGGCGATGTGTGATGTTGCTCCTGAATCAATGACTACATCATAGTCATGTTCAGGGTAGCTTGTTGAAGCTTCATCGAGTATCGTGAAAGCTTCGTCACCTCTTTCAACATCCTTTGATGACTCTGCAATGTTTGTCTTTTCAGCTTTATTCTTTCTTTTTGGTTTGAATCTACAATCGTATGCATAATGTCCTTTCTTCTTGTAGTTCATGCAAGGTATTGCTGGATTAAACTAGAATTTGTTGGCCATATGGTCTGGTTGGTGGCAGTGATCGCAAGAAGAAAATTGCTGATTCGAGGACTTCATCTTCTCGAATCTTGGCTTGCTTTTGTTTTTCTTCCTCCCTTTTGTGAAGAGAGCTTTCTCTTGATCACTGCTTCTCTCTCCTTTGTCTCTCATCAGTCTCTCATCAGCGACAAGACTGACTGCTTTGTCGAATGTCATATCTGGTAGACTTAGTATGAGCATTCTCAGGGGCTGATAGGACGTCGGTAGAGATTTCATGAAGTACATCGGCTGCTGTGGTGCTGGGACCTGGTGCTCCTTCCTTGATGCAGCGAGTTGAGCGAAGATCGTTCTGATCTTCTCAACCTGCTGATCCAACTGGTTGCCATCCCACCGTATGGATTGCAGTTGATTGTAAAGGCACATGACTGAAGCTGCAGTCCTCAATTCATACTTCTGCCTCGATCTTTCTCATGTTGCATGGCTGCTTTCACAGTCTTCAATCTGCATGAGTAGATCTTCATTTATGGATGAAACGATGATCGCACTGCACACTCATCTTTTTTGATCCATTCAGCTCTCCTCGGGTCTCCCTCTGGAGGTTGCACCTCTGAGAGCTCGGTAATTGACCAGATGCCTTCACCCTTCAGAAGCATTTTTATTTTGAATTTCCAGATTCTGTAATTTGCGCCATCACGACTGATTGCTACTCTTGTCTGGATTGTTGTAGCCATATTGTGTTGTCTGGAAGAATCACTACTGGGATATCAGTAGTGATAACCTGTGGGCTCTGATTCCATGTCGCGAAAGTGAGACTATTTTTTTTTTGTCTTCGTCTTCTTATTCGCGAACAATTTTGTGTCTTTGAATTTTCTTTTTGCCCAAAAGTTGTTTACAGGATCCCAGACACATGACTACACATCATAGAACACATTCTATTCTAGCAATCAAGACAAAATGACAGCACAAGATAGGGAGATGCACAAAAATAGAGCGACTGCATTATCAGTTTAATTTTTAGAGCGAGATTGTCAGTGTCTCACTCGTTGGCGGAGTGACATTCTGCTCTTTCGTTGTGTTCTGCTCGTTGGCAGGCTTTCATGCACAGCTTTTAGTATTTTTCTTTCTACTCTACTTGCTACCTCTCTCGTTGTGTCTCTTACATATCTCTCTCTTCAGATTATATTTTTCATTATTTTTTATATGATCTAGAGAGGATCATTTATACCTCCACAGTCTGGAGTTTACAAGATGGCTAAACGTAGAATCACAAGACTAGTTAACGCCAATCAACTAGTTAGTTAGTCTCCGTCGTTGCCATTCGTTTCAGCTGGGAATGAAGTCTATGACTCCAAGCCCGTTGAGCTGCCAGTTGGTAGCGCAAAAGATTCCTCTTCATTTGTTTTGTAATCTCCCGTTTGCTTTCGTTCTTTTCGTCTCATTCGTAGTTTTTCATTTTGCGCCCCTTCGTGGGTTGCAGTCCTGGAGGGGTGTTTACGATTCACGAATGATTCGCGAATCATTTGTGCTTCGAGTCAAAGGAAGTTGACTATCGCGAATTGTTCTCATTCGACCTTTGTCTCTTGTTCATGCTGCGACAAAGTTTCAGGAGTTCACCATTTCTGACAGTTTTGGAACCTGTGAGAATCCGAAGGAGGGCGTCCTGATCAGTTCTAGAAGATCTGAAGTGGCCGTGGATAGCCACGCTTCATCCATGGAGCCATAAGCATTCAAATGAGGCCACCATAGCTGGTAAGGAGAGAAGAAGGAGAAGAGAAGATAGGAGGAAGCCGTGAGAGAGTGGGCAGCTCGCGCGTGCCCAACGCGGCGGACAGTGTAGCGCTCCAGAGGGATTCCGTGCTTACAAGTACAAAGCTCGGTGCTCAAAATGGTTCATAGCCATTAGATCTTCTCCACATAAAATCAATCGTAGGGATTTCACGGATCAAGAGTGATGTGGATCGTCCGATCATGGAAAACCATTGGATTTAATGTGAAATGGTCATGAAGTGGCCTGACTGAAGCTGCAGTCCTCAATTCATACTTCTGCCTCATTCTTTCCCATGCTACATGGCTGCTTTCATAGTCTTCAATCTGCATGAGTAGATCTTCATTTATGGATGAAACGATGATCGCCATTGCACGCTCATCTTTTTTTATCCATTCAGCTCTCCTCGGGTCTCCCTCTGGAGGTTGCACCTCTGAGAGCTCGGTAATTGACCAGATGCCTTCGCCCTTCAGAAGCGTTTTGATTTTGAATTTCCAGATTTTGTAATTTGCGCCATCACGACTGATTGCTACTCTTGTCTGGATTGTTGTAGCCATATTGTGTTGTCTGGAAGAATCACTACTGGGATATCAGTAGTGAGAACCTGTGGGCACTGATACCATGTCGCGGAAGTGAGACTGTTTCTTTTTCATCTTCGTCTTCTTATTCGCGAACAATTTTGTGTCTTTGAATTTTCTTTTTGCCCAAAAGTTGTTTACAGGATCCCAGACACGCGACTACACATCATTGAACACATTCTATTCTAGCAATCAAGACAAAATGACAGCACAAGACAAGGAGATGCACAAAAATAGAACGACTGCATTATCAGTTTAGTTTTTAGAGTGAGATCATCAGTGTCTCACTCGTTGGCAGAGTGACATTTTGCTCTTTCGTTGTAATCTGCTCGTTGGCAGGCTTTCATGCACAGCTATAGTTTCTAGTATTTTTCTTTCTACTCTACTCGCTACCTCTCTCTCTCTGTCTCTTACATGTCTCTCTATTCAGATTATATTTTTCATTATTTTTTATATGATCCAGAGAGGATCATTTATACCTCCACAGTCTGGAGTTTACAAGATGGCTAAACGTAGAATCACAAGACTAGTTAACGCCAATCAACTAGTTAGTTAGTCTCCGTCGTTGCCATTCGTTTCAGCTGGGCATGAAGTCTATGACTCTAAGCCCGTTGAGCTGCCAGCTGGCAGCGTGAAAGATTCCTCTTCATTTGTTTCGTAATCTCCCGTTTGCTTTCGTTCTTTTTGTCTCATTCGTAGTTTTTCGTTTTGCGCCCCTTTGTGGGTTGCAGTCCTGGAGGTGTGTTTACGATTCACGAATGATTCGCGAATCGTTTGTGCTTCGAGTCAAAGGACGTTGACTATCGCGAATTGTTCTCGTTCGACCTTTGTTTCTTGTTCATGCTGTGACAAAGTTTCAGGAGTTCACCATTTCTGACAGTTTTGGAAGCTGTGAGAATCCCAAGGAGGGCACCCTGATCAGTTCTAGAAGATCTAAAGTGGCCATGGATAGCCACGCTTCATCCGTGGAGCCATAAGCATTCAAATGAGGCCACCATAGCTGGTAAGGAGAGAAGGAGGAGAAGAGAAGATAGGAGGAAGCCGTGAGAGAGTGGGCAGCTCGTGCGTGCCCTACGTGGCGGACAATGTAGCTCTCCAGAGGGATTCCGTGCTTACAAGTACAAAGCTCGGTGCTCAAAATGGTTCATAGTCATTAGATCTTCTCCACATAAAATCAATGGTAGGGATTTCACGGATCAAGACTGATGTGGATCGTCCGATCATGGAAAACCATTGGATTTAATGTGAAATGGTCATGAAGTGGCCTGAAAGGAAAAATTGCCTTCAATTGCATTAAAAATCTTCACTCTGAAAGATAGTGAAGGGGTCCGACTAGTTAAATTTGATTTGAAGGGCAAAATTTCTTCAAAAGGAATAAACAGTTCTAAAACAAGGAAAATCCCTATTTTTGGGTCCTGTTTTGACACAAACGAAAGGCTATAACCTCCAAAAAAAGGGCACCCGGATTGTACCTGCAAGTACGGTACAACAAAACAGAGTGATTGCAGTGGAGAAAGTGTTTGGAGTGTTCGGGTTTACCTGAGTTATGTGGTTATGTGGATGCAGATTGGGGAGGTGACTATGATGATCGTAGATTCACCACAGGGTATGTATTCCAGCTTTGTGGCAGTTGTTTTTCATGGTCTAGTAAGAAGCAAAGTACAATTGCTTTTTCCACCACATAAGCAGAATATAAGACAATGTGTAGTGCAGCACATGAAGCTATATGGTTGAGACAAATCTTTAAAGAAGTTGGCATGAAGCAGAATCATCCCACGACGTTACATAACGACAGTTAGAGTGACATTCAGTTAGCAAAGAATCCAGTGTTCCATGCTAGAACCAGACACATTGAGATTCAGTATCACTTTATACGTGAGAGGCTGCTGAGTCGTGAGATTCATGTTGTTTATTGTAGTACGGAAGAACAACTAGCTGATATTTTCACTAAGCCACTTGTTGGGGAAAAGTTTGATAAGTTTAGATCAAAGCTTTCTGTACTTAAAGTTTGTTGACCTTTAAAGCTATGTATATGACTGTATAAAAAGTAGACTCTACTTTAAGAAAGAGAGTTAGAATTAAAGTAGAATCACTGTGCTACTGTATTGTGGGTCCTACCAGTCGATAAGGATCAACTGGCCTTGCCACGAGGCAAGTCAACGGGACACACGTCCCGTCAATGGCAACCTGGGTCATGCATGGGTTGCCTGAGTGAACAATTGTATGTACAGTGTAATTTCATTTTGAGAAATACATTTGCTATGTGAGCTTGTTGTGAAGAGTGTTTTTGATCTCTGTGCACTTGAAGCGCTTTTGCAGCATCCACTACAAAATGTAACAATTAAAATATTTCAATAAAGTTAAGATAATATCATAAAATTAATGATATGAAAATTTAAAAGTCAGCAAAAAAATAAAGTTTTTAAAGTATTTTACCTTTCTCATCATTGGTCTTTGCTAGTTGTTTGGCAGATTTTAAGAACTCGCATGTCGAACAAACTGTCATTCGTGATTTTTTAGGAATCTTCACCAAACCAAAATCTCTCTTCAATCTGGAGAACCAAAATTTAGGATTCTGCAGGAGCTTCGGGAAGAATTCCCACAAGAAAATGAGTTCAATCCAAGAGCCATATCAAAATATATGAGCAAATGGATGCGACATAAGAGGCATGTCGTGCGAGATGCATATCGAGCAAACAAGTCAAAACCCACTAACGACAAAAACATTGATGTACACATGAGAAAAGTCGACTCACTAAAAAACACATCTAGGCGTACCTGAAATTGACTTGCGCTAATTTCTCACTCAACACTTGCTTGTCGTGCTTGCCATTGTGCCCACTACATTGATATTGTCTAGTAGATACTCATCAAATGCTTACATGCCTCCAACCGTGCGCTAAAAGCCCTTCTCTCTCTCTCTCTCTCTCTCTCTCTCTCTCTCTCTCTCTCTCTCTCTCTCTCTCTCTCTCTCTCTCTCTCTCTCTCTCTCTCTCTCTCTCTCTCTCTCTCTCTCTCTCTCTCTCTCTCTCTCTCTCTCTCCAAAATCACACAAAGAAACAAAAAACTATGCATGTGTTTGAAAAATCTGCAAACCAATGGCAAATTATTTACCAACTCAGAACGTCAAGCATTATGCAATGTGATTTGATGCATCTAACATTTACATGAATGTAAATGTCCACAAATTTAAATGTTTGAAGATGTTTAACGTGTACATATTTCAAATAAATCAACATAATATATTAAAAATCCTTGAAGCATTGTATTGAATGTGAATTACCCCTTAGATAAACCATTGCCTTATCATAAGCATAAAAGTGAGCAAAACTAGAAAAGTTTGAAATGTTAGTTTGCACTAGGAAGAATGCACTATTAGTTTGGAGTTCTTCATTGTGTAAAATTTCCTTTGTATTTTTTGGAAAGCTTAAATGGCACAATTATGTTTGTCTAAAGATAGAGCTCATTATATGAATCTTGACAAATGTGTAAGATTTGCTTACCAGAAATAAAAAGTAACAATCATGTACTTTATGCATTTATAATGTGTGCTTATCATAAATAATAAAAGTGCATCTATCAAAATTTATCAAGAAATAGTGAACTTTTCTATTTTTAATAGTCTCCAGCTATATAGTGTAAAGTAATCAAACTACTCCAAGAGATGATCAATTACATGCAGATTTTATTCATTAGTAGGTGCATGTACAGCTTTAGTACAAGTAAAAGTTGCAAAAAACATATATAGTAAACAACATCATGCTAATACAAAGGCAATGCCTCTGAGGACGGTGGATCTTATTCATAGTTTTCATGCTTACTAACGTTACATTAGGAGCAATGCATCTATGGAAACAAGTATTTGCCTTATATAAATCTTGTTTTTTCTAGATTTTTTCCAAAGCGGCTTCCATCACCAGAAATGCAGACTCCTCGATCTTGGGTTCAAACACGGTCTTCTTAGTACTGTTGTCCACTACTTCAACGCTAGTTACGCTCACACCATAATACCGACCTTTCAAAGGATATTGGAACAGAGCTCCTGATTTCAACGTCACCTCCACAGACCCACTATAGTCTATGTTAATGGTTCCTCGTCTTACTAGCGCTGTCAGATCAACTGATTGACCAGGTTGAAGAGTTCCCGACTGCTTCCATGAGACAGTTTTCTTTGTTTCAGAAGTGGTTTGATAGGTTCCTGTCACACTTACTTGCCAGCCAAACTTTCCTTCTACTTCAGCAACTAGAGGAATACCAGCCTTCACTGTTACTTCAGAATGCACTTCCAATCCTGTACTTAATGTCCAAGAGCTGGATGTGGTTATCTCTCGACTACCCCCAAATTCCCAGTTACGTGAGATGGAGCCAGTGTTTTTGTCCTTGTAGGAATCCAATGTCTCGGGGAGGATTCCCGCGGTATCAAGTGCCAAGTTTGGGTAAGAAACATTTATCAATCTAGAATTTAGAATAGGTTTCAAAAATACAAAACCCATCCTATCTATATCCGAACCAGCACCAATGTATGCACCTACGCAAATTCCAGATGCAACATCTATTGGATACTCTTGCTTTCGACCCCAATCAGTCATTCCATGATCAAAGAGCTGGTTTTGGCTGGTTTCGAACCTTATCCACCCAAGACGTTTACCTGTGAAAAAAAACATAAACTTTTGCTATCAAGTTCATGTCAATGTGCATATTAAAAACATTATCAGCAAATCATTGTCAATTATTAAGATGCTATATCCATCATTTATGTATCAACCGTATGCTCTAGTACCTGCACCATTTCCCCACAGTGACAATTTGGTAATGCGTTCTCCAGGTGCAAATGATAACTCCTTGTATGGACCAGATGGATTACCAAAGAGTCGGGAACTACTATCTGTCAACCACATCCTTATTGCTTTCACTTGCCATCCTCCAACCCACACTCCTATTCTCTCTAGAACCTTTCCATCCGAACCTCCCAGGATACTTTGTGTTGTTCCACCAGAAGCACCACCAATGATTTGAACCGGAGCATAAATGCTACCCATGACTGTCGCACAGCTACGCACAAGGGCACACAAGAACAACAATATAAACAATCACTTGAGAATGAATGCAATATCACATAGAGTGAAGTAGTAAGTAGTAGTATATATAATATATATGTTGAGCTAGTGTGTCACTCATGAGCAAAATTGACATAGTCTTGGAAATGGAGCCAACAATTTTTTATCAAAACTTCATTTTAGAGATATTTTGTAGGATGTTGACTTCTTATATAGTATATACTACTAGTTGCTACTAGTTTTTATCAAAACTACATTTTAGAGATATTTTGTAGGGGGGGGGAGGCCCTCGCCCTTGCCGAGAGAGAGGAGAGAGAAAGTTAATTCCATCGAAGAGAGGAGAGAGAATGACAGATTCCTAGGAGAGAGAAAATTGGATGGACATTATGCTCCTGGAGGTGGTTCCAAAATACAAAGGACACCTGAGCACAAGGCATTACGTTGGATGTTGTCTCCTAAAATAGAGATAATGTTTTAGCTATGTTGTTATAGCATTAAGCCATTGTGACAATTTGTGAAAGCTTGTGTGTCACTCTTAAGTATTATGTGAATTCGAATGTTGAAATGAATATTTTATATTTTTTATATCTTCTAAATTCCAATGTTTATTATTTTAAGCTTCTCAAGATATATTAATCCCCTTGTTTGTTATGTTTAAATTTTTATGGAGATACATGTAGGATTCTAATGTTTTAGCTTTGGAAAACAGTCACCTTGTTTGTTATGTATAATTTCTTATGGTCAATAAGATATATGATGATTCTAAAATTTAAGCTTTGGAATACATAGGATTCACGTGGATCGACAATAATTGAGGAAACCACGTAATATCTGATATGCAAAAGTACTACCTTGTGGGTGCTCGATAGTTCACATAATTCTTGATAAAATGTCATAAGCCATTATGTGGCTAATCTATAACCTTATAAAATGATCTACCATAACATTTATCATTGGAGTGGACTAGGATGAGGCTCTAGAAAATAGTTGAATGCTAATAGTCCTGGAAAAGTTTGATAGTCCCATAATTTGAAAATTCAACATTATTTAGTTTAAGGTTTTATAAGTCATCAAATTTCAAAAACCGACATCCCTTGAAAGATGTAGGATATTGAAGTGAAATTTGAGAGGGGGTTTTCTAGCACCATCTACTGCTATCATAATTTTCCTCATTGTTCAACTACTTAATTAATATAAGGATTATTGTTCATCCTATCATCAACACTTGCTATCATAATTTATTTCACTGGTCTCATCTCATACTGCAACTAGTTAATTAAAATAAGGATTATTGTTCATCCTACTATAAGCAATTGTGTTGCATGGGTCTTTGTCTCGTGTACTATTCGAATGTACTTGGTCCAAAAGAAGTTCTTAAAGAGTTTTTGGGCCAAATATGTACAATAATTTTGTGGTCCACAATATGTACAATAATTCACATAATTCTTGATAAAAGGTCACGTCATCCAATATGTGGCTAATTTATAACCAAGTTATAACATGATGTGACCTAACATATATCATTGGAGTGGACTAGGATGAGGCTCAAGAAAATAATTGAATGCTAACAGTCTTGGAAAAGTTTGCACATTCTTAAAGATGATGGGCACGATCTAGCAAATTAAAAGAATATAATATAATTGATGTGTTAATCTTCTAGTTCAAAGGCTAGCTACTACACTCAATGACAACCTTCGATAGTTCCAGAATTTGAGAATTCAACATTATTTAGTTTAAAGTTCTATAAGGCATCAAATTTAAGAAACCGACATCCCTTGAAAGATGTAGGATATTGAAGTGAAATTTGAGAGAGGTTTTTCTCGCACCATCTACTACTATTATAATTTTCCTCATTATTCTCATGTCATACTTCAACTACCTAATTAAAATAAGGATTATTGTTCATCCTATCATCAACACTTGCTATCATAATTTATTTCACTGGTCTTATCTCATTATGCAACTAGTTACTTGAAATAAGGATTATTGTTCATCCTATTATAAGCAATTGTGTTGCAACTCTTGAGTATTATGTGAATTTGAGCTTTGAAATGAATACTTGATATTTTTTAGATCTTCTAGCTTTCAGTGTTTCTTTTTTTTATTTCTAGGAAAGTCAAACTTCTAGTGATATATTAATTTCCTTGTTTGTTATATGGCTAGTAAGATACATGTAGGATTCTAAAATTTTAGCTTTGGATTAGAATCACCTGGTTTGTTATGTATAATTTATTCTGGCTAGTAAGATATTTGCATGATTCTAAAGTTTTAGCTTTGGAATACATAGGCTTCTCGACAATAATTGAGAAAATCACGTAAAATCTGAAATGCAAAAGTCCTACCTTGTGGGTGCTCGATTCAAGATGATGATAACAATAATCCTTATATTAATTAACTAGTTGAAAATGACATGAGAACAATGAGGAAAATTATGATATCTAAAGTAGATGGTGCTAGAAAAACCTCTCTCAAGTTTCACTTCAATATCCTACCTAAATCTTTCAAGGGATGTTGATTTTTAAAATTTGATGCCTTATAAAACCTTAAACTAAATAATGTTGCATTCTCAAATTCTAGAACTATCAAAGGTTGTCATTGAGTGTAGTAGCTAGCCTTGAAACTAGAAGATTAACACATTGATCAATTAAACTATTTTAATTTGATAGATCGTGCCCATCATCTCTAAGAATTTGCAAAGTTTTCCAAGATTGTTAGCATTCAACTATTTTCTTGAGCCTCACTCCAATGATAAATGTTATATGGTACATCATGTTATAGGGTTATAAATTAGCCACATATTGGCTTACATGACCTTTCATCAAGAATTATGTGAAAAATTGAGCACCTTCAATTTTAATATAATCCTTATATTAAATAACTAGTTGCATTATGAGATGAGACCAATGAAATAAATTATGATAACAATAATCCTTATTTTAATTAACTAGTTGCATTATGACATGAGACTAGTTAATTAAAATAAGGATTATTGTTATCATAATTTATTTCACTGGTTCATCTCATAAAGCAACTAGTTAATTGATATAAGGACTATTGTTCATCCTATCATCAACAATTGCTATCATAATTTATTTCACTAGTCTCATGTCATAATGCAACTAGTTAATTAAAATAAAGATTATTGTTCATCCTATTATAAGCAATAATTGTGTTGCATGGGCTTTTGCCTTGTGTACTATTATTGTAACTTCAACTAGTTAATTGATATAAGGTTATTGTTCATCCTATCATCAACAATTGCTATCATAAATTATTTCACTGCTCTCATGTCATAATGCAACTAGTTAATTTAAATAAGGATTATTGCTATCATTATTTATTTCACCGGTCTCATGTCATAATGCAACTAGTTAAAATAAGGATTATTGTTCATCCTATTATAAGCAATAATTGTGTTGCATGGCTTTTTGCCTCGTGTACTATGCTAATGTATTTGGTCAAAAAGTTCTTAAAGAGTTTGTGGGCCACAATATTTACAATAGTTTTTCATGTGCATGATCTAAATTCTAAACCACGTATGTGCATGCCTTTGACTTTTTCCATGCATGACAAACGTACATTTAGTAGTTTTTTGACAAATTTTGATGTTTGATCATTCCCATGGATGACGGCCACTATGCGAATACATGATAGTTCTTATTCCTATAAATAGCACTTGAGAACAAGCTTTTAACCTATGATATACTTTAGTAGATTCGTATGTGGAGATATGTATAGGGTGTGTGAGTGAATACACCTAGCTTTATGTTATTACTTCAAATTAAAACACAATTAAAGTATCAACTTTCAATTTGCTACTTTGAAACTACAAAATGTGATTGGATAGTTTTATGGCCCTCTCCTAAATGTACGATGATGGGTTCTAGGCCTATACATAATTTTCTTGATAGGCCTTTAGCTTACAAAATTCAAAACAACCTGTTAAGATTAATGGATACTACGAACTCATATGTCTAAAAAAAATTTACTTCTTAGAACATCGAGAGCATTAATCTCCATAATATTCCATCATGTTGTCAAGATGATTTATGAGTTGTGCCTAGTTGGTCTATTTAGATCATATTATTCATTTTCATGCACATTCATTCGTCGCCACCTCTTAATTAATAGCTTGTATCTTGTTTATACCCCTACAATAACTTGTTTACTTCAATGATTTTATTAAGTTCTATATCACTTAGGGCGCCTTTATTAGTGTTCTCACATGTGATTCACTACAATAACCACAAAACGAGTGCATAGTGATGAAAATTAGTGACGTTTGTTTTCACTAAATTGAATGTCACTCCGAGACTATTATAGTGAAATTAAATTTTTGATATAAACATCGGTTATTAAACATTGCTATGCTATTAATAAGCATCACTTTGAGACTATCAATATTTGTCACTTTACGATACGTAACCCACGACATTTCAACGACTTTTTAGCAATGATTTGTTGAAGTACAGTACTTTGAGGACCAAAAATGGATCTTAAAAGATCCACAAGAGAGATTATGTGCTTGCTTAACAATGCATCAAAAAACTACACAGTAGATCTTGATCTAGATTAACAATTTGACACATAACAAGTATGGATAATCAATAAACAAGATCAAGACCCAAATCCGAGTCTGCACGTGTGTACTATAGAGGCTGTAGTACGGCCTTCAAGCTGAGAAACAAGTAGAAATTGATTTGGATTCATTTTGATCACAAAAACTCAATGTACATAGTGAACTAGCTTGAGATTGTCAATGAGCTCCAAAAAAATTCTATCTTCTCACTATGGGAGCTTGGAGTACATAGCAATGCTTCAATCCATTTTTAAACGGTGTCCGATTGAGTGCACACTGACTGCAAACACCAAATAGCCTTCCTTCGGAATTTCAAAATTCCGTCTGCTGAGGTTCTAATTCAGCCGACAACTCTTGTCTCAAGCTCACTAGGCTTGTGTGTGCTAAACTCTTTGCACTAGTGCTTCTCCTTCCGTCTTCAACCCACCGTAAACCTCGAACTCTCAGAAGACAGTTCTCTCGAAGCTCTCTTCAACGACGATGTTGTACTGTGTGTACACTCCAGGTACGGCTCTGATACCAACTTAGAATTTGCTTCGAATAGGAACACAGATTATGCTACACAGTAACATAGAAATAAAACACTCTCCACAGCAAGCTCACATAGCAATTGTATTTCTCAAAGTGAAATTACACTGTACATATAGTTGTTCACTCAGGCAGCCCATTCATGACCCAAGTTGTCGTCGACGGGACGCGTGTCCCATCGACTTGCCTTGTGGCGAGGCCAACTGATCCTTATCGACTGATAAGACCCACACGTACAGTAGCACAATGATTCTACTTTAATTCTAACAGTTTGGACAGGCTCCAAACCATCATTATCAAACCTACGAGTTTTTGGATGTAATGCTTATGTGCAAATATAAGTTGTATGATCTAGTCGAGTCGAGGATATTCACCAATCAGGATATAGTCTTCATCGAAGATCACTTTATCAACCTCAAAGGTAAGGGTAAAGCTCATTTAGTTGAACTATCATACTTAATCGAATTATCAAACATTACTGTTCCCAAGTTGACTATTCCTATTGAAGGTACTAGCTTGTCCACCCCATACGAACAACTTATTGGGTTAGAAAGACAACATATCACCAATCTTGCCAATGTAGAAAAATCAGCATCTACTTTAAGAATGAGATGCAAGCTCTAATAGATCTTGATCAAACATGAACCAAAACATAAAATTTTGTCCATAAAATTACAGTAAGCTATATATTTCACAAGTGTGGTTTTGGAAATAGCAATTAATGATCATTCTACACATAGAATTGCAAGATATCACAAGTATAGTGCACCAATGGATAGTAGAACCCAAGAGAATATGTATAAGCATGAATGATATAAGAGAGAGAGAGAGAGAGAGAGAGAGAGAGAGAGAGAGAGAGAGAGAGAGAGAGAGAGAGAGAGAGAGAGAGAGAGAGAGAGAGAGAGAGAGAGAGAGAGAGAGAGAGAGAGAGTGATCCCTCTTCCCACGAGTTACATCCTTTTATAGTAGGTCCAAAATCTAAATTGCCACTTGGTTTCCCTCCATAATGAAAACCCTACTATTTTTGGGACTAGATTCAATGTACCCAACATTCAAATTTGAATCTACTAAAACTCAACTTCTATAGTTTCCCACACTTTACAATAGTATTTATTCAAATGCTTTTAGACTAATATAACTCTGAAAAGTCAGACTCTAAGTCTAATATGAAATTGGCCTCAAATGCCATATAAACAATGTAGCAAATACAAGTAAACTAGTTGAATTTCTCACACTCCCTCTTCAGCTAGTTTTAGCATGGACTTTGATAACACTCCAAGTGAAGTCCTATGCTATGAACAAGTCCTTTCCCAATGCTTTGGTGAAGATACTAGCTACACTTGCCCTTGAGGATACATATTGAAGCTCCACCTCCTTTGCTATGACTCGCTCCCTCACAAAATGATATGCCACCTCAATATGCTTGCTTCTAGCATGAAAGATAGGATTAGTTGCCAACCTTTGGGCTAATATATTGTCACAAAAGATGATTGGGATCTCTAAAATTTTCAAAAAGTGAATATCCTTGATCATTCTCTTGATCCATACCATCTCCTTTGTGCAATGTGTAAGAGCTTTGTACTCGGCCTCACGACAATGAGATAGTGGCTTGTTTCTTCGCAATCCATGATATAGCTCCATCACCTATGAAAATACAATGAGCACTAATAGATTTTCTATCCATTATAAGCTGAGTTGGATGGAGATGCTTGCATGATAAAAAAGAAGGATATCTTGATTGCAAAAGGTAAAAGGCAAGGTAACTTGTTCAAACTAGATGCTTGTGATTGCTAACCAAGTTGGATATGTTTCAAGAGAGCAAATACCTATTCAAGAGGTTTGGCATAAAAGGATGGGGCACCTCAACTTCAAGTAATTCGAGTTAATGGCCAGAAATATGTATTTACAGATGAATCATTAGAGGTAATGGCTAGAAAGCAAGTTGTGATAGGTCTTACAAGTTCCTTAAAGAGTATCAATCATGTTTGTGAGCCTTGTGCTTTTTCAAAGTCACATAGACAACCTTATACTAGATCTAAATCTAGATCTACAAAGCCTTTTCAAATTGTACATTCAGATATTCATGGAATTACTACAATTAGCAATAGTGGAGCTAAGTGTCAAATTTCAGAGAAAAGGACTGAAATTGATCTACAAATGATCACAAAGAGTGATTGGTAGCTTGGGATCTTGATCTATATCAAGACTAGGCTTCCAAATCTAGCTTCTACTTGACAATCTTTGTGATTCCAAGCAAGACCAATCAAATTATGATGACCCACGGCTTCACACATGTGAAGTACAGCTACTATACGGCCTGATAATAGAGAAATAGTTTACTTAACATTTACTTACAATTCATCCATAAACAAAGTGCTTAAGGGAGTGTAAACATCAAGATTGTTCCACAAAACCGAGATTTCACATAATAGCTCAATAATGGATCCATCATGGATCAAGTACAAAATGATCATAATATCTCTCTAAACTGCATCCAGCACGTGTCGGACAGCTCATTGTACTCATGCATATCCACTTTGGATAAAATCTATCAAGTTTGCCACATCATCCATTGGTGGTTTGTGTTGACCTTCTAGATTCCTACAATCTAGGACCTAACTCCTATAATTTAGGAGATGTCATATTAGACTCAAATGAAAGCTAATAAAAATGGATCTGAATATTACAAGTGTCATTTCACACGTGTGGACAGGTCCTCACACATGTGGAAAGCCTCTTCAACCATAGGATCTCCTTTGTTGTGGATGTTAGTGCCTTGTATTCCGATTCGGTTGAAGATAGAGAAATAGTATCTTGCTTTTTGGAAAGCCAAGACACTATGCCATTGCAAAGGAAGGTAACAAAAGCACTTGTGGACCTCCTATCCACCTTATCACCTGCAAAATCACCATCCGAATATGCCCTTAAGGCAAGATTAGATCCATCATATACAATGCCAAAGTTCTTGGTGGTCGAGATGTACCTCAACACCCTTTTTGCATTTTTCCAATGACAAACCAATGGATTTTGCATAGATTGGCTTAGTTTACCTAACTATAACTTAGATCAGGCCTAGTTATAGTAATATAGATCAAGGAGCCTACAATTCTCCTATATAGTGTGATGTCCTCAAAGGATGCTTCATCATCCCTATTGAGAACTTTTACATTTTGCTCCATAGGAGTTTCTACTCCTTTACAATCTTTCATTTCAAACTTTTCTAAGATAGAAGAAGCATATTTGGATTTACAAATAAAACTCAAATCCTTTCCTCTTGAAACTTCTATTCCTAATATGAATTGAAGATTACCAAGAAGCACCATCTTAAACTCCTTAAACAATGCTACTTTCACTTCTTGTATACCAACATGATCATTTCCACTAAGGAGAATATCATCAACATACAAAATGAGAATGATGATCTTACCATCATTGAATCTTAAGTACAAACAAGGATCATAAGCACTTACAACAAACTTAATAGAGTTCAAGAAAGTATTCAACCTAGAGTACCAAGCTCTAGGTGCTTGCTTAATCCCATAAAGGCTTGTTAGCAACAAAAACACTTTTTCCTCTTGATCTTCTTTGATGTAGCCCTCGGGTTGCCTCATGAAAATCTCCTCTTCAAAATATCCATTGAGAAAAGCATTAGTCACATCAAGTTGAAATAGAGGCCAATTGAAAGTAGTTGCAAGAGAAATAATCAACCTTATGGAAACTAGCTTAGCAACAGGAGCAAAAGGTTCATCAAAATCTCTCCCTTGGTTTGCAAGAACCTCTTTGCCACTAGCCTTGCCTTGTGTTTGTGGATGCTCCCATCTTGATTGTACTTCAACCTATAGATCCATTTGCACTCAAGTGGATTTCTTCCATGAGGAAGATCCACAAGCTTCCATGTATGATTCTCCATAAGAGCATCATACTCCTTTTGCATGGCATCCCTCCATTCCTGTGACTCCATAGCTTCTTCAAAGAAACTTGGCTCATCAAACATAGAAGTTAGAAAAGTGTAAGAGGTAAGTGAATGTAGATCTTCCCTTTGTTCACCTTTGTCAACATAGGTGAGCCTTGAGGGCTCGGCCTTCCTTCTTGAAGATCTCCTTGGAGTCCTCGGATCTTGAGTTGCATCTTCAAGACCTTGATCACATGTAGGCTCCTCCTCAGACCTTACAAGGTCCTTGACATAAGATGGATTAGAAGCTTTCTCATTCAACTTGTAGTAGTTACCTTCATCAAAAGTAACATCTCTACTACTTAGTGATTGGATTATAGACTCTATATCCTTTGCTATTTTCAGCATAACCAACAAAGATCCCCTTTATAGAAGTAGGATCATCCTTTTTTCTTGTATCTAATGCTTGAAAAACATAGCAAGTAGATCCGAAAATTCATAGATCTTTAGGATTTGGATTCTTACAAAATAGGGCCTCATAAGATGTTATGCCTCCAATGGGCTTACATGGCAATCTATTACACAAATAAGTTGCACAAATAATAGCCTCTCCCCAAAAGGACTTAGGTAGAGATGCATCTAACCTCAAAGCCTTATCACACTCACAAAGTGTTCTATTCATCCTCTCGGCTATACCATTTTGTTGAGGACTATAAGTACATATAAGTTCTCTCTTAATGCCATTGGATTTACAAAGCTCTATCATCTTGGTGGAGATATACTCTCCACCATTATCACTCCTCAGTACTTTAATTCTAGCATCAAGTTGATTTTCAACTAGAGTACAAAAGCTTCATACACTTTACTTTTGGAATCCAAAAGTTCAATCCAAGTGTATCTAGAGTAATCATCAATAAAAGATACATACATAGATGCACCTCCATTAGATTCTTGAGAAAACGAGTGCACATCACTATGAATAAGATCTAATGCTTTTGTAGATCTAGTGGAAGAGATATCAAGAGGTAGCTTGTGTGCCTTTGAGAGGCTACAAACTTCACATCTTTTTCCACACTTTGAGAGTGTTCTTGGAAGGCCGAGAGCAAGATCCTTGGTGCATAGCATTTCCATACATTTGAAGTTGGGGTGGCCCAACCTCTTATGCCAAAGCTCCACTTGATTGAGCTCCTCCTTCACCATGTTCACACTTCCAAGAAAAACATTAGCATCTAGCTTAAAAAGCCTTCCTTGCTTGAATCCCTTTACAATGCAAGTATTATTCATGATTATGGAGCAAACACCTTGCTTAAAATGGACATCTAAGCCATCATCCATCAATTGTCCTACACTTAACAAATTCTTAGTGTAGGAACATAGAGTACATTATCAAGATCTACTCTTTTAGAAAATCCAAGACTTAAGAGAGTAGTTCTCACTCCATCTATTCTACATTCTTGATCACTTGCTGTTCGAATAGACTTTTTACAACCTACAAAAGGTACAAGAGCTAAGAAAAATTCCTTTTGGAATGTTATGTGGGAACTAGCCCCACTATCAATCGACCATGTGTCATTGGAGTAGATCTTTGATGTTGATGTAGAAGCCATCAAGGATGAATCCACTTCATGCTCATCCTCCTCAAGAGTGATGTTTCCTTGTTTGCTCTATCCTTGTGCATTCTTCTTCTTGAAACACTCCGATGCAAAGTGCCCCTTCTTTCCACAAAAGAAACACTTAAGTTTGGCTTTGTTCTTCTTTCCACCTTTGGAGCTTGATGGTTGATCATCATTCTTGGTCTCCTTGTGTTGGATCTTTTTCTTTGACTTTGCCTTTCCCTTGCTTGAGAAGTTGGCCTTCTCGTCACCATCATGCAACTTCAAGGATCCAATCCTTTGCTTGACATGAAGGATCCTACTCTCCTCGGCCACAAGCACACTATGACGCTTGTCATTGGTGAACGTACAACTCCAGCAGCCTCTCACATGTGTGAGAAGTACATCTAAACTTTACACACTAATCTAAACCTCAACATTACAAGTAAGCTATTAGAAAAGTTTGCCCTCCTTCAAAATGAATCTAGCACCAATGCTTTTACCAAAATGAAGACTTTTTGGATCATCAACTAAGCTCTTTGACTTGGCTCTAATACCATGTCAAATTTCAGAGAAAAGGATTGAAATTTGACATGGTATTAGAGCCAAGTCAAATGATCTTAAAGAGTGATTGGTAGCTTAGGATCTTGATCTATATCAAGACTAGCTTCCAAATCTAGCTCCTACTTGACAATCTTTGTGATTCCAAGCAAGAACAATCAGATTATGATGACCAATGGCACTTTGAGAGCCTCTCATGGTATCCCGATTGCCTCCAACATCATCTGTAGCCACACTACCTCATTCGCGACCTTTAAAGCTACAACATATTCAGCTTTGCAAGAGGATTGAGCCACCAAGGTTTGCTTTTTGCATATCCAGTTGATTGCAGCTTCGCATGCTATTGTACATCCTCCAGAAATGGACTTGCTGTCATCTTTGCAGCTCACCCAGCTTGCATCACTATAGTGATGCAGCTCGAATTCTTTTTCTTCGTTTTCAACTCTGTAGGTTGATCCAAGATTCTGGGTACCCTGCAGATACTGTAGGATTCGTTTTGCCATTTGCCAATGTGCCATGCAAGGATTGGAAGAGAATTGGCTCAAGGCGTAAACAGAGAAAGCCAGATTGGGCCCAGTACAAATTGTCAAGTACATCAGACTATCGATTAAGTTCTGCTAGGGTATACCTACCATCCTCTGTTCTTCTTCTTCCATTTTTGGGCAATCTTGCTTCGTGAGCTTGGCTCCAGCTATCATTAGTGTGGTCTTTTCTTTGCAGTCCATCATGTGATACTGCTTTAGCACCTTTCTGGCATATTCTGACTGACTTAAGTGCATTCTGCCCTTTGTTCAATCTCTTCTGATCTCCAGCCCTAGGCATTTTGTGGCTTCTCCTAGATCTATGATTTTGTAGCTTTCAAAAATCTAACTTTTCGTGTCTTTTATTAGCATCAAGGAATTTCCTATCATCAGCGAATCATCCACGAAAATGGTCAGTATCACAAAATCCTTTCCTATTCTCTTAATGTAGACATTGTAGTCTGGTTGAGTGGGATTGAAGTCTAGAGACTTCAGAAGACTATCAAGCTTTTTATACCAAGCTCGTGATGCATGTATTAGGCCGTAGATGCATCTCTGCAATCGACAGACATATTGTCTGTTGTCGGGGTCTTCATAGCCTTTAGGTTGCTTTATGAAGATTTCCTCCTCTAGATCTCCATGGAGAAAGTTGTTTTCACGTCATTCTGGTGAATTTTTAGATTGTACTGTGTGTGGTGTATGCAAGGAGTAGCCTTATGCTTGTCATCTTGATTTATGGGCAAATATGTGTCAAAATAATCAACACCATATCTCTACGTGTAGCCCTTCGCGACAAGCCTGACTTTGTAGCGGCCAATGGTGCCATCTGATTTCATCTTTTTCTTATACACCCACTTGCACTCGACTATCTTTCTGTTTTTAGGCAGTGGCACTAATGTCCATGCCTCATTTCATCTCATTGACTCAATCTCCTCTAACATTGCCTGATTCCAAAATTCTCCATCTGGACTCTGGATAGCTTCTTGATATGTTGTTGGCTCTTCTGTGAAGCTGCAGTATTCAAATTGCATGTCTTCGTTCCATTGAAGATTGTCAAAGTAGCAGTCTGGATGTCCTCTTTGTCTTGTTGACCTTCGAGGTTCATTTCATTGCTGCTCAAACGATTGTTGGGGTTGATCCTCTGCTTCATGCTGCTCTGGAGTCTACAGGTCTGCATTCTGATTTGATGTATGTCCTCGATCTCCCTTTTGAATAGGCAGTAGTGTGAAGATCTCATGGCCTCTTTTGTCTTTCAGTCCGGGGAATGTGGACTCATCGAACTTCACATCTCTATTCGAAACAACCTTCTTCGTGGTTGGGTTGTAGAGCCTGCACACATGTATTCCATTCGAGTAGCTGACCATGATTGTTTGTTCAGATTTGTCATCGAGCTTGCTTCTTTTTCTTTGGAAATGTGCTTGTATGCTGCACATCCAAACACACATACGTATGAAAGATCAGGCTTTTTGCCTCTCCACATTTTATATGGTGTTTTGTTTTCCAACGTTGTCGTTGTAGATCTGTTCTGCAGGTGTACAGCTGCAGCTATTGCCTCAGCTTAGAACTGACCTGGCAATTGAGCTTTTGCCATCATGCATCTGGCTCTTTCGACTAGTGTTCTGTTTCTTCCTTCTACCGCACCATTGTATTTTGGTGTGTATAGAGAGTGAACTGGTGATCTATCCCCTGTTCTTCGCAGAATCTTGAGAATTCTGTGCTTTTGTATTCACCCTCATTGTCAGATCTAAGGATTTGTATCTTTTTTGAGGTGTGTCGCTCTACAAGTGCCACAAACTTCTTGAAGGAATCAAACACTTCGGGTTTCTTCTTCAAGTAGTAGATCATGGTCATCCGGCTGTAATCATCTATGAACGTCAGAAAGTATCTCAAACTTGAGAGCAAATCCATCTTCATCGGTCCACAGACATCAGAGTGGATGAGCTCAAGAACTTTCTTGGCTCTTCTTCCCTCATGCGTGAATGGATTTCGATGTTGCTTGCCTTTCTGACAAGTTGCAGAACTCAGTTTTGGGCTTTGAAATCTTGAGACCTGTGACAATCTTTTTTCTGCTCATGTCATACAGGCTCCGCATGTTCAGATGATACGTTCTCCTATGCTAGAGCTGATCTTCATTTTTTGACGCATTCAATATGCTATCAAAGTTGTTGACTATTTTTGCCTGGTAGAGGTTTCCTTCTCTACATCCAACCGTCAGCAACTTGTTTGTCATCTTCTCGATCATACGACAGGTGTTGTTGTCTTCTTGATCATACGACCAGTATTGTCGTCGAACAAAACTCAAATGCCTAGATCTACCATCTTGGAGACATATAGCAGATCTTTTCTAAGTGAGGGCACATAAAGTGCTCCTGGTAGCTCCGCTTGGCCTGACAGTGTTCGCAGCTATAGGGTGTTGATGCCTTTGACATCGTGTCTGCTCCCATCACCTAGAATCACTGCTCTATTGTTTTTGAGATCAGGAAAGTCGATCAAGACCTTCTTGTTGTAGGTTATGTGTGATGTTGCTCCTGAATCAACGACTACATCATAGTCATGTTCAGGGTAGCTTGTTGAAGCTTCATCGAGTATCCTGAAAGCTTCGTCACCTCTTTCAACATCCTTTGATGACTCTGCAATGTTTGCCTTTTCAGCTTTGTTCTTTCCTTTTGGTTTGAATCTGCAATCGTATGCAGAATGTCCTTTCTTCTTGTAGTGCATGCAAGGTATTGCTAGATTAAACTAGAATTTGTTGGCCATATGGTCTGGTTTGTGGCAGTGATCGCAGGAAGAAGATTGCTGATTCGAGGACTTCATCTTCTCGAATCTTGGCTTGCTTTTGTTTCTCTTCTTCCCTTTCGTGAAGAGAGCTTTCTCTTGATCACTGCTTCCCTCTCCTTTGTCTCTTATCAGTCTCTCATCAGCGACAAGATTGACTGCTTTGTCAAATGTCATATCTGGTAGGATTAGTATGAGCATTCTCAGGGGCTGATAGGATGTCGGTAGATATTTCATGAAGTACATCGGCTGCTGTGGTGCTGGGACCTGGTGCTCCTGTCTTGATGCAGCGAGTTGAGCGAAGATCGTTCTGATCTTCTCAACCTGCTGATCCAACTGGTTGCCATCCCACCGTATGGCTGATTGTATAGGTGCATGACTGAAGCTGCAGTCCTCAATTCATACTTATGCCTCAATCTTTCCCATATTGCATGGCTTCTTTCGCAATCTTCAATCTGCATGAGTAGATCTTCATTTATGGATGAAACGATGATCGCCATTGCATGCTCATCTTTTTTGATATATTCAGCTCTCCTCGGGTCTCCCTCTGGAGGTTCCACCTCTGAGAGCTCGGTCATCGACTAGATGCCTTCGCCCTTCAGAAGCGTTTTGATTTTGAATTTTCAGATTCTGTAATTTGCGCCATCGCGACTGATTGCTACTCTTGTCTAGATTGTTGTAGCCATATTGTGTTGTCTGGAAGAATCACTACTGGGATATCAGTAGTGATAATCTGTGGGCTCTGATACCATTTCGCGGAAGTGAGACTGTTTCTTTTTCGTCTTCGTCTTCTTATTCGCGAACAATTTTGTGTCTTTGAATTTTCTTTTTGCCCAAAAGTTGTTTACAGGATCCTAGACACGCGACTACACATCGTAGAACACATTCTATTCTAGCAATCAAGACAAAATGACAGCACAAAACAAGGATCGGTTGTTTTTCCTAGTCTAGTAAGAAGCAAAGTACAATTGCTTTTTCCTGAATAAGATCCACCGTCCTCACAGGCATTGCCTTTGTATTAGCATGAGGTTGTTTACTATATATGTTTTTTGCAACTTTTACTTGTACTAAAGCTGTACATGCACCTACTAATGAATAAAATCTGCATGTAATTGATCATCTCTTGGAGTAGTTTGATTACTTTACACTATATAGCTGGAGACTATTAAAAATAGAAAAGTTCACTATTTCTTGATAAATTTTGATAGATGCACTTTTATTATTTATGATAAGCACACATTACAAATGCATAAAGTACATGATTGTTACTTTTTATTTCTGGTAAGCAAATCTTACACATTTGTCAAGATTCATATAATGAGCTCTATCTTTAGACAAACATAATTGTGCCATTTAAGCTTTCCAAAAAATACAAAGGAAATTTTACATAATGAAGAACTCCAAACTAATAGTGCATTCTTCCTAGTGCAAACTAACATTTCAAACTTTTCTAGTTTTGCTCACTTTTATGGTTATGATAAGGCAATGGTTTATCTAAGGGGTAATTCACATTCAATACAATGCTTCCAGGATTTTTAATATATTATGTTGATTTATTTGAAATATGTACACGTTAAACATCTTCAAACATTTAAATTTGTGGACATTTACATTCATGTAAATGATAGATGCATCAAATCACATTGCATAATGCTTGACGTTCTGAGTTGGTAAATAATTTGCCCTTGGTTTGCAAATTTTTCAAACGCACGCATAGTTTTTTGTTTCTATGTGTGATTTTGGAGAGAGAGAGAGAGAGAGAGAGAGAGAGAGAGAGAGAGAGAGAGAGAGAGAGAGAGAGAGAGAGAGAGAGAGAGAGAGAGAGAGAGAGAGAGAGAGAGAGAGAGAGAGAGAGAGAGAAGGAGGGGGATTTTAGCGCACGGTTGGAGGCATGTAAGCATTTGATGAGTATCTACTAGACAATATCAATGTAGTGGGCACAATGGCAAGCACGACAAGCAAGTGTTGAGTGAGAAATTATCGCAAGTCAATTTCAGGTAAGCCTAGATGTGTTTTTTAGTAAATGTAAAAAAGAAGTTTTATGCAAGGATTTGTTGACAATTGTTGTGGTTGTTTTTATTTTAAATCGACTTTTCTCATGTGTACATCAATGTGTGTGTCATTAGCGGGTTTTGACTTGTTTGCTCGATATGCATCTCGCACGACATGCCTCTTATGTCGCATCCATTTGCTCATATATTTTGATATGGCTCTTGGATTGAACTCATTTTCTTGTGGGAATTCTTCCCGAAGCTCCTGCAGAATCCTAAATTTTGGTTCTCCAGGTTGAAGAGAGATTTTGGTTTGGTGAAGATTCCTAAAAAATCACGAATGACAATTTGTTCGACATGCGAATTCTTAAAATCTGCCAAACAACTAGCAAAGATGAGAAAGGTAAAAATTAATTTACTTTGAATACTTTAAAAACTTTATTTTTTTGCTGACTTTTAAATTTTCATATCATTAATTTTATGATATTATCTTAACTTTATTGAAATATTTTAATTGTTACATTATGTAGTGGATGCTGCAAAAGCGCTTCAAGTGCACAGAGATCAAAAACACTCTCCACAACAAGCTCACATAGCAATTGTATTTCTCAAAATGAAATTACACTGTACATATAGTTGTTCACTCAGGCGACCCATGCATGACCCAGGTTGCCATTGACGGGACGTGTGTCCCGTTGACTTGCCTCGTGGCGAGGCCAGTTGATCCTTATCGACTGGTAGGACCCACAATACAGCAGCACAGTGATTCTACTTTAATTCTAACTCTCTTTCTTAAAGTAGAGTCTACTTTCTATACAGTCATATACACAGCTTTAAAGTCAACAAACTTTAAGTACAGAAAGCTTTGATCTAAACTTATCAAACTTTTCTCCAACAAGTGGCTTAGTGAAAATATTAACTAGTTGTTCTTCTGTACTACAATGAACAACATGAATCTCACGACTCAGCAGCCTCTCACGTATAAAGTGATACTGAATCTCAATGTGTCTGGTTCTCGCATGGAACACTGGATTCTTTGCTAACTGAATGCCACTCTAACTGTCGTTATGTAACGTTGTGGGATTTTCCTGCTTCATGCCAACTTCTTTCAAGATTTGTCTCAACCATATAGCTTCATGTGCTGCACTACACATTGTCTTATATTCTGCTTCTGTGGTTTTCATGCTTACTAACGTTACATTAGGAGCAATGCATCTATGGAAACAAGTATTCGCCTTATATAAATCTTGTTTTTTCTAGATTTTTTCCAAAGCGGCTTCCATCACCAGAAATGCAGACTCCTCGATCTTGGGTTCAAACACGGCCTTCTTAGTACTGCTGTCCACTACTTCAACGCTAGTTACGCTCACACCATAATACCGACCTTTCAAAGGATATTGGAACAGAGCTCCTGATTTCAACGTCACCTCCACAGACCCACTATAGTCTATGTTAATGGTTCCTCGTCTTACTAGCGCTGTCAGATCAACTGATTGACCAGGTTGAAGAGTTCCCGACTGCTTCCATGAGACAGTTTTCTTTGTTTCAGAAGTGGTTTGATAGGTTCCTGTCACACTTACTTGCCAGCCAAACTTTCCTTCTACTTCAGCAACTAGAGGAATACCAGCCTTCACTGTTACTTCATAATGCACTTCCAATCCTGTACTTAATGTCCAAGAGCTGGATGTGGTTATTTCTCGACTACCCCCAAATTCCCAGTTACGTGAGATGGAGCCAGTGTTTTTGTCCTTGTAGGAATCCAATGTCTCGGGGAGGATCCCCGCGGTATCAAGTGCCAAGTTTGGGTAAGAAACATTTATCAATCTAGAATGTAGAATAGGTTTCAAAAATACAAAACCCATCCTATCTATATCCGAACCAGCACCAACGTATGCACCTACGCAAATTCTAGATGCAACGTCTATTGGATACTCTTGCTTTCGACCCCAATCAGTCATTCCATGATCAAAGAGCTGGTTTTGGCTGGTTTCGAACCTTATCCACCCAAGACGTGTACCTGTGAAAAAAAACATAAACTTTTGCTATCAAGTTCATGTCAACGTGCATATTAAAAACATTATCAGCAAATCATTGTCAATTATTTAGATGCTATATCCATCATTTATGTATCAACCGTATGCTCTAGTACCTGTACCATTTTCCCACAGTGACAATTTGGTAATGCGTTCTCCAGGTGCGAATGATAACTCCTCGTATGGACTAGATGGATTACCAAAGAGTCGGGAACTACTATCTGTCAACCACATCCTTATTGCTTTCACTTGCCATCCTCCAACCCACACTCCTATTCTCTCTAGAACCTTTCCATCCGAACCTCCCAGGATACTTTGTGTTGTTCCACCAGAAGCACCACCAATGATTTGAACCGGAGCATAAATGCTACCCATGACTGTCGCACAGCTACGCACAAGGGCACACAAGAACAACAATATAAACAATCACTTGAGAATGAATGCAATATCACATAGAGTGAAGTAGTAAGTAGTAGTATATATAGTATATACGTCGAGCTAGTGTGCCACTCATGAGCGAAATTGACATAGTCTTGGAAATTGAGCCAACAATTTTTTTATCAAAACTTCATTTTAGAGATATTTTGTAGGATGTTGACTTCTTATATAGTATATACTACTAGTTGCTACTAGTTTTTATCAAAACTACATTTTAGAGATATTTTGTAGGGAGGGGGGAGGGGGGGGGGGGGGGGGGGGGGGGGAGGGAGGCCCTCGCCCTTGCCGGGAGGGCCCTTGCCCGAGGGCGGGAGCCCGAGGGCAGGCCCCGGCCAGCAAGGAAGGCCCGAGGGCTTCGGGCCTTCCCCTACGTAATGCCATTGTGCGAAGGTTTTTTTTTTTCGATTTTTGGCCGTACGGCCGTACGCGTGGACCAATTTATTTTATTTTATTTTTTTTGGTTTTTTGTCGTTTTTTTTTCGCAAATTTTTTTAAGTTTGTGGTGGAATGTGGATGTGGACAGCCAATGACGGACTGCCACATATCACGTGCACATTCCACCGGAGAGAGGAGAGAGAACGTGCATTCCACCGGAGAGAGGAGAGAGAAAGTGAATTCCATCGAAGAGAGGAGAGAGAATGACAGATTCCTAGGAGAGAAAATTGGATGGACATTATGCTCCTGGAGGTGGTTCCAAAATACAAAGGACACCTGAGCACAAGGCATTACGTTGGATGTTGACTCCTGAAATAGAGATAATGTTTTAGCTATGTTGTTATAGCATTAAGCCATTGTGACGATTTGTGAAAGCTTATTTGTCACTCTTGAGTATTATGTGAATTCGAATGTTGAAATGAATATTTTATATTTTTTATATCTTCTAAATTCCAATGTTTATTATTTTAAGCTTCTCAAGATATATTAATCCCCTTGTTTGTTATGTTTAAATTTTTATGGAGATACATGTAGGATTCTAATGTTTTAGCTTTCGAAAACAGTCACCTTGTTTGTTATGTATAATTTCTTATGGTCAATAAGATATATGATGATTCTAAAATTTAAGCTTTGGAATACATAGGATTCACGTGGATCGACAATGCTTGAGGAAACCACATAAAATCTGATATGCAAAAGTACTACCTTGTGGGTGCTCGATAGTTCACATAATTCTTGATAAAATGTCATAAGCCATTATGTGGCTAATCTATAACCTTATAAAATGATCTACCATAACATTTATCATTGGAGTAGACCAGGATGAGGCTCTAGAAAATAGTTGAATGCTAACAGTCCTGGAAAAGTTTGATGGTCCCATAATTTGAAAATTCAACTTTATTTACTTTAAGGTTTTATAAGTCATCAAATTTCAAAAACTGACATCCCTTGAAAGATGTAGGATATTGAAGTGAAATTTGAGGGGGGGTTTTCTAGCACCATCTACTGCTATCATAATTTTCCTCATTGTTCAACTACTTAATTAATATAAGGATTATTGTTCATCCTATCATCAACACTTGCTATCATAATTTATTTCACTGGTCTCATCTCATACTGCAACTAGTTAATTAAAATAAGGATTATTGTTCATCCTACTATAAGCAATTGTGTTGCATGGGTCTTTGTCTCGCGTACTATTCGAATGTACTTGGTCCAAAAGAAGTTCTTAAAGAGTTTTTGGGCCAAATATGTACAATAATTTTGTGGTCCACAATATGTACAATAATTCACATAATTCCTGATAAAAGGTCACGTCATCCAATATGTGGCTAATTTATAACCAAGTTATAACATGATGTGACAAAATAATTGAATGCTAACAGTCTTGGAAAAGTTTGCACATTCTTAAAGATGATGGGCACGATCTAGCAAATTAAAAGAATATAATATAATCGATGTGTTAATCTTCTAGTTCAAGCTACTACACTCAATGACAACCTTCGATAGTTCCAGAATTTGAGAATTCAACATTATTTAGTTTAAAGTTCTATAAGGCATCAAATTTTAGAAACCGACATCCCTTGAAAGATGTAGGATATTGAAGTGAAATTTGAGAGAGGTTTTTCTAGCACCATCTACTGCTATTATGATTTCCCTCATTATTCTCATGTCATACTTCAACTACCTAATTAATATAAGGATTATTGTTCATCCTATCATCAACACTTGCTATCATAATTTATTTCACTGGTCTTATCTCATTATGCAACTAGTTACTTGAAATAAGGACTATTGTTCATCCTATTATAAGTAATTGTGTTGCATGGGTTTTGGCCTTGTGTACTATTCTAATGTACTTGGTCCAAAAGAAGTTCTTAAAGAGTTTGTGGGCCACATTTTGTGGTCCACAATATGTACAATAATTCACATAACACTTGATAAAAGGTCATGTCAGCCAATATGAAGATGGGCACGATCTAGCAAATTAAAATAATATATAATTGATTTGTTAAACTTCTAGCTCAAAGGCTAGCTACTACCCTCAATGACAACCTTTGATAGTTCCAAAATTTGAGTTTGTCGGCCACAATATGTACAATAATTTTGTGGGCCACAGTACGTACAATAATTCACATAATTCTTGATAAAAGGTGATGTCAGCCAATATGTGGCTAATTTATAACCTTCTAACATAATGTACCATAACATTTATCATTGGAGTGGACTAGGATGAGGCTCGAGAAAATAATTTAATGTTAACAGTCTTGGAAAAGTTTGCAAATTCTTAAAGATGATCTTGTAAAATAGAGTCCATGAGAGAGAGAGAGAGAGAGAGAGAGAGAGAGAGAGAGAGAGAGAGAGAGGGGGGGGGGGGGGGGGGGGGGGGGGGGGGGGGGGGGAGAAGGGAGAGGGAGAGAGATTTCATGTTTTTCATTAAAAGAACATTCTTGAGTTTTTGGAACGTGTTGTATTTTGAGCTTATTTGCTCTACATTGTTTCAAACCTGGTTCTAGAGTCCTCAACATTCATAGATTTTTCTAGGTACAATCTTAGATCACACTGTAGACGTGAGAGCTGTGATTGCAAACTATCCATAGCATTTTTGCCACCCACCTCTATTTCCCCATCACATGTCATGAAGGACATGCCCGTCGGTGTGTTTGGAACCCATGTTTCTGAGGTAAATAATGAGAGCCCTATTGCTAGCCTGTGTAGCACAGAGAAGGATGATAATGAAACTTTAGAGGATGCCACAGCTTCGGCATGTCCATTTGAAATCTACTCTTATGTTTTGTATATCATTCTCATGCATGCAAATGGAAATATTAAATTGCTTGCACTCATCTATTGTTGCATCTAGAGGATTCCATGTACCATGTGAATATTTCCATGTATGATAAACAAAACTAAAGGCCCATGTTTGTCTAGAAATGTAATATTGAATTTTAATAGAGTTTTTAAGAATCCTACATTCCAAAAGATCTCCCATATGTTGTTCTTGCTTGATATCCCTACTTAGATTAAACAAGTTATTAAACAATTGAATATCAATGATTTGCATGTCCACATTACTTTCCTTTTGATGAAGGTAAACTTTAACGTTATTTAAGTGAGCACATTTCACATATAACGATTAATGACCATTTTGTATTTTTGTATGCTATGAATATGCAAATGGAGATCTTCAAAAGACATAATTATAGGAGATATAGAACACATGTGTTTCAAAGCTATTGAGATAGTTTGTGCTTTTGAGAGATATCTCTCTCCATCATTCATGGATATCCAGATTCACCTTTTGGTTCACCTTGTTGATGAGGTAGAGCTAGTAGGCCTTGTGATTGCAAAGTGGATGTTTTTTTTGGAGGGTTTTAATAAAGTCCTAAAAGATTTCATTCCCCAACAAGTGTATGTAGAAGGAAGTGTGATTGAAGACTGGATGGCACAAGATTCTTTGTTTTACATTATAGAGTACTTGACACAATTAAATCTAGGAGCTCCAAGATTATGGCATGATAATGATGAGGAGAGCAAGAAATTAGAAAACATTCCACAAGCAAAAGAAATATGTGTGAGATTTTGAGTATATGAGAGACCAGATTTGCATGTTTATGTTATACAACACACAAGAATTATCACCTTGGATTGATTTATATGAAAAATCAAAATAGCAACAAAATATTGATAGAAGGTGGTGGCACCAATCCCATAGGGGCCATGCTTTTCCAATTGAATTAGAGTGTTTACTAATTTTGTGCTCTAGAGAATCAGTTGGTTGTTTTCTTTACTTCTTCTCTGGTTTTAGAACTGTTTCTGCCTGTTACCAGGCTACATTGGGCACTTCTTGGATGCGAACGTTCTTGTTTTTAGGCCCAAATCAAGCAGAAAGGATTGATGAACATTGTAGTAATATCCTGCCTATTAGAGGACAACTCAAGGGCATCTCTCTTGAACCGAAATCACGTGCTTCAATCCAAACATGCAGATCATGCATTCAACCAAGAAATCAGCGTGTAGAGTAGTTCAATAGCCATGAAATCCTACTTTAATGCTGCAAATCAAACTGAATCGAATGGAGAGGTTCTGCATCGACACCTCGAGGCATGGCATCAGCTAACACTTTGCCAGACCTTTAGGACCTTCATTGAGCTACACCAGTTGTCAGAAACCTTCGTCGAGAATTTTGGAAGCTATTTTCATAACACTGAAGATGCCTGCAAATTTTTGTCCAGAACTGATCAGCCAAACTAGTACTTTGTCTAATGGACCCTCTAAATTCACCTATTAAAGGGCTTAATTCAATTTCATTTCACTTGTGCTAGCGAAGCTCTTGCAAATTTTTCTCGGGACTGAACTTTCCTAAAACTTTCATACAGCTTTTTGATACACTCCATGTCTTTTCTGCTTTCAATTTTTACCTTCTGCCATCATGTCTTCTACTAATACCAGCCAATCTCCTCATTATGTCATTCATAGTAATGTTCCAACTGCAACGGACATCATGATGCTTCCTAGCGCAAGTAGGGTGGCAGAGTGGACGACCCTTGCTAAGCCTCTATTCACGACAATGGGCATCCATGAGCGTGCCTTCTCTAGCAAAATCAATGTGCAGTTTATTAATATGGATTTTAGTACCTGGACTGAGGAAAAATCCAAATTCTACATTACCTACTAGGGAGCTACCCATAAGGTGCATGTTACTGAAGATGCCCTTGCTGCCATTAGAATATCCTCAGGCACCCAATCCTCACCGAACCACAAGCATGCCATGAATGTGATCAAGCCATTTATTAACACAACCATAGAGCTTTACTGAACTAATGATGGTTATTTGCTAGAGGCCATCCGAGATCCTACCATCCATGCAGTTGCGCAACTTTTGAATAACTTTTTGATGGTTAAGAATTTCAAGAAGGAAAGAATTTCTTTTCAAATCTCGCACCGCATTGTTGAAATTAACTATAAGTTCATAAGACACCTTTGGAGCCTTATAACTGGTTTAAAACAGTCCTTGGAGAACTTAAGAGAGCTATTAAGGGTATTAACAAATAGCAGGTCGCTGCTCGATTTCTTTTGTCTTCCATTGTCATTTCATACCTAGATAATAAGATCCATGGATTTCGTGCTGACTCAGTGCTATCGATCTATGAAGAAGTAGCACCAGCCGAATCCTCCCGATAGGCATCAAGCTCACAAAGCCGCTGACAAGTACATAGTGAGATCGTTATTCCTGACTTGCCTCCTACGTCTCGTCGCCGAAATCGTCAACCAATTTCAGCTATGCTACCACCCCCTGCTGCTACTCACACTGCACTACCTGTTCCTATGAAAAATGCAAAAATAAGCTTGGTAGAGGCCAAAAATCATGTATATAGATAAACACACATGTGTGGAGCCTGTTCCCACGTGTGAAACTAGTGTACTTGTCATGTACCATAATCATATAGGATGTACATATGATTTAATTCAAGTTCTAGTGGCTAAAAAGGCCAGAAACTAGTTTTCTAGACATATGACATATGGCATCAATCTATTGACTGCATGAGCCACATCCTTTGGTTAGGTGTCATATCCCATGTGTAGAGGACAGCTTACACATGTGGAATAAGCTAAAGTAGGCAAATTTTGAGTTCTAGAAGATTTCCAAGTAGATCTCCATATAGAAGAAAAACAGACCAAAAGCGCTCAAAATAGAAGGTTTTGTCCAAGTGTCAGTTTTGCATGATGAATCATCATATGACATAGCACCTTCACACATGTGGGATCAGAGGGATGATCAGTACCACGAGCTCCCACTTATTGTATATATAGAGCCACATTTGGCCATAATCATTGTGAGACACCAATCTTGGTTTTGGAAGCAATTTTGAGTGATTCTCTCCATTTGTCTACATTTGTTTTGATTGTTTTGAGGTTCTATCAATGTGTACTTGATTTTCAGGTTGTTCAGACAGTGTTTCACACGTGTGAAACCATAAAGTACACTTACCTTCAATTAATGATTGTTCTTGTTAGGATTTTGTGTCTAGAATTGATCTAGATTGATCTTAATCTGAAGTAGATTGATAGATCAAATAATCTGACAACCAATCTCTCTTGAGGATCAGATTAGGATCTACTCTTGGTCCTTTTTGTACTTTTTCCACAGTTCCCTCAACCATCGATGCTTTCTTAGCCTCTACTTCCTCACAAGCTCAGTCTGTGACCATTGGAGATACAATTCCAATCACAGCTACTCAAGCCGCCTCACTCGCACACACTCAAGCAACTTCACCAGACACGCAGAAATTCATGGATATGTTCGATGATTCTGACCCCTAGGGGCAAATGAAATATTTGTGATGCCTTAGAGTCCACAGAGCCTAGCGCCCTCTGACCTCCAATCTCCCGGAAGAGGATTTGAACAGTTCCATGATACTACTAATACTTTTGATTCTACGTTTCAGACAGATCAACCAGAAGTTCAAGCAGATCAGACACCAGATACCATCAGGATCATTCATGCAGTCGCATTTTCGAAGCAGTTCGATGCCACCGTGCCTGAAGGATTTGAAGGAGAAGATCTCTTCGAGGAAGAAGAGCCAAAGGTAAGAACTCAAGGCCAGAACTCAAGGCCAATTTAGACCAACACCTGGAGCTGCTATTCCTCCTATTGCTGCTACAACACTCGTGGAATTTGGTGACGCTCTTGGTTTAGTCAATAACCTTGCGCGAGTGATCCAGACCATGATTGACGAGAAAATCACAATGGAGAAGCGAATCTCTGAGTTGGGATCGAAAAATACTCTAATCAGCCAGAAAGTCATCTAGTTGAATCGAAAATTGAAGGTCGTCAAACAACATGAAGCCAAGTCAAAAGCGGAGAAGGAAAAAAATCCAACAATCATCTGAAACATTGGAAGGCTATGTGGCTACTCTCCAGAATACGTTGGTGACTGTGCAAGATCAAGTAGATCAAGCCATTCAGGATGCAAAACAACAAGTATTGCTACTTCAGGGGCAATTGGACATGGCAATGCTTGATCAAAAAAGAATTTAAGATGAATTGGATGCAACCACTCTTGAACGAGACACGTTGTGGGTATTCATAGCTCCACCATATCAACGTGCATCAAAGTGACTGCAGTGCGATAATAAAGCCGTGCTATGCTGATGTGGTCTTCTGGCATTCGTAGTGGTTTATTGATATCAAGGGCTATTGGGGGTAGCCCTCGATCCCAAAAACCCTTGAGTTCTGTCAAAAATTCTACCAGGCCACAATTGTCCGCAAAATATCTGACGTCGTGATCAGGGTTGCTATGGTGCTTCTGGTAGAATACACGGCAGTTGGTGACGGACAATCTGAACAAGCTCGCTATCTTCAATCTTCTCCAATAGAAGCTAACTCCCTATTGAGAGACTTGATTCTGAGCACATAAACCTGTGCACTCTCATCACTCCTCTTCATGCTTTGTAGAATCTGATTCCTAAGCATGAGAACCCTCGAAGTGTTACTAGACTCAGATAGATTTTAAAGATTCCCAAGCCTCTTTAGCACTTTTACATGATGATACTTCTCTCAAAAGATCATTGCTTACATTCATCTTAATATAGTGAAGTGCAAGCCTAGATCTCTTCTTGTATCTCAGTAATTCATGTGCAGCTAGAGGTTCATCTTCATCATCTATAATAAACTCATAAAGATCCTGGAGCACCATGAGTGACTCCATCCTCACTTTCCAAATAGCATAATTGGAAGAATTTAACCTCTCACTAGTTTCTAGAAGGTAGGCTCTCACTGATCCCATCTTACTAGTTAAATTCTACACACAAGATATAGATTTGGTTGACTTTGAAACTCACAAAGGTTTCTAACTTGCAGTGTTTCACTCAAATGTTGACTTCTAATCCAACAGATGGACTTGTAATCACAGTTCTATCACTCCCTCACAAAGCTGGAATGAAGATAAGATGAAGTGAAAACTACTCTCAAGCAAATCTTGCCAATCTTGGCTATTTTTGGACAATAGAATGACTCTATCTCTCTCTTTCACTTTGTACTTTCTAGACCTGGTTTCCACTTTAAAAAGGTCTGAAATCAACCTAGATTAATTAGTTATCATAAATCAAATCCAAACTAATCAATGGCAAGTGATCTTGGTAGCTTATCCTAGGATTTGCACGAAAAATTACATCAAACTGTCACCAGATGAAAGTACAGTGATCCAATGAATATGGGGGTTTAAATGCTAGTTCAGAGTTGCCCACATATGTAAACATTACGGATTTTGATCCACAAAAAGTTTGGGATCAAATCCCCTCACCAATTCCAAGATACCTGCTCGCCCTTCGAATACTAGCTTTTTGCACCAAAAACCTGCTAAAACTTCAGAATTAGTTTCAAACACTGATCAATAGCCTTGTACTCAGCTCTGATAACATGTGAAAAGTACAGTACTAAGGACCATAAGTGGATCTTTGAATGATTCACAAGATTGATTGTTTGCTTGTTAAACAATCTATCAGATACTAGTCATCAGAAAACAAGATCTAGTTTAGCAGCTTGATAGAAAACAAGTAGAGTGGGATCGTCCATGGTGATGGTCAAAGAGAAGAGGTTGCTCGGGAATATGCGATCCATCTTGGCAGTATGCAACTCGACCATGGTGACAACGATTTCTGAGGCAACCTGGAGATGGGGATCTGTGAGGAGGTGGATGGTCCCCCTTGCCATGGATCGTCTCTCCAAGATTAAGGAAGCCAATGCTCACTATATGCTCAAGAGAGACGTTGATGTTCTTACATATTGATAATTTGTATGCTATGTTTCCTAGACTGATAATTTGGTTGAGTTTTACATTGCCATTGCCAGACAAATAAATGTGGAGCAGCTAAAGATATTGAGTAGGTTGCCAAACAAAGTCAAATAGCACCAATATTGTCAACATTGAACATGACAACAAACTAGTTAATTTGAAATGCCTCTCATTTTCCCTCTTATAAAACTATCTGCCCAATTGACGCGATTTCTACCAACCACGGCAGAAGAGGCTACCTATTTATTCAAAAGGACCACACATAAGATTTTGATCACTTGCTTGCTCGTGGCACTAGTTCAAATTTCCATTTTTGAGCTTGATGACCAAAATGAACTCAAGCTTCCAAGATTTCTTCCAAATTGATATTCCAAGATTTTGGTTCCATTTCCTTTCACATAAGAAAATTCCATAGGCCCTACATCATTTGAAAGCCTTTGACATCATGTGAAGGAATAGCTAAGGAAAAAAGGAAGAATTATATCTGATATTCATGAGACTGTCTTTGCCCCCAAACTATCACCAGCTAAATTTTGAGAAGAGTGACAAAACATGTCGCGAAGGCAGAAATGCGTGATGGACATAAAAGAATAGTTTCTCCACAAGGAGAGATTGATTGATTACTGACTCTCATCAAGCACCTTAAGCTAGTGAAAGCCTCTGACATCATGGGAAGGAATAGCTTGGTAAAAAAGAAGAATTCTGTTTAACATTCGTGACATTGTCTTTGTTCACAATTAAAACAGCTGGACTTTTGAAAGAGTGACAAAACATGTCATGAAGGTAGAAGATACATAACTGACATAAAAGGATAGTTTCTCCATGAGAGAATAGTGCTAGTTGTCTTATTAAATGAGGAGAGGGTAGTTGATAATCTAGTCTCATCGAGCACCCTAAGCTAGTTGTCTCATTAATGTTCATCCCAGCCCGATACATTTTATTGGTACCGTTGAATTCCCTACCTATGGTTGCAATCAACCTATTGCCTTGGGTTGCAATCAGCCTATTGCCTTGGGTTGCAATTAACCTATTCCCTACCTATGGTTGCAATCAACCTATTGCCTTGGGTTGCAATCAACCTATTGCTTTGGGTTGCAATCAACCCAAGGCAATTGGCTGCATCAACAGTACTCTGGAGCTAGCTGCCAGACATTGCACCTAACTTTGAGCCTCTGCAGATGAATCCCAGCGGTTGAATGGCACTCGAGTGGACTGTGTGTGTGTGTGTGTGTGTGTGTGTGTGTGTGTGTGAGAGAGAGAGAGAGAGAGACAGAGAGAGATGTAACTTCACTACAATGTTCAAAACACCGTATGTTGCATCCTATTGGAACAGTCTTATGGAGGTACATGTTTCAGAGCCTGCAAATGGACTCTATTAAACTTGCCACAGAGAAAACTTCAGCCAAAAGTGTCAAATCCTCATCATCGCAAACAATATGATCTCCACATACTCAAACCGTGATATCTCAATCGACAACTAACACATTCAGTGTAAATGTCTTGAGGTCCAAGAAAAACTCAATAATAGTTAAGCTTTGGAAATCTTGCAATCTTTGTTAGCCAAAAATTATGAATCTTCATGCATATTTCCACCAGGTCAACTTTTCTACTGCAACTGTTTCCTGTGCCAAGACACAACCTCCTGATATGGTAAATCGCCACCAAAAATATCAAGAGCACTGCCGACTGTGACATCTACGGAACCATTCCCTGCGTCCTTTATTAGATCGAGATCCTTGATTGAAGTTGCACCTCCAGCATATGTCACTGGAATCTATAAGCCGTTTCAACAGACTCAAAATCAGTATTCATAATTCAGGCCATGTGAATTTTTTCCTGAAGATGCTTCGTAAACGAGAAAGCTCTATATGTGCTTTGTGTCATATGTTTGCTACTAGAAATTGGCAAAGTGAAATATAATCAATCTCTAGAAAGAGTAATTGTCCAACAGAAAAGACTGAAGAACTCACAGGTGACCACTTCCCAAGAAGCCTGACAAGGTCCTCCTCTATCCCCAACCTTCAAGTATCAAATAATTGTTAGAAGTCCACAATAATAATCAATCAATGTTCTTGAATTTTAAGACATTAAACTTAAGCATTTTATAATGCGACTACTTTGTAAAGTTGTGTATTAAAAAGAAACCCCAAACATCTCATCATCCATTACATTGGTGCGTGCATCTCCACATCTATTGATTATCAATCAACAAGAAATTGACATCTTAGGATGTCGCCATATCTTAATGTGGATGTCTATTGTCCGAAATGTGAATGAGCACGAGGCAGACAAATTTGCAAAAGACAGTATCTACCTCTTTCCTTCAACATCAACCCCATGTACCAAAAACTCAGCAGCTGAGGAGGCTAAGTTGGCCAAAGTCTCTTCATTCAGAACCAACTCACTGAATCGTTGCCAACGATCTGTGACCACCACATACTCCCCATCCTGCTATCCAGCATCCAGCTTCTAAGATAATTTCAGAATGCAATTATTCTCCACAAACAGCGTCATTTATCTTTCATCATACCCCATAACCTAACCCTTTAACAACAATCTTAGTAGGCTTGTTTGAATTTTAATCTAGGATAACACCCTAACATAAACAAAGCTATGTGCAAAAGTTAACTTCATGGAGTCCACCTACACAATCCCATTCAATCAACCAAAGTGAGACACTTCAGATCTTCACAAGCACATAATAAGTGTAAGTACTAAGGGTATGCTGATAAGAGAAGGATACTAACCTTTTTTCTACAACTGAGATCCAACACTAGTCGCTGCTTCCCCACACCATGCACCAAAAGTCTTAACCTTTCTGAATCCAACCTTCCGTGGCTAAACACATACTTCAACAACCCAAAATATGAAACCAAATTGACAAACATTTCAAAACAAGGGAAGGTAGAGTAGCTGGCATCAACCTTGATAGACAAGCCTAGTAATGTAACGCTCCACACTTGCATTATAAGCCACACTAGGTAAAAGGTAACTGCAGATTCTCAACTTTAATAGTTAAGACACACAAGACGATGGCACCAACTGAGTGGAAGGGCCAAAAAGTGATTATTGTGATGAATATACTGAGCTTACAGAGGTCACAATAACATGGCTAGCTCCAGCATCCAAGTAGGAACTCGCATTGTCGAGACTGACTCCACCACCCAACTGCAAACCCCCTGTTTTCATATGACAAACTTTATTCCTTTAGCTATTTATTGAACTCACAAAAAGCCAAAGGAGCTAGGATACTCAAATAAGCGCCATAACATAATGTCCATCCCTTAGCCTGCAGCAGGAACAATTGTTGGTCCAGTTCTAATCAATCAGGTCATCCTTGCATGCCCTAAAAGCTCTGAACTTGTTGGAAACTGAAATACACCAAAATCTAGAGTCCTTGAAAGCAGATCTTACGTTTTCCAGAAGATAAACCGCAGTGAGTAATCCCAGTCTTTCTTTTGGGTATACTGCATGGATTTGAAGATGCTATTTATTTACCTTCAAGGACTTTATGCTCATCCCACCCTTTGTTTCACTTGAGACCAGGAAATTAAACTTCCAACCTTAAAGACTTTAACTAACATCAGACCTGGACAAAAGTGAGTTACTTGCCAGGATAGGCAGCCAATGCTTCCAAAGCAGCAGCTTGGCTCAATGCATCTGCACCAAGCATAATAACATGGCCACCCCACAAGCCATCCTCTTTGTACAATCTTGCAAACTCTGCAGCAGAGGTTTCTGACTCAAAATTTGTGACAAGAGTTTGGGACAAATCGGAGAGCGAAGAACCCACAATTTGCTTCACTTTCCCCTGAGATACCAGTTGATATTGATAGTGGCATGTATGAATATTCACAATGAGCTAGAGCCACATATAATTCAGATTTGGCAATATAAGGGTGAAATCTTTTAAAATAAAAATGCAACTAAAACACAGGCCATTGCTATACTCAAGGAGGCTGTATGAAACATACCTTATGAATATCGATACATGGTCGAAATAGAGCAACTGGCTCTCGCACACTCCTTGGACTGGCAGTTGCTGGAGATTGAGCGTTTGAGAATTGATCCTATGCAAAATGAAGAACTTTGAAAATTATAGTGTCCTAAAAAAACCTTACCATGCAATTGTCAGAAGCCTTAATGAACAAACACATCTGAACAACAAGTAAATCTATATGATACAAGAACTATGGAGAAGAACAAATAAAATTAAGAAAAGATAGCACACCATTATATTGAAGCTAGACAGCAAGTACAAAACATAACACAACGAGAAAACAATCACAGACAATTATCTCCAACACAAGAAGCTCTCTTTTCTCTCACCAGCAAGAGAAATAATCTCCCAACACTAGTTACTACATAAACGAAATGATGCCCCTGTTGTAGTTTCTAGAACTTACAGCTCACGTCCCTACTAGGGCCCTAGTAGACACTTAGACCCTAACATGTTTATTCAAAACCAACAAATCATTCTCTATGTGGACACATGCTAAGATGCACCGGAATCTACAAACCAGGAGCCCTTGTCCACTCTCTTTACATCACTAACACTAAAGTGTTGATAATAATGGTCAGTACCAGCACTTTCACCACTAAACTAATCTCATCGTCAACATTTTCAACAGATTAATATTCTTTGTCTATATAACCCTTTCTTTAAGGTTGGCCTATCTTTTCTTGCATTCATGAGCAGAATGCATGTATCTCCACAATACTAGCAAATTACTCTCTTTTTTGTGCCTGATAAGAAGCTGTTCCCATGTTTCTCCTCTTGATTTTCTCCAAAGATCGTCCCATTCTCATTCTCATTGCTTGCAATAAGAGCTTGCTCCTCCTATGCTCTTGATTTCAAGATTCTCTCTCCTATTTTCCTCGTGAAATAACAAACTAGACATCTTCTCAAGCTAGGAGATTTTCTCTCACCACGAGGCTTACAGCAAAATATTGGTATCACTTAGGCAAACTAATCAAATAATCGAGACAAAATCTGACTTTGCAATTTTTTTCAACCACAACATCACTTGGTTTGTCTACATCCCACCTTCCTGAGCGCATACTCATACATTGAGCAGTCTATATACCGTGCATATGCTCGACGATTTTGATCTAAGTAGCTGAAGGCTTAGTGCAATCAAAACGCATTATGGACCCTTCAACATTTTGGGACAAACGTTCCGTACCACAAAACCAAGTGCGGAACTCTTTTTCAAAAAATAAACTTCAAATATTGTGTCGTGTCGTTACTTTCACAAATTATTATGAGATATATTAAAACAATCCTTGAAAGGCCTTATATAGTATAAGTTCATATATACTCTCTCTCTCTCTCTCTCTCTCTCTCTCTCTCTCTCTCTCTCTCTCTCTCTCTCTCTCTCTCTCTCTCTCTCTCTCTCTCATTATTGCTATTTTCTTGTTAAACCTAAAAAAAACCCTAAAAATAAAAAGACAGCGCCTCGCTGTCTCTATCCTGATGCACCCCTCTCCTTCTCTCTCTTGCCCTTTTATACCTTTCTCTTTCTATGAATTTCTAAACTCACATTTTTTCTCTCTAGAAATTTCTAAATGCACGTCATTTTCAAGCATTACAAATGGACTTCAAATGCCCTATCTAAATTGTGAAACAATTTGTCAAACACAAAACTCGCATGTCAACAAGTTACAACAACATGCCATCAACGATACAAGATATTGTATTGACTTGAAATCATGAAAATACAAAAAAGTCTATACATTACAGCCATATGGCCACTTGTGCAGCAGATTGTGGAAGTACAAGTTGCCATAAGATCTGTGTGCGAACCGCATACCATATCCCTATAAAAACTCTAAAAACTACATATAAGTAGATGAAGTGCAACAATAACGAACATAAGTTCAAATTCTAGTACTATTTTCAAAAACTACTTGTGTCTTTTTATTGAATTATATGTAATTTTATTAAACTGTATCTTTGGCATAAGGGTACAACAAACTTTGACGTACTTCATAGACTAACATAGCGCACTAGCATACATGACTTATGAAAGGACGATGGAAAAATTCCACATATGGATACACTAAACAAAATTTATGTGTTCCACTCAGAAACTTTGTTTGATTCATGTCCGTAAGAGCATTCAAGGGATGAACTAGGAGGGAGGATAGGAGGGGATTAAGTTGGGGAAGCACCATTGGGTAAGAAGAAAGGAGGGAATCGACGATGACGAAGCATCGATACCAAAATCTCGAGAACCAAGATTGAGCACAAGACAAAGAAAATTGTGTAAGAAGGCACAAGGACGAGATTGAACATGAGCCAAAGGAATGGCATAAGAAGGCACGAGGAAGAGGATTAAAAACAAAGCAAAATCATAAGGCGAGCATGAGGGAGAGAACAAGTAGAGGGTAGAAGAATCAGACAAGGATGCATGAGGGAGATGATTGAGCAGTAGCAAGAATGGACAAGGAGGCTTGAGGCGAGCAATACGTAGTAGCACTGGGCAAGGAGGAATGGGGGAGAGGATCAAGCAAGACATAAAAGGGACACATGGTGAATACCGCAACCTATACCTACTTCGTTTCTTGATAATTAACATATTGCTAGAGGACTTGACAATTGACACTTGTGGGTCAACTTGTTGGATCCATCTAGATGTTCTCTTGTTGAAAGATATGTTAGACCAAACAATCATCAATTTTGCTTAAAATAGTACCACTTACCAAATTATTCTTTTTGATCAAGGTAATGCTTGAAAGTCACTAGTCAATCTTTGTAAGCTAGAGACACTCATTTGGCGTGAGCTTATGATCATCTAATGGCTTGAACAAACTACTTATCTCAAATAGTTGCATCACCACAGTTGGCTCTAAGAGGAAAATCACCATATAATCTAATTTTTAAAAGTGAGCTTGATAGTCTTTAAATTCATCGTATGAATCTTTAAAATTCAGCTCGCTTTAATCTTCGTACTCTTGATGTTTAAACCTCACCCATAACAAATAAATCGTCATTGATTGGTATGTCGAGAGATTATTGTATGGAGCAACGAGCATGTACTCTTTCATAGCTTGAATCCTTCACCAAGGAATAAAAAGGGGAATAATTTGAGTCAACCAAACAAGACAATAATTGACTTTCACTTATAAGGAAATTGGATCGTTTCCGCAACGAAAAAGGCAAACAAATAGAAATCTGAATCCTGATCCATTCATCAAGACTTGCAAACGACGATGAACTTGAAAATTGCAAAAATGTGTGTGTCTGTGCGTGTGTTTGAATAAAATAAGCAAGATCCGCAAGTTACGTTGCGAAAAGGACGGGGGTTAATCGGGGATGGCGACAAGCGCTCGTGTGCGATGGCGCCGATCCGCAGAGTCGAGGTGGTTGCGATGAAACGAGAGTTGAGCAGACGACACAAAGGCAGGGCACGCCGCAGCAGCAGCACACTACCGGATTTCAACATCCTCGATCAATCAACACACCCACACCCTGCACGCTCGTTCTCTCTCTCTCTCACACACACAACTCACATCATCTCCCCTGCGCTCTCTCTCTCTCTAGGTAAAATTCCAGACCTCTCTTTCAAGAAATTTATTCGATGTCTCTAGAAATTTCTTCAACTTTAACTCTCACATTGCTCGTCGTCCACCGTCAAATGCATGTCATTGAAGTTTTAGGGCATACGTGGCCCAATGAAAACGACGGAATCGCGTTTTATCTAGCAATGCTCACATAATCTCTCTCTCCAACACCTCACTTTATGCTATTTCTCATCTCAAAACCTTTAAAAACCCCAAAACCCTAAAAACCCAAAAAATCATCTCTCTCCTTCAAGGAGCTCTATCCTCTCTCTCTCTCTCTCCTTCAAAATCATATTTCCTTCACCTCTCCTTCACACATCTCTCTCTCTCTCTCTCTCTCTCTCTCTCTCTCTCTCTCTCTCCACTTCCTTTCTCTCACCTCCGCTCTCCCACCCTCTCTCTCAACTCTCTCCATCCCCCGCTCTCCCTCTTAGCTCACCTCCCATCTCTCTCTGACCATTGCTCCCTCTCTCGATCCACCATCATTGCAGCCTCTCTGTCTCTCTCTAGCCATTGCACGCCCTCTCTCTCAATCCATCACAGTCTCTCTCTCTAACCTCTCTCTCTCTCTCTCTCTCTCTCTCTCTCTCTCTCTCTCTCTCTCTCTCTCTCTCTCAATACTACTCTCTCGATGCATCCATCGCTCATGTGCTCTTCTAGAACTTTCGAAAAGCACGTTTCTGTTTCTAAAATCAACGTGTTTGGCCTTCAACCTCACTTCAATGGCCTTTCAACTACCATTCAAAGACAATTTAGGGCAAACGTGGACCAATCAATAGCTAGAAACGCCTTTTCTCCACAACAGCCTACATTCTCGCTCTCTTTTTATTCTATACAATTACATAAGAAAAGTTTTTTGGAAGGAAAGGTGGCACAAGCCTATTTTAGAATTGAGTAAAACATGCATCTACAATCAAAGACCATAAAATATGTGCCTCACAAAAGTGGTGGCACCTTCTTTGACTAATGACGTTAAGGATGCTATGCCATTGATGTGCCTCAGATCTTGGAGGGAGGCACATCAACAGTTTGATCCTGGTGCCCTGACAGTGCCATTTTCTTTTTTGAATTTTTGGCTAAACATAACCCCATAAGCAATTGACAACAGTGTTTACAGGCTCATAAAATTAAAAGCGAAAACTTTCCATTGTGCGCATGCGGGGCGGGAGCGTGCATTGGTGCCCGTGAGATCCAAGAAATTTGAGCTAGTGCTTGCAAAAATATCTAGGGCCACAACATTTAGGTGGGTCCCGCTGGTGTCGTTGGGAAATTCATTTGGCTGGTGCCCAAGTAAGTTTCGCGGGGCCGCGAAGTTTCCTGTGGGTCCAGTCGGCCCCTACAGTGTTGAGAAAACTCACATTGGTGCCCGAGAAATTTGGCGTTGGTGCCTACAAATAAAATTTTCCTGGGCACCCTTCCTATTCAGGCAGGGTGATGTGGCACGATTCTAGTGTGTCTGGCCCAAATCCAAGATTGTGCTTCCAAGGCCCAAGGACTAGCATGTGTGGTGAGAGAGCACTAAAGAGTTGATTTTGAAATTTATATCCAAAGATCATATTCACATTCAACAACAGACATGCATAACCTAATTTAGGTTTAGGAGCAAAGAGGCAAAATGGCAACCTTGTGCTCCCTCAAATCGAGCATTGCGGGATGCCACACGCCCCTCCGATCATTCCACCACTTGTTTTGGTTGCTATGGAGGTGTGAGAACCATGGATGCATCAGTTTCTGATGTGCTTCTTTTGTGCCCCACTTCTACTTTCTCTCATCTCACTTTTGGTATGTGCTTTTTTTCTTTCTCCTCATGCATGCATTGGTCCAGGAGCGATAGCTCCACAATGACTTTGATTTTGGAATAATCCGTAGCAATGCCATGTCTTGATATCACATGTCCCAAAACAACTCCATGAGTAACCCAAATTTGACACTTTTCTGGATTTAAGATTTGGTACTTGCGACAACGTTCAAATACTTTTTCCAAATGATCCAGGTGGTCTATATTGGCACTATGAACTCCGAGATCATCCAAGTAGATTTCAAGAAATTTCTATAAGTAGTCCTTGAAGGCGAACTGCATTACTCTTTGAAATGAACTAGGTGCATTACAATGTCCAAACGGCAACTTTCTAAGCATAAGTTTCTCATTATGTTGCAAAAGCTGTTTTATGGCAATTCGCAAGTACGATTTTAACTTGATTGTAACCACTGAATCCATCCAAAAAACTACAGGCTTCCACTCCAGCAAGGCAGTCCAATATGCTTTCAATAAACTATAAAGGAAAGTGGTCCTTTCGCGTCACTTTGCTCAAAGCTTTGAGATTCACACAAATTCTCATATTCCCACTCTTGTTATGAACAACAACAATTGGCGAAACCCATTCAGTATGCTCAATCTCATAAATGAAATCGGCTTCAAGTAATGTTTGTAGCCCTTTCTTAATAAGATCAGTAGCATTTGGATTATAGCGATAGAATCTTGTGACTTTTGGAACTACATCAAGCATCAAGGGAATTGTATGCTCAATCACAGATGTTGAAATCTCATTTAGATCCTTGTATGTCCAAGCAAAACAATCTTGATACTTAACCAACAACCTACTTAGCGCTTGAAATTGCTCTAGGGTAAGTTGTGTTCCAACTTGCACAATCTTTTCTGGTTCTCCTGGTTCAGCAAGATCCATAGGTTGTGACCTAGCTATCTTGAACATCTTTCGTTTCTGGTACTTGCTCTTCTGGTTCACAATGAGCTTTTGGTAACATAATGACAACATCATCCAGAGTATAGCATTTGAAATGCTTTGGCATATCATAATGTACTTTATCTAATTATTCCTCCTCAAAAGGATTGACCTTGGCTCTTCGCATAGCTTTCTTGGCAGGAATCGATATTTGGGGAGGTGATGACTTTCTAAAAGATGTGGTCTTCTTTGAAGGTGACAACTTTCTTGATGGTGATTTCTTGCAAGAACTCTGAATCAAAGAGTCTTCCTTGATCTTTCCTTTTCCTTTATCCAATAAAGACGTTACATTTTTATCATCAGCTTCTCATGATGATTTTTTCCATTTCAGGACCGTATTGTAATGTTGCTTAGCTAGTATCTTCGTCCTTGGTCCTACGGTCTTTCCTTCTATCAATATAACTGCTTCAGGTGATTTTATTGTCGATTCATTAGGAATATCTCGAATTCCAAACCTAGTAGGATCCATGTGATTAAAAATATGCTCATTTGTAAGTTCTGCATTTTCATCGTAAGACAAGACATGACTAACATGTATGAGGTCATCTTCAATTGGAGCTGGTATTGGACCAGTTGATATCCAAGTTACGTTCATCATGTCCACTGGAAAAGTGACTGGGGTATGCAAATTTCGATCAGGTAAAGGAATCTCGCTCAATTCGGATTGATTATCTTGTTGACACATATAGCCTGCTATACAATCCACTGTTCAATTGACAGTATCAGTTTGAGAGTCATAATGAACTCCCAAATTTTTTACATGTCGGTACAGGTTGTTGATGAATCATCATCCTCTTTTTGGACCATTGGCTTGATAGTCCAAGTGATTGGATCAACTTTAACTACACGCTCATGATTCTCAAAAGTGATCTTTCCAATGTCCCATTTATGAATTACTTGCGCAACTCATAATCATGGATGTCCCAATAAGACACAATAAATATTCGGTGCATCGGTAAGTCCATTACTACAAAAGTAATGACAAACTGAACTCCGATGATCTTGATAGGTATATCTTCTACCATTCCCTTAGGACATTTGATTCAACTAGCTTAATGGCAAAAGTTGCAAGCTTTATCTTCGTAAGGCCCCATTTTTGCGCATTTGTTGAAATCATGTTAACTCCTGAACCTCCATCTATCACGGCTGCTTATTTACCAAACTGTCTATGTTGTATTGATAGGGTGATGTTTTGTTGCTCATTTTCCCAGGCTGCTTCTACATTGAGCACTTCACTTGATTCTTCAAACCCGGCACAAAAGAGTGGCTTATGATGGACTATTGGCTCAATTTGAGTTAACTTTTCTGTTGATACTTCTTTTGCTTTTGGCACCAGCTTAAAAAATTCTCCGAATGTAATATCCATCTTGCTACACAAAATATTTACGATCATTTTCGTTTGCAGCACTTCAGGTTCTGTCATCTTGAAGGGTTCTTCATGATGGTGCAACTGAGTATTAACATCTGTTTGTGGATTATGTAAATTCGAAGGTGACACAGGTGAAAAATGGGTTTCGGTTGCTGTTTTAGCTTCTTCTAATTCCTCTTCTTCTTGCAATTGTTAATTACACTGCCTCATATTTTGGTATCTCTTTTTTTCTATCTTGAGATTCGGATACACCCCTAATGCAGTAGGTATATCTGTAGTTGGTATAGATTCAGAAGGTACTAGATCAACTAGAACTTCTTTCTGCTTCTGAGCTCTAGTAATAACCATCAAAGGTAAACTTGGTTCAGTAGGCTGAGTTGTTCTTTGCCTGATCATAATCATATTCAACGAAGCAGTAACCAGCGATGGTTTTGGTCTTGCTGGACAATCCTTATAACAATGTCTATAACCGCATTCCCGACAGAATGGAACAAACTTTCCTTTGTTCAGACATTCCGCAACTTTGTGGTTCTCTTCGCATGCACATCATCCAAGTGGTGCTTTGGTCCATTGTCTAGTTGCTTGTTGTTGTCTGGCAGCATAAATAGCATACTGTTCTAAAGGTCCAGTATCTTGATCATTATTGTAGTTCCATTGCTCATTACCACTGTAAGGCTCTGGTTCCATTAGATTCGCAAGAGGAGCTTGTTGTGCTTGTGGAGCTGTCAAAGCTAGTCATTCAGAAAATCTCAGGCCAAAGTTTTGAGTCTGTTTCTTAGGATCAAATCCCTTATAAATAGTAGATTCCCGATGTTGAAGCTTAACATACCTTTGCTAGATAATCTGAGGATTAAACGAGCAAAAAGTTGTTTCGTGTCTCATAGAATTGCACAGATGACAAGTAGTATTCGTCATTTGTTGTTTCAATGTTGGACATTCATTCATGGTGTGATTTCTCGCACAAATTGAACACCAAACATTTTTCCGACTAGGAAAAGTCTTAGCGAACTTTTCCGTTGCATTGCTACTCTTTGCACCTCTTCTAAAGCTTCCATCTTCTCATCGAATTGAGACTGCATCTTATCCACTTGCATTTGTTGCATTTGACCAAGTTTCTCGAACTCGTTCATCATCAATTCCGAAGTAGCATTAATTTTTGTGAATGCAATAGTGGTGAATGTAGTAGTGATTTGTCCCGTTGTATATGGCAGCATTCCAATATTTTGTTCATCATCAGAATCTTCATCCTCCTCTTGTATAGCATCGTCCATAGCATGTTGTAAAGAAATATACTCAATATGGCGTTTCAGCTCGCGTCTATGTCTTTTAGGTAGACCTACTAAAAACCACATAATCATGGCATCATAATTAATTAAATTAGGATCACACTCAAATCTGAGGTATTTAACTCGTTCAATATAATCTCGTACTCCCTCTCTCTTTCCCATTTTAATTTTACTTAAAAGTAGAAATCCCTTATCTTCCATAAATTTTTTGGGTTTAAATCTTGTGATGAGGGCTTGTTTAACAACTTCCCAGTCTACACGTTTTATTTCATCTTGGTTATAAAACCAATCTTGTGGTGCTCTAGTTAAGGCCATAGGGAATATCTTCAGTTTATCTTGTGGAAAAACTTCGCCACAAACCACACATGATTCAGAATAGATTTTGAGAAATCTGGCAGGATCAAATAATCCATTATACTTTGGAATCTCTAACTGAGATGACCTTGTAACAATAACTGGTGGAACTTCCATCGGACCTCCCCCTCCTTCAGCCATAATTGCAAATCACTTCAATCAAACAATGAGATTGGATCTATATTTTTCAATTAAATCCTATCTAAAAATTCTATTACTTGACAATAATTTGTTTTTTTGGAAAGATCTTTGATCAAGCGATCGACACTTCTTAAATCGAGATTTTTCATAATCAAATAAAAAATGTAACACAATATCTCAGAAATTTGATAGTGGCTAGATCTAGTAGATTAGAACCTAAGAATAGTACGAGCGACGAAGGTTTCCTAGGCAAATATTGACTTGGTGAAGGTTCTTCACTACTATTTTGGGTAAGAAATCACTGATTTGACTATTTTCAGACAAATCTGGTAAGATTAATCTTCATCTGATTGACAGTGGGTAAATTTGGCTTCTTTTTTTTTGTTTTTTTTAGAGTTTTTGGTGGTTTTCTTAATGTTTTTGTTCTGTTTCTAGAGATATGCTGGGAATTAATTTTCGCCCTTCTAACTAAAGATACTCTGTATGAAGGCGGTCATGTGTGCAACTCGGTGAAGGTTCTTTTTTAGAGAGCAAAAAGTTATAAGTCTGATGACAACATTGTTGTTTTTTCTGATTTCTCATATTCAAATGGATCTTAAGAATTGTGATTTGTATGGCTACCCCTACTCAACAATCAAATTAGATTTCAAACAAGCAAAACCACTCAAATCAATCAAATTAGATTTCAAACAAGCAAAACCACTCAAATCAAACAAAATAGCTCTCAATCTAATACTACAATGCAATTTTAACCCTACTTATGCCAAAAAGAAGATGCCTAAATGCAAGCTAACATCCATCCAACATGTTGCAAACTGAAAATTTGGTATATGTTAGCATCTATGCTAACACGGAAAAAATAAAAAAGAGAAAAATAAAACTCTGTGGCATGTGTTTTGTAAGTCCACGTACAAGTGTCTGTTAATAAACTTCTACCATGGCATGTGTTTGTAAGCCCATGAGTAGAAGCTTAAAAAATAATAAAATAGCTTAAACTTAGATTTAGAACTTAGACTTAGGAAAGTTAAGATTAGAAATATTTTGTCTTAGCTAAGAAACTTTGAAGTTCTAAATCCTAAGTTAGAAGTTCTAGAAAGGCTAGAAATAGACTAGTCCCATAAGTTAGTGGATACTTATGGAAGACCCTCCTTGCCATAAAAGGAAAGGTATTCGCCTTGTAAACAACACTTTTGAGATTAAGCTATCAAGTTCTCTATTTTTGAGATTATCTCTCTATTTCATTTGTGTTCCCTTTGGGAAGGTACATAGCTTGAGGGAAGGTGCTCAGGCCTCCTCTTGTCTCCTTCTCATCGGTTTGTATTGTGGCATGTATTTTGTTGATTGATTATTAGTTAGCCGCAATCTTCCCTTCTAATTCCTTTTGGGTGTTAATTTAGGATTTAGTTTAATCACCTTGCTAGTTGGGTAAGCCAGTAAGGTTTTGTATTATTTCATCTTAGTTAGTTTCATTCTCATTTCGAGCACTAGTTGGGTAAGCCTTAGTGCTTTCATCATTGTTTTCTATTTTAGCACTCTTGGTAGAAACTTAGAAAGTGGACAATCCTCTCTATACTACATCACATCGTGAGTAGATCTAGCCAAACCTTCGCAAATCAGATTTACTTCCAACATTGGTGTCGTTGCCGCTTTTTAAGCATTTTTTATCTAGCTTCTTTTCCTTCTTTTTTTTCGCTTCCGTGTTGTGTGTTTGCTTGTTTGCCTGTCTTTTATCTTCCAACCACAGCATGAGTCTTCTCTCCAGGTCCTACACGAGCTGCGGAGCAACTTATCAAGTCGGGGGGAAGTAATAAAAGAGTCAACTTGGGCATTTTCTTTGAAAAGAAGTGACTCAAGTGACCTTTTTTCCAAACCAAACAGGTATATCAGAATTCACCAGCCCTAATAGACCCTGATCTTTCATTTTATTACCGCCACGAATTTTGAACGCAGTCAGATTCTGAGAAAACAGCCTGAGATATTGTCAAAAATCCCTTATTTCTCACCCAAATTTTTGTCCTAGAATTCGTCGGCTTCACTGGGGCTAGATCTAATCAAGATTAGTCCTCCAGCAGCTCCGCGAATTCTATCTGTCAACAAGTCATATTTTTTTCCATACTCCCTATCTGCCAGTGAAACTTCTGTATTAAAAATCATCATCTAGCCTACAAAGTCATTCTCAGTGAGCACGAATTCCCTGTCCCACCCGCGAATTCTAACAGTATAAATTTTTTTTCCAAAAATATAAAAAAAATCAATATTATGACAGACAACACTCCCTGTTAGAATTTGCGAGTCTCACAGTTCGATTTATCTGCCTCTGTATGATTTTTCAGCCTGTCCATGAATTTTATTACAGCCAGGATGACCAGTTGTTTTGTCCTACACTCTCTTTTCTCCAAGCAAATTGTCTTTTTTTTTGCCAAGTTCAATACTGACCTGATCATCTGTATTTTTACTCTCCTCTACACTCTGCATCATGTCTCGTCATTGTGCTAAATCTTCTAATCCGGCTCCTCCACAACTAGAACACAGAATTCCACGAATTGATGCACCAAAGTACAATGGAGAATCTAATCCAATCCGATTCCTCCAAGACTTTGATAATGCATGTCGTTTTTATGCAAATACCTCAAAAACTGAAAGCTTTGCCTATTCCCTATGGTACTCTATGGAACAGCCAAGAAGTGGTATCTTAATCTCGAAGCTCCTGATCTTGCTTCTTGGACCACCCTCAAGGAGGCTCTCATCAAGCGTTTCAAACCATCCAAACTGACTCAAAGCCCATTCATCCAAATTACCCATATCAAGATGTGTTGTGAAGAGTCTGTTCGAAACTACATTGAGCATTTTAAACATCTCAAATTAGAATGTGTATATCACCGAATGTATGGCCATAAAACTGTTCTTGGTTGAATTGCCTAAAAACATCCGCCGCGAACTCAAACCAATTGACCTTTATGATCAACTTAAAGATGTGATGACTGATGCTATGTGAGGAAGACGAAGGTTCTGATGATGACTTTGACCATCATGAAAAGAAATCTAAGAATCTGGATCGTCCTAATCACCCGAAGTCTGACAATGTTGCCCAATCTTCTGAACTTCTACATCAAATGGAAACCCCGCAAAAAGCTCAACAATCTTATATGGATAAGCTCATTGCCGATTTCCAAACTACAGTGAAATAGATTGCTGAGAAATTATTTCCAGCAAGAGAAGATGTCTGGTGTCCAATCTGCTCACAGCATCATACAGCTAATGAATGCCCTCAACTGCAGAACCATTTTCCAGCAGCAACCAGACCCACCATCTATCGAACATACTGCGCCTACCCTCCACAATAGTCTGTGCCACGACCAAGGGTCTACCAACCACGACCAACTGCACCAAATCACTACCAATCACCACGTCAACAGTTTGTCATTAATCAACCTGCCCCACAACAAGCCACCCATTATCTTGATCTGAATACCATCGATCCGGCAACCTACTATGTGGAAGACAATATTCAACCGCAATACTCTACTGAAAAAGTTGTTTATTATACATGTGATTCTAATGCTCAAGCAGTGGATCCCAATGCCCAAGCTTACAATCCAAACCAAGCTGTCTTTGTTGCACATCAACTTTCTGCAATACGAGGATGTTTTATTTGTGCAGGTAAGCATCCTAGTATTCATTGCCCAGATAAACTCTGTTTTCCTCCAGCTTGTGAAAATTGTGGTATTGAACATCACGTAAAGGACTGCCCATCCCGATTCAAACCTACTCCTCATGTCTGTTCCATGCAAGTAGAAAATTTACCAGTTGAAACTCATTCTACTCGGGTCTTGACTCGGGCACAAACCCAACGCCAAGCCCCTATACTTGCACCCAGCAAAACTCGGCAACAGGCTGTCCCTCCAAGTGAAGATTCAGCCCCGATAGTTTATCCTCACCCATCTGAAGAAATTAGGCTGCATCATCAATGTCGCCAACAAATCCTCAATGCCGACCAACAATCTTCAACCTCTCATAAAGTACCTCATAAGCCTTTTGAAAGCAAAACCCTTGAACGTACCAAAGTCTAGGGAGATTTACTACAAGCCAATGTCACTCTTCTCTTCCATGTTCTCTGGAAGCAAGCTGGTAAATGGAAACACCGAGACCATCTTTCAAATTGATGACGAGATCTTCCATGACGTACCACCCATTCCTCATCCACACACCTCCCCACAGCCAAACCCTCAACCAATTGGCCATGCTCTGAAAGAAAAGATGAAAACACCACTTCAAATTCAACCACCTGGCAACCTCACAACTGTTAGGGAAGTTCCTGAGATCGCCTATGTTCCTAAACCGACCCCCGAACGTCCCCAATCACCATCCCGGTAGGTGAAAGGCAAGGCCCCCCTCGAATTTTCAGCCCATGATGTCCCTACATACTTTAAGGACTATACGATCGAGGATGTCACAATTCAATTACCCTAAGATCGACGTGAGCCAAATGGTAACTCGTCCTATGAAGGCCCTACGCGAACTATCACCCTTTCTCTAAGTGAGCCAAATGAAACCAACGAATGTATTGTCAACGTTGGAGCTCATCTCAATCGCAAACAACGCAGATGGCTTGAAAAGCTCCTGCAAAAATATAGACATGTCTTTGCATGGACCTATAAAGACATGAAAGGCATCTCACCCTAGGTAGTTGTGCATCATATCCCGCTTAAACCGGGTGCAAGACCAACTGCTAGTCGTCCATACAGATGCAATTCAATCTATAACATCAAGATCAAAGAAGAATTACAATGCCTCTTAGATGCAGGATTTATCTATGAAATCGAGCATAATGAGTGGGTCTCCCTAATTGTCATCGTTTCCAAGAAAAATGAAAAACCCCAAATCTGTGTCGACTTTAAGAAACTTAACGCCATCACCGAACATGATCATTTTCCATTATCTTTTGGAGAATCCATCTTAGAAAATCTAGCAAGAGATGAGGCGTACTTCTTCTTAGATGCTTTAGCAGATACAATATGATCCAAATTGTTGAAGAAGATCAACATAAAACCACTATTGCCATAGAATGGAGAACCTTTTGCTGAAAAGTCATGCCTTTTGGTCTCTGCAATGCCCCTAGCACCTTCCAACGTGTTATGCAAGCTGCCTTTTCTTAGTAGATGGGCGATACCCTAGAGGTTTACTTGGACGATCTAGGTGCACATTCAGAAGAAACATGCCATCTGTCTGTGCTCAAAAAAAAAATTATCCAATGTCAATGCTTTGGCATCTCCCTTAATCCTGAAAAATGCCAAATCTGGGTAATATATGGTATATTTTTGTTAGGACATATTATTTCTCAAAATGGCATTGCCATTGACCTCGAAAAGATCCTTATCATTCAAAATCTACCAAAACTGCGTACGATATGCAAAGTTTACTCTTCCCTTGGCATGCCAACTACTATCGGTGCTTTATTTTTTATTTTACTAACAAAGCACGCTTAATCTACAAGGTAGTTTTAGTTCCCAAATGGACGGATGAACCACGCAATCAACTCAAAGAAGTCCTTACCAATGCACCTATCCTCGGGGCTCCTGGTTATTCTAAAGGATTCCATGTGCATATCGGTGTGTCCAAGTATGCCATTGGAGCAGTGCTCACCCAACCGAGAGAATTTAAAAAGGATTACCCAATCCGTTTTCTCAATAGACAATTGATACCTGCTGAAGTCAATTATACCACTACAGAACGTGAAGCCTTGGCAACGGTATATGCGGTTCAGAAGTTTCGTCATTATCTTCTCGGAAAAGTTTTTGCATTCTTCACTGATCATCAAACACTGTTGTATCTCATCAACAAGACTTGCACCATAGGCTGTAATACTAGATGGATCCTGTTACTGCGAAAATTTGAGTTTAGGATCCTAGTTTGTAAGGGAGTTCAACATTTTCTAGTAGATCATCTGTCCTGAATCCCTAACCTTCCCACCCCTAATCAAGGCGTCAACGATGATTTACCAGATTCCATCCTTTTCCAAGTTGACTCTACACCCGTACGAGCTAAGGAAATCATAGAATATTTAACTTCAGGGCAGATGGATCTTTCCTTATCTAAACTTGAACAACGTGCGTTGGTCCTCAAAACCAAACCTTATACGTTAATTGTAGGACAACTCTACAAGCAAGGGTTAGATGGAATCATCCGACGATGTCTTACTGAAGGTGAAATACCCTCTATAATTTTCCTCACTCATGAAGGTATTGGTGCAGGCCATTTCTCTTCTGAAACAACTGCTAAGAAAATCTTCTTGGCCGGTTTTTGGTGGCCAACATTCTTCAAGGATACACACAATTACACTGATTGACGGATCATAAATTGATACTTAAAAGTCATTTGAAGATTATAGGGAAATGTGAGGATTCTTAAGATAATGAGTAATTTTTGATCAATTGGGTGAGTCAAGAATTTAGATCTGTTATTTGAACTCTAAATTCCTTTACTCCAGTGCATACTTGAGATTGTATGGATCTCACAGGCCTTTCCATTAAGTAATTGGTTACTTATGGGGAATTGCTTTCTTTACAGATTGTAGTCTATAAGTGCTTGTGTACAAAGTCCAGTCTAAATCTCTAGTTTTTAGGAGACAGATAAATCTATTGAGATACGGATCGATGCTGATTTCTTGCATATGATGCTAGAAATGGGGTTGTTAACTCATTAGAGTAACTGTAGTACTCTGGTTTGAGTTATAATTGTCTGACACTTGATGGCTCTCCTAGAGATTTTAATGACTGAATTGTGGTATTTTGATATTCTTAAAATATTTGTACCAAGAAGCCTTATTTTCTACAAGAAATTGACATGGAATTTTTTTAGCTTTTGGATTTGATTTCTGAAATAAAGTAAAATCATCCAGTATTTCATATAATTGGGATTACATGAAGGTGATGAGTATTTATTTTGGATAAGATCTACCCATTTGGAGGATTTATAGCTTAGTGTATCTTTTGGAATTTGAGTTAGTATTCATGAGTATAGGCAAGCAATTTTTAAATTGTTGCATCTCTGAATACTTATTCAGATGGAATGATCAGACTAAGAATAATGTTTCATGGGTAAGATTTGAAAGCTTAAGGAATAGTTTCATGTTTTCTTTTCACGTTCTGAGGACAAAACCTGTTTAAGGGAGGAAGAATGTTATGGCCATATTCAGCAAAGGATATGGAATAGTCCTAATATGGTAGATCGGCCCTCCAGTGTTCGAGTTTATTGGTCATGCCTGGATTTTATTCCACGTCAAGGCCTGTTGGTGACTAGTAAGCTTGAGAGGACCCAGACACTCTAATTGAGACTTATGGAGTAATGCATGTACGTGTGACTGATATATGTAGGAGGTATGCATGAAGAGCTGTGACCTATTTATAGTTGACCTGATGGGTATTGCATGTGCTCATGCACAGGATCCTACTCTCTATATATTGAGGTAGTGATTATTCCATCGACGACTTGGTCTAGGTTACCTAATGAGCTCTTCTCCTCTTGTTGTCACATTGGCATGGCTTAGGGGCTAGATCCAGGAGAATTCTCCAGGAGGGATCTAGGATTGGTTGGGTGGCTTTGCTCCACAGTCTCTCTTTTGTTTTCCTATCCTCGTCTTAGGGGATTGTCCCTAGTGGTTTTTACACTCACTTTCCCACGCTACCCTAATGTGGAGGACATTACTTGTTTCTTCATAGCCCGTACAATATATGGGCTCAGGCGCTACTGGCTCCTCATCCATTTTGGCCCATTCAGAAAAAGGGTTTTAGCTTGTGGTGCAATCTGTAGTAATTCCACGAGAGGTAAACTGTCCCGGCTTGCCAATAAGATTGTGAGCCTTTCAGTGCGCAGTTCCTTGGGCTCCACCATGTGAAAAGGTAGTTCATGATGATGCAATCGATCATTCTGATCAGTGCGCAATGGTGAGCCCGTTTGCGGTTTCCATTCGTTGCCGTCAGGTGGAGGTTCTGTGGGATTGCTCCTTTCTTGCTCTTTTTCCTCCGCTTGTGCTCTCTATACCTAGTGTCATATTTCCAAGTACTGCCTTCTTTCTTCCCTCACATTCGGATATGGCGCTGAAGTTGAGGGTTGGTCATCAGTGACCGGGTGCTGGTGAGGGAGCCACTTCCTTCCACTTCTGTGCTCACGTAACAGCTAACACATGAGCATGGAGTTGTTGTCCTTCCGGTGACATCCTCGCTGGAACTATTGGTTGTTGTATTGCAATGAAATTTAGTGGTGCACTGGTTCCAGGTCTCAATGGACAATTCTTGAAGCAGTGTCCATAGCCGCATTCTTGACAAAAGGATGTATATTGTAAGGACATTCTGCAATCCTATGTCCTTCGCCGCATCCATAATAGCCGTAATTTCTTGCACCTTGACGCTAAGTTTGAGCTGCATAGGACGCAAAATATTCATTTATGGCAAGATCCATAAATGGCTCCTCCAGTCCATACCATTGTTGCTGCTCAGGTTGAGGTGGTACTTGCATCTCTGGTTCCGTTGCTGTCAGGTTTACATGGGCCACTTGTTGATTGACTGGCCCTGGTGGTGCAGGTAAGGCCATACACTATTGCTGATTCGGTGCTGCGTTTGGTGCCCCTTGATGATATGGATAAGAAGTTTGATAAGGAATTCTCTTCTATTGAACACTCCGAGGGTTAAACAGGCAACATGTTGTATCGTGCGATGTTGCATTGCATAGATGGCAAAATCTATCTGTCAATCTCAGATTTTGCTTTACGACTGGACACTCATTCACTGTATGGTTTTGTGTGCATACTAAACACCATACATTCTCCTGTCATGGATACTGTAGCTGGTTTGGTTCCAATTGATGTGGCGTTGCTGCTACAGCTCCTTGTAAGGCTTTCAGTTTCTGATCAAACTGTACCGTAAGTTGTCTATCTGTTGTTTGTGTAATTTTGTCATTTGATCCAACAGCAATTCTGTGGATAGAGCGGATGTGTTTGATTATGAAGATGCTATCGAGGGAGTAGGAGTGTGGGTGGATTGATATTCGTCATATTCCCTGATGGCATCTTCCATAGCTTTTTGCAGAGTAGCGTACTGCTCCCGTCGTTTCAGTTCTCTTCTAATGCTTCGTGGTAGTCCGGCTAGGAACCACATGATCACCACATGATCGGGAGTTAGGGATGCACTGCACTCGGATCGTAGATGCTTGACCCATTGTAATAGATCCTAACACCACAGTAGGGCAAACACTAATTGATCCACCCAACCTTGCCTACTCCCTGATATAGAGTAAGCCCCTCCTAGCCCAGTGTGAGGACTGGTAGCATGCAACTGCCAAGTGTCGGCCACGTGGCACTGACGTGGCCGACTGCACGTCGGGACCCAACTGGGGGCCCTATCCTGCTGACAGGGTCCCTAGGCTGTGTTAGGCCCGCCATGGCTATGGACCGTGCTGGGGCACACTACTCACACTGTCTTGCCCTGTTGGTCATGTACGCTGGACACGACCCTGACTGTGGTATCTGACCTATCTGTGTTCTCTAGGGTTCGGCACTGGTTACGAGCTCGTAACACTCCCTCCCCCTTAAGAACCGTCTTGGTCCTCTAAGACAAAGTCTAGAAAAATCTTGCGAAGGACGCTGCCTCTTTCCCAAGTGGCATTCTCAACAGGCTGATCATTCCACTTAACCAGATATTCTCGGTATAGAGTATGACGAGTCTGTGTCTCTCTACTATCAAGAATTTCCTCTGGTTCATGTGGAGGTTGTTGAGGATCCAATGGGAGAACTAGAACACTGTCCCCTACCAGATTATCTGATCTGGTTAAGGCTTTTCGTAACTGACTTACATGAAAGACTGGAAAAACCTTACTGCTGTGTGGGAGTTCTAGTTCATAGGTGACCTCGCCTAGTCTCCTATTGATGGTAAAGGGACCACAATACCTTGGAGACAACTTAGCACACACTCCTGATTTGAGGGTTTTAGAGTCAACTGGGACTCTCAAGTAGACTTTCTCACCAGTGGAGAACTGCACATCCCGTCTGTGTGGATCTGCATAATGCCTGGCTCGATCCTGGGATTGTCTAATGCTACGCTTAGCATGTTCTATCATCTGGTTTAGGTCTTCTAAAAAGTTTCTGGCTGCTTCAACTTTTTCTTGTTTAAACCCTACAGCCGTGGGTGAGCGTGGCTGAAAACCGTACATCAGCATAAATGGGCTGTATCCCGTAGCTGAATGTTTGGTACTGTTGTAAGCAAACTCTAATATCGAGAGATACTCCTCCCAATTAGTCTGCCTCTTGCTGACGTATGCACGAAGCATATCCTCCAGCACTTGATTTACCCTTTCTGTTTGACCGTCCGTCTGTGGATGGTCGGTGGTACTCATATTAAGTTTAGTATGGAGATGATGGAATACTGCCTTCCAAAAATTTCCAGTAAACTTACTGTCCCGGTCGCTGACTATGCCGGAAGGTAGACCGTACAATTTAAATAGCCCGTCTACAAACAACCTCGCTAACTCTGGAGCTCTAATGGTTGTTTTGGTCGGAATAAAATGAGCCATTTTGGTCAGACGGTCAACTGTGACCCATATAGCGTCATTACCCTTTTGGGTTTTAGGCAGGCCTACTATAAAATCCATGGAGATACTCTCCCATTTACCAGCTGGTATTTCTAAGGGATGCAACAACACTCCTGCCTTTAAACGCTCTGCTTTATTTACTTGACATTTCTGGCAACTGGTTACATACTGGTGGACGTCCTTTTTCATACTGGGCCAGAAAAATTGCCTACGAAGAAGCTCATAGGTCTTCTGTATGCCTGGGTGTCCCGCGCTAGGATTGTCATGACATTCATATAGGACCTGCTGCCTATAATCCTCTGAATTGGGGACACATACTCTATCTCTATAGAGCAAGTACTCATCCTGAATGGAATACTGTTTCCATTTGAATCCTTGAGTCAACTGACCCTCAACCACTGGGGTTTGCTTGGGTAATACAGGCTCAGAATCCTCAACGTCATCTGACGACGTATACTCGGACTCATCATCATCCTCAACGGAAGCTGTCGTATTCTTGGATGAACTGGCACCAGCCCCGGGAACTGGTTCTGGAGTCTGTAACTGTCTGTTCTGGACTGAGTTCCAGATAATAGAGAAGAATGCATCATGCTGGCATTTCCCTCTCAAGGACTCGAGTAACTCATTACGAATCTGAGTAAAACTCAGCTCGTTTATCATAGGCATTCTGCTAAGGGCATCTGCTACTGTATTGAATTTTCCACGCCTATATCTGATAGACATGTCAAACTCTTGCATCAACTCTGCCCAACGAGCTTTCCGACCTCTAAGCTCAGGTTGATTGCAAAGGTATCTGAGACTCTCATGGTCTGTCAGGACCTCAAAGTTGGCACCATACAAATAATGCCTCCAAGTCTTAAGAGCATGGACTATAGAAAAGAGTTCCTTTTCATTGGCACTATACCTAGTCTGTGCTGGCTCGAGTTTTTTACTCTCGAACGCAACTGGTCGTCCACCCTGAGTTAGCACATCACCTCCTGCAAAGTCGCTAGCATCTGTTTCGACCACAAATGGCTGATTGGGGTCGACGACCTTTAAAACTGGTGCTGTAGCTAAGGCTGTTTTGAGAGCATCAAAGCTCTCCTGTTGTGCGGACTCCCAAATGAACTCCTTTCCCTTCCCCTTAAGGAGATTTGTCATAGGGACTGCTATCTGAGCATATTCCTTGACAAATCGTCTGTAATATCCCGCCAGACCAAGAAAGATTTGAAGTTCCAAAATATTCTGAGGTCTCAACCAACTGAGTATGGCTTTAACCTTATTTGGGTCCATCTTAATCCCATCTGAAGAGATAATGTGACCCAAATATGCTACTTCTTCAACGAAGAATTCACACTTGGATTGTTTAGCATAAAGCTTATGCTTTCTGAGCAGTCGAAACACCTTTCTGAGGTGTTTTAGATGCTCCTTCCTCGTTTTGCTGTAGACGAGGATGTCATCTAAAAATACGACTACAAACTTACCCAAGTATGGTCTGAGGACACTGTTCATCAAGGTCATAAAGGTAGCTGGAGCATTTGTGAGCCCAAATGGCATCACCTTAAACTCATAATGACCGTGACGAGTCCTAAAAGCTGTTTTCGAGACATTTTTCGATTTCATACGGACTTGATGATATCCCGATCTGAGGTCTATTTTGCTGAAAAACTTAGCCCCGTCGAGTTGATCAAACAACTCGTCTGCCCGAGGCATAGGGTATTTATTCTTAATTGTGACTTTATTGAGGGCTCTGTAATCTACGCAAAGACGCATAGACCCCTCCTTCTTTTTCACCAATAGGACTGGTGAGGCCCATGGTGAACTACTGGTCTGAATTTGGCCTTTCCCAAGATAGTCTGTTAACTGCCTAGTTATTTCTTCATCCTCTGTTCGGCTGACCCGATACGGAGGTTTAGAAACAGGTGCTGTACCTGGTACTAGGTTTATTACATGATCTACCTCTCTGCTAGGTGGTAAACCATGTGGCAAATCTTCAGGAAAAACATCTTTAAATTTAGACAATAAAGTTTCTAATTTACTGATTTTCTGCTGAATAGAACTGGAAATAGAAACTTCAGGAATAAACTGAAAGTCACATAAGAATACCTGATGGTCTTCGTCTCCGATTAGCTGACAGAGCTCTGAACTGCAGACCATAGGGCTGTTGGGAACATCATGCTCCCCATGCAACTGGATCTCTCGGCCTTTATACTGAAAGCTGAGGGTGTTCTCCTGATAGTTTCTGTGGAGGGAAGGTCCTAAACTGTAGAGCCAATCTCTCCCGAGAACAATGTCTGTTCGGTCCAGGTGCATTATCTGAAAGTTTATTTGATCTTGGTACCCCTGAATACCAAGATTTAACTTACTTACCATAGTTTCCCATATTTTTTTATCTTCACCCTTAGCTAATGAAACTATGTACCTATGCTGACTAGGTACTTCTGGTAGTTTAAGCTTTTTAACCAGGGTGTGGTTGATGAAATTATGGGTTGCCCCATCATCAACCATGAATCTTACTGACTGGTTACCAACTTTCCCATGCATACGTACTAGGTCATGCGGCCCAAAGCTGAAGGGTCTCGCTAGCATTGCAGAGGTCAGCTGGCAACAGTGTTCATGATCTTCATGATACACTTTGATCTCGGAAGCTGCCGAGTCACTGGGGAAACATACAGTCTGAACAAGATGAACTTGTTTTTTATCTTTCTTATCTTTTTTAGTGAAAGGCCCCTTGGGACACTGTCTGACTGTGTGTCCCTTGCCCATACACACAAAGCACAAACGTTCTTGTTTGGCTTTCTCAAAATCATCTGGTTTTAAGGGCTGTATGAGTGAAGGGCGTTTCTGAGGAGCTTCACCTTTAAATTTATCTTCTTTCTTTCTTTTTAAAAATTTCTTTTTAAATTGAAAGTCTTTCTGAGGAAGCTGCTCAGAAAGTGGTTGTTGTCTCGCTCTCTTCCTACCCACTGAATCATCATAGATTTGAGCATATCTGAGAGCTTGCTCAAGGGTAGTAGGCGAGTTTCTCTGGACCTCTACTTTATATTCATCTTTGAGGCCACGGACAAATCCCCTGATTTTTTGATAGTCATCCATATTTTTAATCTTTAAAATTGCCTCTCGATACTGCGAGATATATTGGATGAGGGACTTGTCCATTACTGTTCTTTCCCAGGCTTCCCAGGCTCTATCAAGTTCATTCTCTGGTAGAAATTCTCTTAGGAAAGCTTTCCATGACCGGGGAGTCTGCCTAGTCTCCTGGAGATTTAACCACCACTTATAGGCCATAGGCCCTAAAGAAAGACTGGCCTCAATTGCTTGCAAATGGTCAGGGGTCTGTTTAAGAGCATGAATGTTCTTCCATTTGCTGAGGAAGGTTTGTAGAATATCTGCATTTCTATCCTTCTCTTTCCCATTAAAAGTAGGAGGCTTTAAATCTTTAAAAACACTGGGGTGAGACCGTAAAGTCTCACCCGAAACTGATGGAAGTGGAGAAGGGGATAACTGAGAAGTGGAGGGAAGGCTTCCTTTCGCGGAACTCAAAATCAAGTTTTTGAGTTCAACGAACGAGTCGTCCACACTGGACTTGAAATTGGCTAATGCCAGCTTCAGTTCATCCACTTCTGTTACCAATTGGAGGAACTGCTCCTTGGTAACCAGTTCGTCGAGTTCTTCGGCGAACTGTTCCTGTTCTTCTACTTCCATGGGTTCCTTCCCTTTTATATAAGCCAAGGCTTCTGTTTCAAGTTCGTCGAAGCCTCTCTCCGGGGGTTGATCAGGTCCCTGAGGAGTGGTCATCTTCAGAACTGAAAGAGAGCTACCTTAACCTCTGAAGGAAAAAAAGTCTAAAAGACTAATTTACAACTGTACAAGGGAAAGGAAACTTAGCTCTTTTTGAGAACTGTACTTCCACAGAGAGAATACAAAAAAGCCCTTCTCAGCTTCTTTCTCAATCTGATTTGAGGTTGGAAAATGTGCAACAAGATCTGAAACTTTTGCTATCCCCCCTCGCTGGTCTGACAGCATCTCAATTTGTCCACATTTAGACTCAAAAATCCGCTTGAATCTCTGATTTGACCTCAGCTGGTAGGTCGCTGGTCTGTGACAAGCAAGTCTGAAGCTCAGACTTCTAGAAAACCTTTGAAATGCAAGGATAAATTCCAAAATTTATCCCCTATTGTCCAGCGCTGGACCTGCTGTAGAAATCCGCTTCAAATCTTGCTCAATTTGTCACTGATTTCCACTCAAAACTCAAGGAAGGAGGCTGCTCTGACAGCGCTGGTCTGCATCAAACTTCCTGACTTGAAAACGCTCCAAAATCCGAAATTTCCACTCCAAAATCGAAGTTTAAACCCTGATTGGCAGCGCTGGACCTGGCCTAGAAAGCTGATCCAAATTTTACTGTAAAAACAAGTAATCCTACGGAGATTTCCACCATAGATAGCTGGTTCTCCAGCGCTGACCCTGCTCTATCTATCTTTGCATATTAACCATAGTTGCTATGCACTCTGATGGATTTCTCCCCTGCTGAAACTGAGCTCCCATAGAAGGAGATGGCTCTGATACCAGTGTAATAGATCCTAACACCACAGTAGGGCAAACACTAACTGATCCACCCAACCTTGCCTACTCCCTGATATAGAGTAAGCCCCTCCTAGCCCAGTGTGAAGACTGGTAGCATGCAACTGCCAAGTGTCGGCCACGTGGCACTGACGTGGCTGACTGCACGTCGGGACCCAACTGGGGGCCCTATCCTGCTGACAGGGTCCCTAGGCTGTGTTAGGCCCGCCATGGCTATGGACCGTGCTGGGGCACACTACTCACACTGTCTTGCCCTGTTGGTCATGTACGCTGGACACGACCCTGACTGTGGTATCTGACCTATCTGTGTTCTCTAGGGTTCGGCACTGGTTACGAGCTCGTAACACCCATTCAATATAGTCCCGGACCCTTTCTCATTTTCTCATCTTGACTTTGCTCAGCAGGAGAAACGGGTCTTCCATGAACTTCCTTGGTTTAAAGTGCATGATGAGAGCCGCTTTAACCGCTTCCTAGGTAGATTTTTCTTCCTTTGACGGGTTGAAAAACCAATCCTAAGCCACTACTAATAAGGACATGGAAAACAGCGTCAATTTTTCCGCAAGTGTCTGTTTGCCAGAGATTTCACAAGCTTGCTCGTAGATCTAGAGGAGGCGGATGGGATTTGAGGATCCATCGTATTTTGGTATTTCCATCCGTGGTGCTCTCCGAACTGCTTGAAAGGGAGCGACAGGTACGGGTTGGCCCATTGGTTCCATTGGCGCTGGTTTCGATTATGCCTCTTGTTGCGCAGCTGCTAATCTGAGAAGGTGTGGTGTTTGATTTGCTATCCTTCTTGCTATTGATCATCCAGATCTCATATTCATCTGATGGTGGGTTCCAAGTAGTTGGATCTTACTTGTACAGTGGGATGCAGTCTGGATCTTAAGGACCTTATCAATCTGATCAGCCGGAAGTGAAATTTAGGTCTTTTATGGTGGTTTTTCCTTGATAACTTTTTACTCCTTGCACGGATTAACTTGATATTTGACAGTAGCTAGATCTGATGTAGATCTTTCCACTGATCTAGTCTGCAAGGTTCTCTTGTGCGAGGGTTGGCTGTGCGAGGGTTCTTTAGCTATTTTTGCTAATTAAAAAATTGATATCTCTCAGATCTTTGGGAAGTAACTCTTGCAAGGTTCACAGTACCTAAATCTGGGTTAGATCTCACTATGGAATTCTCTACAAGAGTTAACTCTTGCACTAAGTGAAAATCTCACTGTATGCGAGGGTTCAGAACCACTATTTTGGCTTGATCTTCACCAAATATCTATACTAACTCTCGTAGGCTTCATCACTGATGGAAATTGACATTCTAAATCGATTGAGAGGGTCTGCGAGAGTTCTTACTGGAAGGATTTGCTGGATCTTCACTTTTTAGTGACTTGTTAGTACTAAACCCAATTTTCTGCTCACTGGAATCAAACTAACTCTCACAGGCTCTTCTGTGTTCTGGTCTCATTGAGATGAAACTTCAGAATCCTCTGTGAGAGTTCTCACCCACTGGAACTGAAAATTTTAGTGTCTGCAAGGGTTCTCTGATACTTTCCCGTCTTTTTTTACTAGGAACTCTTGCGAAGGCCCTTAAACATCAAACTAATTTTCGCAAGCTTCTCTGTGTCTTGGTCTTACTGAGATGAAACTTCAGAGGGCTCTGCGAGAGTTCTAGTGAAGATTTGGATTTTTTCAAGGGTTTTTTGAATTTTTTTATGATTTTTCTCTGATTTTTGCAATCTGCTTGGAACTAACTCTTGCAGGCTTCTATGCAGGTTTGGGATAGTACCCTAGAGCTGCTGCCAGTCATGCGAGGGTTAACTCCCATTGGTTTTGGAGAAAATAAAATCTGATGAAAAATGTGGCTCTTTTCCCTCCAAAATGCAGATTGGTGTGTTTTTTAGGTTTTTTGGTTGGTTGGTTTGGGTTTCAAGCTTATAGGAGAAATTTTTTATGGGGGATTGGTCTCGCCAGGAAGCCCTATAGGGAAAGGGCCCACACTGCCCTTATGCAAGTGGTTGGGGAATGTCGCTTCCAATCCCGAGGTCCATCTCAACCACCCCGTTCTCCCCAACCGAAGAGGTTTTTTCAGGCCCCCAGAGGCACGACTGCAGGGAGGTGTAATTGCAATCTCAGTCCTATCGGTCTTGAGGCCTAGACTTTTTATCCTCTAGATCGTCCACCCCTCTATGTAGAAGTTCGTAGAGGGGTTGTCACTACTGTCTTCATCCCTCTCAGTTTCTAGTGGATCCAATTCTGGAGGTCGGTGGGAACGACGTAAGTTAGATGCCAGAGCCCATCTATAATGAGCTGATAGGTTTTGCAATAACTATAACTCCCACAATGTTGTATCCTAAATATAGTATCTCCTGCCTGTAAGTGAGGGTGGAGTGCCGGGATATAGAAATAATAGTGTATGGCTCCTTCTCGGATCAATTGGCAGACATTCCCTAATGTAGGTTGGAACTAATTTTCATCCATTATGTTCAAGGGTCCAACCCCTCATGAGGAAGAGAGCTGTTTGGCGCATCCCCCATCCTAGGTCTCTAGAGACACCTACTATTGTCAAGATGGAATCATATTTATAACTCAGGGTACGATTCTATGTAGTATTGCTTATGCCAGCGTCTTTGATACTTCTCAATGGTCAAGGTTCACGGCTAAATGTCACACGAGTGTAATTACTTACAAATGCTATAGATATCTTCATAGGGGTACTCAATTAACAATCATAGGTAAAATGAAATGAAGTCATCATCAGTTGCTAGTTATTTACTTGGAATGCATCACTAGAGTGTTCAACCGATCATGGTGAAATAAGTAGATAGTCATCAAATAATTATGCCATAATATATCATGATTAGTCCCGTGCAGTGTGAGGGTGCCAATTATACACACCATCCTGTTTGATAGGCGGTGGTATTTTGCCAAGCGTTAGGCCTAGGTATTTCGCTAGGCAGTTCCAACGATGGAGGTGACTATGATGACCCCTAACCGAGGTGGTGTATTTCAACCACGTACGGTGACAGACCGCTCTTGTGTTTCAAAGAGGTCGAGCTTACAACTCAATATTCCATTTTCAAACATATAATGTTTAACGATTCTTGAAAACTAAGTATGACGTACGAAGAGATCCTAGTCTTCAAAGCGATAAAAACATGACATGCTATAAAATGCAAGCATCCTCATATATTGTTCGCCTAGCATACCACATGACTTTACATATGTGCATCACCCATATATAATGGGCAATGATAAAACATTTAATATTCAATTCATCAGAATTTATAACATAATTGAATCTATATTAGATATATTTTTCCAATTTAAATACATTTGCAGTCACTTCAAACATTTTTTTTTAAATTTATTATTTTGATTATTAAAATATAAACAAACTGAAAAGTATAATTATTTTAGTAGTTCTATAGAATTTCATACAAAAAAAAGATTAAAATAAAATTGAGAAAACCCTTTAATGCCTTGGCAACTGCAGCAGTTTGATAGGTGGAATGAAAAAAAAAAAATTCTCCACAACGAAACAGTTGTTATCTCCTTAAAAAATTTAATAGCTTGTAGAATCTGCTGATATGTAAAAGTGGATTCCTCACATGATGATCCTCTCAGTTTGTATCCATAGGAGATATCCACAATAACAAGGGTATATTCTTTTTTGGGCACAATTTGTGGAAAATCTTCACATCGCATGTGAAGACGGCCCAATGCCAAACGCGAAGTGGATCTGTAGGAGAGGTAAATGATTTGAGGAGCAGATCAATAGCGAAATTCACATCCATCAGAGTTCTCCTCTCCTTCTCCAAGCAACAAATAAAATAAAATTTGATGGATAGTCAAAGTTTTAAGTATGCATCAAATAACAATTCTTATTATTCAAAAATCATGTATTGGCATAAAAAGAGTAGCACACCATGTGCTACCATTTTTGTTGGATCATGGGTAGAAGAAACTCGCAAAATGTCAAAACCCGTCGTTGACATGACGCATGTTCCTTCGATTACCTTCAAGTCACACGTGCAACTGTCCCGAGTTACATGACTAGATCCACAACACAATTATAATAGGTTTACTTTTATTATAACTCTCTCTCTAAAAGTAGACTCTACTTTTCATTCACATTTATACATTACAAACTTTAAGTACATAGCAAGTATAGTAGTGTTTAGGATCTGATTTCAGTTCATTTTTAGAGTAGGTAGTTGTAGAAACTATTGAATGTTCATTTGATCTAAACTTATCAAACTTTTCTCTAATGAGTGACTTAGTGAAAATGTCAGCTAGTTGTTCATCTGTACTACAATGAACAACGTTTATTTGCCTACTTAGAAGAAGATTACATCTCTTAACAAGAAAAACTCGATCATGGATTTCAGCCCTAAAAGAAATCTCTCTCACCATCCTTTACACTTAGAAAAAGTCCTTATCGTGAGTTTTACACAAAATTTGGTGGCCGTTCAAGTATAACTCGATCTAAAGGTCTCACCAAACCTTTACAATTGCTTGGCTAGATCCAAATGTTACCAATCAATACATTTCCCAGAATAAAAAAATTGGAATTGGTATGGCGGTAGGAAATTGGTCTTTTGACACACACAAATATGCAAATAAGGGTTTTGTTAGTTTTCCTAATGTACAACATTGAATTTTTACACTTTTCTCACTGGACCCACAAGTTTTAGTTGGGCATGCTTTTCAAACTTGACTTTTGAGGTTCCAGCCCAACACAATCTTTTACCAGTGGAAAGTTCTATGTAAAATATAACTAAGACAATGCATCAAAAGTGTAACTAGAGGTTCAGTAGTCACCTATCATACATATGTGATTGAAAGTTAAACCTGAAGCACATGGCATAAGATGTAGATAATCCATGTTTTTAGTGGATGGTATCAGTGCAAGGTAACAAACCATTGGATGGTACATGTTGGACTAAGAGGCTTTGAGCCTGTTCAAATTCAAACAAGAGGCTTTTGATCTTTCAGCATCTCCCACTTAGACTTTAGATCCTGATTTTCAGGATGCTCAAAGATAATTCTTCTCAATCATCTCGCCACAACTTTGACTCCAAGCAGCTCATCAAACACTCTTCGTCTGGTCATTTGACCTATTAATCCACCATCCAACCCAAAGGCTTCTGGTCCCACCTAAGGTACGAAACTTGATGATCTATATAAAAAAGCAACCCAGAGAAAGCTTTAGTTCATACATTAGGTAGGATCAAAACCAAAGTTGGTTTCATCAAAATGAGATACTAAGTTACAACTGCAAACTGTTTACGGATAGATGGTCATAGTACAAATTCTAATATCTATTTACTCCAACATAAGGAAATTATTTGAGCAGCTGCAGATGAAGATTGGAATTTCTTATACTAAAAAGTTTGTTCCTGCATTTCTTTGCTCCGTGGTACAAGTACATACTTTATAGAAATGTTCAGGAGGCAAATACCACCTATGAAGCTTCAAAACATACTGTAGACTCAATGATTTCAAATTTCCAGACACATACAGTATATCGTAATTTTCAAAATATCATATATTTAATTGCAATCTTTTAGAGTAGAGGCAAACTTAAAAGCCATGCCTGTAAAAGCAAGACCTGTTACTGTTTGCTTATTGCATCAATTAAGTCAAAGCACTTACAGCGTAGCAGAACATCATGCAGCATATGGGCCATCTCTTTAGGCAACAAAGAACTTCCACAAACACAAAGCTATTCGATCGAATAGACACAAATCAAATCTACAAGCGACAACTGACAAATATCAATTAGACACTCTTAACATAATAGTAAGGAAATCTGCTTTGAAATACGGGCTCCACCGTCTTAGGCACTTCGTACTTAGTTCTGAGCGGCACCAATAAGAGGCTCAACAACCAAAAGGCTAAGTTGCCTTTCAATTAGATTGTGCCCTCAAGATATTGAGTATGGAAAGGAACAGGTTAAGGATGTCCAGATATAGCGAGACTGAAGCCCATATGTATTCATCATAGTTAAATCGCTTAATTAAATTGTCAGTGTCATAGACAATGTATGCACTGAAAATAACTGTGGCAATTCCACCATAGATGCTCATCGACAACTTCGAAGCAGGAAAGAAAACCTGCATCACAAACAAGATTCAAAAACTTAGTGATTAATCAAATAGTAACGTCAATCACTGCATTAAAGGTCAGATTACTAATAGGGAGACAAACCTGGATTAAGGACCACAGTATAAGAGTGATGACAGCCACAAAGAGGACGGGACCTAAAAAATTGAAATCATAGCCTTTCTTTGAAGCCCAATAAGTGTAGGCTGTCAAGCCTAATGTCACTGTTGCTGTCAAAACAAGAGCCTCAAGAACAAGTTCTCCTGTATCACATTAGAACGAGTATCAATCTCAAAAGGTAAATATGCTGCAGCTTGCACCTCACATTTAGCACAAGCTTCACTAAAACCTCCTAATTACGACACAAGAAAGCATGAATAATCTGGAGCTTAAGTCAAATTAGCCAACAATGCACAGCAGATACTATACCACGTGTAAAAGCGCATGATACACCCACTGTGAGGCTTAGTGAAACCGTAAAGAAACCCAACAAAACTAGGTTAACTGGATGCTTTTGTTGATAGTAATAGAGAGGAATAAGCACTGCACACAGGAGCAAAAGGGCTTAATGACTGGAAAAATCTCCATAACAAGATCAGAAAAATTAATTAGAATTTAGAAGCGAGTTTAAAAGATTAACTGTAACAGAACAAAAGCAATCTCGATATGTTAACCACAACTGCCAGAAAGCAACCTTGATACGTGAACCATAACAGACCACATTGTGTTCTTTTCCTTACTCACAGCCACACAAATAGCAATCATGAATGAAAGTGTCACAAAGTTTCCGGCAATTTAAAAAAGACAAAGGAAAGATAGACACTAGGTTCCCACGAGCTGCAATTTCTATAAGCATTGTCAATAAGAAGTAGCCATTTTCCCAGGCTGGAACAAGGTATAAAACACAGCTGCATGTTGTTTTAAACTAATCAGTAGTAGTTCATTCTGTCCCATATTCTTTTGTTGAAGAGTACGTGGAAGCAGGTGGTGACTATAAGGGGGAAGAGAGATGCCGATCTGACCGGCCTACGTGAAACTGCAGGGTTTTAACCTGGCCAGTCCAATGTCACTGCCAGTCGAGTGCTGAAAGCAGGTGAGGGGGCAGGTTGAGAGCGCGTGGAAGCAGGTGACTAATGGGGAATAGAGAAGGACATCTAGCCAGTTCCAATGGCAGTGACAGGTGTCAAAGATCAAGCACTGGCCAGTAAAAGGAAAATTGGCGAGATCCGGCATGTGCCTCGTAGCTGAATCTAGGCTATAGGACATAGGAAGCATGGATCTGGCTGCAAAGACACACGACTAAGGCACCAGTGCACAGGAATTCCCCTGCTTTACAACCTCAACCTCACCATCTGTTTGCTCTCCACTTCTAGGACTCTTGCTCGTGACAAGCCATGGCCCTACCGACACCTCAATATCTCCTAATCTCATCCCCAATATATAGATGCATTACAGCATAAATTCCACAACCTGTGTTACAACTTACAAGAGGTGCTGGCATTTCAATACTTGCAGCACTAATCTATTGTGCATAAGATTCTCTTGCCAATATAGAAGCGACCCTCAGGGAACATGCAGGTTAGCAGACTATGTATCCTGGGTAGGTGTTGGTTGCCAAAACATTCATCGATGAGTAATATGCTATTGCACATTCCAGTCCAATGCCAAACCTCTTACGGACGAATTTTGCTTGTGATCAAAGTTGCACTTATCCACAGCCTGTGAATTTTCATGACATGTATTGATTTTTCAAATCCATTTTGACCAAGCTAACTGCATTCACAAGCTCGCAAGCATAACAGTTTACTCCATTACTTTTATGCCTGTGCCCTTTTTCATCCGAACTTAAGTATTGATAGTATCCTTCTGTCCTCAATAGCTTACAATTCACCCTCGTTTCAGCTAATCAAGCTCTTCTGGCACCATTGCCTTTGTTCATGGAACTTGCATAGTTGCACGAATCGCGGTTCGAACCGTTCAAACCATTCGGAGCTGGTTCGAAGTTCGAACCGGATTAAAAAAAAAAAAATGAAAATGCCAAAAAATTCCATTTCGAGCCGTTTTCCAGTTCAAACCAGCCTGGCCGGTTCGAATTGGCTAGAACCGGTTGAATCGGCTTGTAACCTTGCACGGAAGACCATTTGGAGAGAGAGAGAGAGAGAGAGAGAGAGAGAGAGAGAGAGAGAGAGAGAGAAGAAGAAGAAGAAGAAGAAGAAGAAACTTTCTTACTTCATGTCATGCCAAACATGATACAAAGCCTCATAATGAGGTAATAAAGACAGAAGAACCGGCACAGATCAAAAATTTACCAAGGGAAGATTATGAGGCTCTCTAGTAAGTAGGCTCCCCATGTCCTAAAAGCAGTGAGTCAGTTAAGACATCCTTTCCTCTCCATGAGTTCAGGGGTTTGACTCCGATCCATCACAAAAAGGAGTGACACATAAGAGGAAAAAGAATTGGCTCCCTATCAACATTTAAGCAAAGAATCATTATTTGTTACCTCGATTTGGGTATTCAAAATCTATCGCGATTCAGAATCGCGATGAATCGACATTCAGAATCGCGATGAATCGCGATTCAGACTCGTGTTTTGGGTTTTTCAGAGAATCGTGCAGAATCAAAAAAAAAAAAATTGAAATTTTGAAATGTTTTTAGGTAATACGGGTATCAGATGAAAGCTCTGATTGAGAGCATTATGACTGTGTAGTTTGCCGACTGTTTCGGGTGCAGGATGGTCCAGTTTCGGTGTATTAACTCCCAGGCTCTCTAATTCTCCCTCTCCCTCCCAGGCCCGAAATGCACAAATATTATTTTTTTTTCAACGATTCTTTGCAGCGAATCGTGATTTGCAGAATCGCGATTCGCGAATCGCATAACCAGCGAATCACGATTCGCTGCATCTATGAAATTTCAAACAAAAATTTTAAGGTGTCAAATTTTATGATATGTCAATTATTTTCCACATTTTGATTTTAGGGCTTTTTCTAAAACATTGTGTATTGGCTGGCTCTATTCAGAACTGTCAAAATAATTGAAACAATAACAATTTGAATTTCCTCAATCCGTATTTTCTAGAAAGAAACTATGGATCAAACGGGTCTTCTATCATGCTTTTTTGAGGTCGATTTTTGTATCTTTGTCCTAAAGATGTAAGACCGTGTGGGATTGCGCATTGTTTCTCTTGTTCCCCATAATTAAGAACAATAAATCACATAAGCAAAAAAGGCAGCTAATTCATGATCATATAGCCATCTCCAACTAGGATAATTGTACAACCAACAATAAGATGAATTGCAAAAAAACCCTCCTCACAAAGGAACTGCATATGAGTCTCCAATAAAAAACTCAAGGACGCAAATCGACCAACTGTCAAATGACAAGAATTATCCTCTTCATTGTATGAATATGTTGAGGTCACATTGAAGAATATGTTGAATAGTAGCTCCATATGTCAACATACAAGCCACAACATGAAAAGGAAGTCGTATAACCAACAACATGAAATAGCTTCAAAATGATCATATGAAAATTTTGTCGAGCTATATGGATGGACCAAGAATGCCTGCATAAATGCATCATGATGGTCATCATGGCAAAAACATAAAATTTATACCATGTTGTTTGTACAACTAGGAGTGCCACATGAAAGTAATAATAGATAGACAAGAATGGAAAACCTACTTTGTTATGGAAGCAACATGCCAAAAAATAGATTTGTGACCGAAGCTTAAAGAAAGAACAATATTCCGGGTGCGAGGTTTGATGAGGAAGTATCCCTTGTACTATAAGGGGTAAACATAATTATGAATTAAGACGATTCTAAAATTTCGAGATAAACTTCCAAGCATGCTTTTTGACCACCGACTATGAACACCCTTGTACCACTGACGAACCAAAGTTTATTCAAACCGAAGGACCTTTAACCCTATCAGCCACAACGCATCATCAACAAAGAAACAACAGCTGGGAGAGAAACTTACAGATCAGAGGCAAAAACGACATGAAAAAGTACAATCCTGGCATTTGGGCGAAGAACAAGGAAACAGGAGTGTTAAAAACCACCACGGCCGCAACAATCATGGACAGAAGGAGCTGTGTGCTCACGATCCCATACACCTTCCGAATGAAACCCCATCTTAGGGTATTTTCGTCTGAAGATATTCCCGGGTAGAGGCCCGCCCCAGCCTCTACATCCACAAAGCCAGCCTTGGATGTCTTCACTGGCTCATACATCATGATGGCAACCTGCTTGCTCTTTAAATCCCTCAAATCTAACCTGCTTCTTTGCTGTCTACGATCAGTTGCAAGAAGACCCGCAAATCAAAAAACAAAACGTAAAAGGAAAACCTAAAAGCATCAAATAAAGTGGAAATTGCAGAAGAAAGTAATTGATAATCTGATACATATATGTAAATAAACCTCTGATTTGAGCGAGGCCTTTGGAATGAAAGAATAGCGCTGGTGGATCGTTCCCTCGTCAAAGTAAACCCTAATTTGCCAGCGAAAGGAGATCGAAGCTCATCGAGAAATTTTCCAGAATGAATTCCAAACGATGCGACTCTTTCCTTTTGTTTTTGCCAAACGCGTTTTGTTGGCCCTGCCCGTCTCTTGCTGAAGATAACCGGTTAGGTATTTGCACGTGCCTAATGTTCTTCTCAGGTTTTGAGGCCCAGCTGCCCTCAAGCCCGTTCTTTTCCTCTTTTCAAACGTGCCCTTCCCTCACCCTTCAAACGTGTGCCGCCCCTCCCCAATATTTGCAAATGCCCACTGCCCTTTATTTAAGCTTTCAACTCAACTTTCGATAACTTTGGCAGTTCAAAATTTGCTCTTGAATTAAATACTCATTAATATGGGTTTGAACTTGGAGTGGACTATAATTCGCTCTGAATTAAATAATCATTAATATGCGTTGGAACTTGGAGTGGAATGCACACAAATTTGCTTTCAAGTAATTTTGACAAGGCTCCAGCACGCTACAAGAAAAGGTGGCAAAAATTGCGGAAAAAAAATTTCTGCAATTTTTTTTGGTCGAAATTGCGGAAAGCCAAAAAATTGCGGAAAAAATTTCGCAATTTATACCGTTATGGTCGAAACTGTAGAAAATCGTCCGCAATTTCTACCATCATAGCAAAAATTGTGGAAAAAATTGCAAAAAACTTTTGCTATTTTGTCGTCATCACAGAATTTGCGGAAAAAAGTTCGGAAAAGATTTTTCGCAATTTTTTGGTCGTGGCCAAAATTGCGAAAAATGTTTTCGTGGCAGAAATTGCAAAAAACATTGAATAAAATTTTTCACAATTTCTCCCGTCGTAGTAAAAATTACAGACAAAATTGTGGAAACATATTTTTGAAATTTTTGGGCCATGGCAGAAATTGTGGAAAATGTTTCCACGGCAGAAATTGCAAAAAAAACTGTAGAAAGTTTTCCGCAATTTTTTCCATCGTGGTAGAAATTGCAGACAAAATTGCGAACTTTTTTTTTTTGCAATTTTTAGGCCATGGCAGAAATTGCGGAAAACTTTCCGCAGTTGAAATTGCAGAAAAAATTGCAAAAAGTTTTCCGCAATTTCTCCTGTCATGGTAGGAATCGTAGACAAAATTGCGGAAAAAAAAATCACAATTTTTAGAAATGGCAGAAATTGCGGAAATTGTTGCAAATTGCGGAGAAAATTGTTGAAAATTGCGGACAAAATTGTAGACAAAATTGTGGAAAATTGCGGACAAAATTGTGAAAAATTTCGCAATTTTTGCCATCACGGCAAGAATTGCAGAAAAAAAATTTCTGCAATTTTTTGTCTAGCGTCGACCATAGCGTCTATTAAGTACTAGTGATCGACGCTATGGTCGACGCTAGCAGCGTCGACCAAGTTCTAGTAATCGACACTATGGTGGACGCTGCTAGCGTCGACCATAGCGTCGATTACCGGAAGCCGAATTGTTGGTGCGTCACGGTTTCTTTTCATTTCGATTTTCAATTTTTGAGCTCGAAGAGGAGGATATTTTTGCGCCTAGCGGTGGTGCTGCTCTCTATGGCTCTTCTAATGATGCTTGATCCTTCTTATGCTTTTTTGTCACAGCCAAGATCTCTACATTTTCGCCTTAGCCAAGGCTTGGAGAAAAAGTGGAGCATTGGACAAAAAAGTGAACATAGCCAACATTCAAAAGTTTACTTGTTTTTCTTTGATACATTTGTGTTTATTGTTGTTTATGTTCTTTTGTCACAGCCAAAGCTCTTTACCTTCTCACCATAGCCAAGGCTTGAGCAAAAAGTTGAGCATTGGACACAAAGGTAAGCACCAAAGCCAACATTCAAAAGTTTACTTGTTTTGCTTTGTTACATTTGTGTTTATTGTTGTTTATGTTCTTTTTTCTCTCTCATTGACACTCTTTTGTTTTTTTTTTCATCAGAGTTAAAGTTTTTCAAAAGCTTTCAAAAGCTTGAGGTAAAGCTCTTTAAAAGGTTGTAAACCTTTTCAAAGAGAGCGTAAGAAAGCTTCTCAAAAGGAGTAAAGCTATTTAAAAGGGTGTAAAGCTTGGAGTAGGGCTTGGAGTAAAGTAAGTTTTTTGAAAACCTTGATGACTCTCTATCCTTTTATCTCTCTCATTGACACTCTTTTGTTTTCCTTTCATTAGAGTTAAAGTAGTTTGAGTAAAGCTTGGAGTAAAGCTTGCTCTCTCTCTCTCTCTCTCTCTCTCTCTCTCTCTCTCTCTCTCTCTCTCTCTCTCTCTCTCTCTCTCTCTCTCTCTCTCTCTCTCTCTCTCTCTTTTTTCTCACTTTTATCACAGTATCCTCAGTTTGGAGTAAAGTTTCTTGGGGTAAAGCTTTTGAAACAAAGTTTTTGGAGACAAGGTGAGCATTGTTTATTGTGAATCTTGTTTCTTTGTTTTGTTGAAATATTGTTGTTTTGTTTTGTTAAAATCTTGTTGCTTTGTTTGTGGGTATTTTTTTTCAATTAAAACTTTCTAAAATGATGTGAAGATCATATGCTACAGTTTGATAAAGATAAATGTTTTAAAATCATGAAAACAAGTAAGATAGTTGAAAAGGGCTTTAGCGTTTAGAGTTTAGATTAAAGGATTTATAGAAAGGGTATACATGGGAACATGATATAAGAGATTTAGGGTAAAAGATTTAAATTAAAGATTTAGAAACAGTGGATCAAAGGTAAGGATTATCAGAGAGAAATTGAATAAAAAGAGAATAAAGTTTATGCTAGGTTTGTGGTTATAGTTAATTTTATGTTTTATGTTCGTCATTGTTAACTTAATCGTAGTTCATTTTTAATATATAGATGTCTGACCCTCCATCTCTTGGGTCTCCGTCTCATGAAGAGTGTATGAACTGGTTAAGTAGTGCATCTGCTAGGCAGAGAGAATAAATGGATGCTATTCTCCAGCAGTATAGGTCCATGTTAAACTCTCCAGCGGCCTCACAGCAGGGTAGTCCTCAGAGACTCCCCACTAGTGCACATTCACATGTACCATCATAGAGGCCCTCACCCGTACCATCATAGAGGCCCTCACCACATAGGTCCACTCCTCAGACCTCCACACCTCGCGTTGCTAGGTCAGCACCACGTAAGAGTCATTTAGGTGGTTGTTTTTTTGCTTGTGGAGGTGATGATAATTTCTAGGAGCCTAGATATAAAGATGACTCACCCGTGCGTGATGCACCACCACCTGGTTACAACACCCCACCTGCTAGAGCCGATCCGATATTATACTATGACATTGATACGTCAGAGGCTATAGTTGAGGATGTTAAGGGGAAGGAAGTCCTAGCTTATATGAGAGAGCTCTGTCATGGGGCGTTTGATAGGAATATGTTTAGAGACTGGAGGGCTGTCCCTATCATTGAGAAGCGTCAGGTCATAGATGATTTAAAGAGACGATTCCCTAATCCCTTTGAGCACACCTTCAACAATAAAGTAATGATAGATAAGATGTGCATGCTCATGTTGATGAAGGCCAAATTGGATCTACATAATCCAACAATTAGAGATGTACCAAAGGTGCAAATCGAGGCAATTCATCAAGCATTGCTAGTACTACTCTACTTTTAGACAAAGACTCAAGAATGACATTGATGAAGTAAAGGCAGAAAATTTAACGCCAAAATGTCCTGAGTGGATGGAAAATGAGAGATGGCAGCTTCTACGTCAATACTTAAAAAGCAAAACTTTCCAAATTGTATTCCACTTTTTTGTCTTATCTATGTATTTTGAAACCAAAATTTGACTTGAATGCTCGGTCATCTCTAGTTAGTGCCTGATTTATTTATCTTAGTACTGACTTATTATTCATTTACTTGATGTGTGTACAATAATTTGCTTAGAAATTGAGTCAACAAAATAAAATCAGCAGATCAAAACAACAAAAGATGCCGAATGTTGGTCAAGCTAGATATGCGGGCATCAATATGAGACTGGTATGTGTGTATACAACAAAACTTGCATTTGTATACTCCGATATGCGAAACCTCTTTTTTCATGATGTCATTTTCTTTTGTCTATTGTTGAGTGCCAAATTTTAGGCACAAGAAAAGAATAGGGCTCCAACTGTTGCCGAGATCTATGTGGATGCTCATATTAGTAAAAGTTTTGGAAAACTAAAAACAGGCGAGTTGGATCCCGACCTGTGGCTGAGACTTTGAAGGTAACACCCAACGACATATATTTTTTGAAATTATGGTTTAAATACATTTAATTTTATAAAATGTAATGATGAATATATATATGATTTTGCATGTAAATTTGATTAGCTATGTTTTTTTTTTTTTGTAGAACGAAGATTTTAATTGATTATATGTCAAGAACAAACCCCGATGACAAAGTAATGAAGATTTTAGAAGAAAATAGTTGGGGACGAAAGAGAGTAAGAGGCCTAAGTGTCTATAGAAAAGAGATGCAGTATTCTTCCCAAGTAGATGAAATGAGGAAGGAGATAGAGAGACAAAGTGAAGAAATGGAAGAACTCCAAAAGATTGTACAGATGTAGATGAAGATGATGAAAAGTTTATCCCAGGTTAGTTCGCTTTCTCATTTCTTCTTTCTCTCTCTCCATCTCTTTCTTTTGAAACTTGGTACAGTCCTAGCTATCTACATAAAGAGAGGGAGAGGGAGAGGGAGAGAGACAAAGAGAGAGAAAGAGAGAATGAGATATATTTCTTATTTTAGTTTTGATCATGCATCATGTTGCTATAGAGGAGGATCCAATGCTACAACAGTTGGGTTCAGCTCAGCCGTTATCTACAATTAAAGAGATTTAACCTCACTTCTTTCTAAGAGTCTTATAAAAAATCCACAAAACTATTATGAAATCAGTAAAAGGTTTAAAATAAAACCTTAAAACCTAAGATTTATAACTAAAATCAGTTGAGCCATATAAAAACCTATAAATTAAATGAAACGGCAAAAAGTGAATTTCAACAAGTTGGTTGTTTGTATTTGTCGATTTTGCACGAGCGTTGATGCAAACCTTTCAAAATCAATTAAACATAAAATTAGTTTTCACATTTTCACAAAGAATATGGACCAGCTTCACAGAACGTAATTTGGAAGACAACTTTTTTTTCTGAGAAATTTTTTTTACAAGCACCTTCCGAACGTCGGAAGGTGCACTTAAAAAAATTTAGTTTTTTTATGCTTAAAAAAGTCACGAAACTGACTAGTAACCTTTGCAAGAATGTTGAGCTTCATCAGATTAACAAAACATCACCAAAAAGATAATCGAAGAGCTACTTGAAATTAATGGTATTAGACGATAAGTTTCCTTTCAATAACGGCGCTTCTTGCAGTGAGTGTGCTATACATTGTACATTGAAAAAACTAAAATGACTCAAGAAAAATAAATTACCAATTCATGTTAAAAAAATGTAGATGATGAGTACTAAAAAATTTTGTTTGGTCTACTAAATGGTTTTTCAATAGCAATCACAAGTAGTTCCAACATCATCACACTGATTCATGCCTTAATAGTGCAATGTTCTCAAGTCCGTGGTATTCTCGGTTTTGGAGCTAAAAGCAACATGCATCAATATGTGGCTTCACTTACGAGAAATGCATCAATATATGGCTTCACTCACGAGAAATGCATTTAAAATGTATCCAGGGAGCATGCAAGGTTAATGGGGGAATCGAACCCCAAGCAAAACCAAAATGCGGCATCCAGGCAACCTCTATGCCTGCATGAAAATATTAGTAAGATCATGCTGAAATGATAAACAATAAACCATCTTATGCATAAAACCTCTAAAATGTTCAGGATATTTTAATGTATTCAGACTACAACCATCTGTGTGTTCAAATGGACACGGTTATATTCACCTTTGCTCAAAATATGGTATCGATGCGAATGTAAAGTGAAATCAATAACAAACTTATACTAAAAGTTATGTGTCGTATAAAGTTGAGCTCTAAAAATTGCCTTTCTCGCCTTTGTTGACTGGTTCTGGTTCAAGTCGAAGATAATCTTGTTCCCTGAAAAAAATGAACATCAAGGCTAAAAAATACGCTTTGCATGAAACCATAAACGAAAAAAACATTTCACATCAACTACCTCTCATGGTGACATCGATACAATAACTCATGTTATTGTTGCACATGTTCATATCTACATATTGCACCAAAATGTTCATATCTACATCTTGCACCAAAATCACATCATTTGTACCCCCCGTATCAATTTAATATTCCAGCAAATTTTCACCCATTCAAAATCTTGATGCTAAAAAAATTGTAAACTCTTTTTTCTACTGCCCAAATATTGTAAGCTCTCTCTCTCTCTCTCTCTCTCTCTCTCTCTCTCTCTCTCTCTCTCTCTCTCTCTCTCTCTCTCTCTCTCTCTCTCTCTCTCTCTCTCTCTCTCTCTCTCTCTCTCTCTCTCTCTCTCTATATATATATATATATATATATATATATATATATATATCTCTCTCTATCTCTCTCTCTCTCTCTCTCTCTCTCTCTCTCTCTCTCTCTCTCTCTCTCTCTCTCTCTCTCTCTCTCGTTGAATTTCGCACGTGTGGATTGTCCACAACATGTACTTGTGATCTCCTAAGATGTGTAGATGCACCAAGATCAAGACTAGATTGAGATTCAAGATCAATCTTAGATCCTATGGCAAAAACACACTACTACATGCATTCAATCACTTCCAACTCTCACTCACACGTGTGGGAAGTATTCAAAAAATAATCTAAGTAAAAACAAGCTGCTCTCCTCGGGTAGAGAGAGAAAATGCATCATGAGCTCTCGGGTAGAGAGAGAAAGCTAGAAATCCAATAACTCACAAAATCCATGAAATCACCAAATCAATTAGATTCAAAATGAGGAGTACAATGATACTAGTAGATCCACGAGCTACCACTATGCTTAACTATGATTGGACCATATTTTGTCACCTCTTGATCCTATTGGATCATTGAACCATACACCTCTTAATTCCATTGGACTATATTCAAGCACACCTCAACTTCCTATTGGACCTCACAAGGTTCCACCTCTAAATCCTATTGGACCTCTTGGAATTCATCAAACAAAAGCTTTACACTTGTCTACACTCTAATTGGCACGTGTTTAGCCTCTTACTCTATTTTGGCTCAATAGTGGCATTACAAGTGGAAGTGCATAATTTGCCATCTATGCCAAATTTATTCCTATCAACATCCTACACCTAGATGCTTGATGTAAAAAACATAAGACCCCTATATCTAACATAGATAATCTTTTTCAATTCTTCACACTCCTCCTAAAAAATTATCTATGAAGATTTGAGCATTGATCTTGATATAACTCCAAGATTAGATCTATGCTTGATGAAAGCACTTTTGCTCAAAAGCTTGGTGAGTAGATCGGCAATACAAGAGGACGAGTTGACATGGTCCAAATAGATTTCACCTCCAATAAGCTTTTCTCTCACAAAATGGTGTGCCACTTCTATGTGCTTGCTTCTTGCATGAAATATGGGACTATTGGCAAGAGCTTGGGCCGAGATGTTATCACACTTGATCATTGGTAGATCATCCTCCTTGATGCACTTTAGCTCCATTAATAACCTCTTGATCCAAAGCACTTCTTTGGTAGTTGTAGTGAGTGCTTTGTACTCGGCCTCACATGAAGAGAGAGATATAGTATCTTGCTTTTTGGAAAGCCAAGATATTAGATTGCCTCCAAGAAAGATAGTGTATGCACTAATAGACTTTTGATCCATCTTGTCACTTGCAAAGTCCGAATCCGAGTAGCCAATAATGGATAGATCTTCACTTTTATTGAGTAAACCATAATCACAAGATGAAGATACATATCTTAAAATCCTCTTGGCCATCTTCCAATGATGGATCTTAGGATCTTGCATAAATTGACTCAATTTGTGCACACAAAAACTTAGATCGGGCCTAGTAATGGTAAGCCAAATTAAGGAGCCTACAAGACTCCTAAAAAGTGTGATGTCCTCAAAGGATCTTTCATCACCTTTATTAGGATCTTTTACAATCTGCTCCATTGGAGTATCTATGCTCTTAGAATTTTCCATATGGAATTTTTTCAACATAGAGTGAGCATATCTAGATTGGCATATAAAGAAATGATTTTCATAAAAATTAATTTCTAGGCCTAGGATGTAATGCATCTCTCCTAGATCCTGCATTTTAAACTCACATCCAAGTGCTAGCTTGGTTTCATCAACTAGCTTGATACAACTTCCACAAAGAATAATGTCATCAACATAAATTAGAAGAATGACAATATTTCTATCAACAAACTTTAGATACATGGAAGGATCATAGTCACTAAGAGTAAATCCTACTGAGATAAGAAAAGAGTTAAGTCTTTAATACTATGATCTTGGTGCTTGCTTGAGTCCATAAAGACTTTTGAAGAGCAAGCACACTTTGGACTCATCCTTGATGAATCCTTGAGGTTGTTCCATATAGATCTCCTCCTCAAGATAACCATTTAGAAAAGCATTGGATACATCTAATTGAAACACCTTCCACTTGAAAAAACAAGCAAGAGAAATAAGAATTCTTATTGTCACCATCTTTGCAACGGGTGCAAAGGTCTCCTCATAATCAAGACCATGGATTTGAGCAAATCCTTTGGCACATAATCTTGCTTTATGCTTCTTGATGGTGCCATCATGATTGAACTTGATCCGAAATACCCACTTGCAACCAATCACATGCTTGTTGGATGAAGGATCCACAAGCTCCCAAGTATTGTTGGTGATCAATGCATCATACTCTTGCTTCATGGCATCATACCACTCCTTGGTATTGAGTGCCTCTTGTACATTCTTTGGCTCTTCATGAGAGACATAAAAAACATAATTAGTGGAATCAAGATCCACTTGTTTGCCTTTGTCAGCATATGAGAGCCTCTCAGGCTCAGATCTATCTCTCATGGATCTTCTTGGTGAAAAAATCCTAGGAGAGTCTTCTTCAAATCTCGACCCCATCACATCATGATTATCTTCAAAATCAATAATTGATGATGCATCCATAGTAGGCTTCTTCAAAAATAAGATTTCATATGGTGACTTTCCTCCAAGAGCTATATGTGGGAGCCTATTGCAAAGATAATTTGCACAATTAATGGCTTCTCCCCAAAAATCTTAGGGCAAAGATGCCTCAATTCTCATAGATTTTGCACATTCACATAGAGATCTATTCTTTCTCTCGGCCACTCTATTTTGAGATGGAGAGTAGGCACAAGAAAACTCTCTTTTAATGCCTTCAAGCTCACAAAAATCTTGAAATTTATTGGAGATATATTCACCACCTCACATCACTTCTAAGAGCTTTAATCTTGAATGAGAATTGCTTCTCTACGTAAGCTTTGAAAATAAGGAAATGATCAAACACCATAGATTTAGAAGCAAGAAGATATATCCAAGTGAATCTTGTGTAATCATCAATGAAAGTAACAAAACAAGTAGCTCCTCCCTTGCTTGTAGTTGATGAGAAATGCACATCCGAGTGGATTAACTCCAAAGGATGCTTGCTTTTGATAGAAGATCTTGTAAATGGCTTTTTGTGAGATTTAGCAATAGCACAAGCCTCACAAGACTTGATCTTCTTGGAGAGTGACTTTGGCAAGCCAATAGCTTTGGCTTCTTTGATCATAGAGAGCATGAATTTGTAGTTGGGATGTCCCAACCTCCTATGCCATAATTCCTCCATAGAGAGCTTGTTCACAAGAGCAACATCACAAGCATTCACATACTCATTTGGATCTAGTTTATAGATGCCACCAAATCTAGATCCTAATGCAAGTATCTCATCATTCTTCTTGATAGTGCAAGTATCAACATTGAATTTTACATCAAGGCCATTATCAAGCAATTGGCCAACACTAATAAGATTCTTGGTAAGCTTAGGTACATAAAGAACTTTAGAGAGAGAAAGAACTTTAGAGGATGCAAGCTTCAAGGGAATGTTCCCTATGCCTTCAATAGGACATTCAAAATCATTTGCAGTGTATATTGATTTCTTGACTCCATCATAAGGTGCAATAGAAGAGAAAGAGTCCTTGGAGCTACACATATGTGAAGAGGCTCCACTATCAATATACCATAGGCCGTCCTTCTTGAAAGGAGTAGATGAGAAACTAGAGACCATAAGAGATCCCTCTCCATCACTTGCAATAGTGTCTTCCTTCTCATTGGTAATATTGGCCTGCTTGAGTTGATTCTTCTTCTTGAAGCAATTGGTGGCATAATGACCTTTCTTGCCACAATAAAAGCACTTGATCTTCTTCTTCTTGAGCTTGGATGATGAAGCATTAGAGGAATCATCTTCCTCCTCATCTTTGTCTTTGGATTTGACTTTGTCCTTGCTTGAGGATTGTTGATGTTGGTTCTTGCTCCTCCCTTTGTGCTTATCCTTGGCAAAGAGGGCTTTGCCATCATTATGAGTGAGAGAAAGCTTGTCCATCCTCAAGAGCTTGTACTCTTGTCTTGATTCTTCCGAAATTAGCACACTTTGGAGAGCCTCCAAACTTGGTAGCTCCTCCTTAATGGCATAGGATTGGACAAGGTTATCAAATTCACTTCTCAAGCCATTGAGAATGACTTGAACTAGCTCATTTTGATTGATGGAATCACCAATGCAAGCAAGCTCTCTATGAATATCTTTTACTCTCAAAACATAACTAGATGCACTCTCATCACTCTTTTGGCTACTTTGAAAGATTTGATTCCAAAGAGAAGCCTAGAGGTATTCTTAGCCTCATAGATAGTCTTGAGACAATCCCAAGCTTCTTTGGCTGTTGTACAAGTACCTATCTCCCTCAATATCTCATCAGAGACATTCATCTTAATGTAGTGGAGAGCCATCCTAGCTCTCTTTTTGTATTTTTGAACCTCTTGAAGAACTTGTGGTTCTTCTTCAAGGCCAAGAACTATGTCCATCACGTCTTGAAGGATCAAGATGGACTCCATCCTCATTTTCCAAATTGAATAATTTGAAGTGGTCAATCTCTCACTTGGTTCCAACAAGGATGAACCCATTGAAGACATTTGAAGTGAAGAAAACTCAAATGATGAGCAATAAATGTTGCTACACACTCTCAATAGGATCCAATAATTGAGTACTATGTCCTCCTATGAAAGATCTTGCAACTATTTGTGAATTGATTCTCACTAGCTACACAAATCTCTCTAAAACAAGATCTATCTCACATCAAATGATGGAGTATAGGCAAAGTTAGGATCAAACACTCTTAGCACGTGTGAAATACACTAAGAAACCAAATTTGACTCAAATACAATGATATTGCATGAAATAAAATGGCTAAGATCTCAAAACAGTGCCTAGATCACATATAGATGAGATTGGTAAGCATTCAACTGTGATTTTGGATCAAACAAGCAATCTCTTGAACAAACCAAATGTGTTCACCCAGGTCTAGGTGCCCTACATAGCCCTCTTCAAAAGCTTATAACTTTTGATTGGCTCAACCAAATGGAATGAAACTGATTGCATCAAAAACTAGACAAAAATAGCTTCAAAATAAGCTATCAAGCAAGATAAATGAATCAAACATGAGAGAGGACTTCCAAACTGAAATTGGATGTTCCTCACACGTGTCTAAGCACCTGATTCTGTATAGTACCAGGTTAGACCCAATCAATGTCCTTTTGATCTCTTTTGATTCAAGATTGAACAAGATAGCTAGGAAAATGGGCCTTGACAACTTCTAGCTCAAGATTGATGAAATTTTTTTACTTAGATGGATCAAAATGCATGGCCTAGTAGATCCACGAGCTACCACTATGCTTAGCTATGATTGGACCATATTTTGTCACCTCTTGATCCTATTGGATCATTGAACCATATACCTCTTAATTCTATTGGACTATATTCAAGCACACCTCAATTTCCTATTGGACCTCACAAGGTTCCACCTCTAAATCCTATTGGACCTCTTGGAATTCATCAAACAAAAGCTTTACACTTGTCTACACTCTAATTGGCACGTGTTTAGCCTCTTACTCTATTTTGGCTCAATAGTGGCATTACAAGTGGAAGTGCATAATTTGCCATCTATGCCAAATTTATTCCTATCAACATCCTACACCTAGATGCTTGATGTAAAAAACATAAGACCCCTATATCTAACATAGATAATCTTTTTCAATTATTCACATCTCTCTCTCTCTCTCTCTCTCTCTCTCTCTCTCTCTCTCTCTCTCTCTCTCTCTCTCTCTCTCTCTCTCTCTCTCTCTCTCTCTCTCTCTCTCTCTCTCTCTCTCTCTCTCTCTCTCTCTCTCTCTCTCTCTCTCTCTCAACCACATATGTGGTATGGGGTTTAAGGTTTACCTGAAATCATGAAACTAACTGATTTTCTTAGAATTTTCTAGAAATATGTCGATCATCTCCTGTCAAAAATCATAAATAGATTCACTTGGGTACTCAAACCTAATATTGTTAGAGGTTGGTAATGTAAAGAATGGAAAAAAGATTACATATTTGGTTTGGAGCTGAAGTTGCGAAAGGATGACAAATTGAAATTAGATTTTGTCCTATCAAGCCATTCAAAGAAAAGTTTTCCATTGCGAATTGTATGCCATCCGCAACTTAAAAAGTCATTTTGTTGAGAACATTGCATCAACACTCGAGGTTCACGCAATGAATTGAAAGTGAAATTCATCAAGTGGTGTGTCGCTCATATGATTCTTAGTTATCTCTGGATAATCTGTTTTACTAAAAATCTAAAATAGAATGTCACAATCTTCCTTTAAAACCTGTTTGAAACACAAAATCATGGACTATGTTAAGAGAATTGAGCAGTATTACTCGATCAAGTATATTTAAAACTTAGACCTATAATAACAAAACAATATTACCTTAAAACACAAAACCATAAATTCTCGAAATGAATGTTGCTAGTACTCAATAAGATAGATTTAAGTCTAGAAAGTTGCTAACTACCAAATGTTATTTTCGGACTGCACACTGAAATTAAGACTCTCCGAGTTTATCGTATTGCTTGATGCTCCATTCATAAGTGCAACACTAACCCTTTCTAGATTTTGTATTTTTATTACTTCTGATTCATCTAACTTGAGAACTAATACTTAGAATTTGCTTTGCACAGGAACACAGATCATGCTACATAGTAACACAGACAAAAAATCACTCTCCTCAGCAAGCTCACATAGCAACTGTATTTCTCAAAATAAAATTACACTGTACATATAGTGGTTCACTTAGGCAACCCATGCATGACCCAGGTTGCCGTTGGCGGGACGCGTGTCCCGTCGACTTGCCTCGTGGCGAGGCCAACTGATCCTTATCCACTGATAGGACCCACTTACAGTCACACAGTGATTCCAACTTTAATTCTAACTCTCTCCTTTAAAGTAGAGTCACTTTTTATACAGTCATATACATAGCTTTAAAGTCAACAAACTTTAAATACAGAAAGTTTTGATCTAAACTTATCAAACTTTTCTCCAGTAAGTGGCTTAGTGAAAATATCAGCTAGTTGTTCTTCTGTACTACAATGAACAACATGAATTTCACGACTTAGCAATCTTTCACATATGAAGTGATATTGAATCTCAATGTGTTTAGTTCTCGCATGGAACACTGGATTCTTTGCTAGCTGAATGCCACTCTGACTGTCGCTATGTAAAGTTGTGAGATTTTTCTGCTTCATGCCAATCTCTTCCAAAATTTGTCTCAACCGTATAGCTTCTTGTGTAGCACTACACATTGTCTTATACTCTGCTTCTGTGGTGGAAAGAGCAATTGTACTTTGCTTCTTACTAGACCAGGAAAAGCAACTGCCACAAAGCTGGAATACATACCCTGTGGTGGATCTACGATCATCATAGTCACCTCCCCAATCTGCATCCACATAGCCACACAACTCAGGTAAACCATCATGCTTCCTGTAAATCAAGCCATACTCTGATGTGCCTTTCACATAACGCAAAATGCGTTTAGCTGCTTCCCAATGCGTTTCCGTAGGTGCTTCCATAAACTGACTTACAATGCCAACAGCATAGCATATATCTGGTCTAGTTGTGGTAAGGTAAATCAAGCTCCCTACTAACTATCTATATAGCGTAGCATCAAATGACTGTGATTCATCAAGCTTAGAAAGCTTTTTACCTGGTTCAATAGGAGTGTTTACTGGTTTGCAATCCTACAACCTAAACCTGTGTAGTAACTCTTTGACATATTTCACCTGTGTTAAACCCACTTCATGTCCTTTTTGCCACACTTCTACTCCAAGGCAGTAATGCATCAGGCTGAGATCCATCATCTCAAATTGTTTCATGAGGTCTTTCTTGATTATGTCTATCATCTCTTGATTATTTCCCGTAATAATCAAATCATCAACATAAAGATCAATCAAAGCAACCATACCATCAAAGCATAAGACATATAGATTTGGATCAGAATGTGTTTTCACCATCCCCTTTGAACGAAAGTAGGCATCAATCCTACTATACCACGCACGTAATGCTTGTTTAAGACCATAAAGCGCTTTCTTCAAGCGACATACTTTATTTTCCCGTCCTTTCGTTACAAAGCCTTCAGGTTGATCCATGAACACTTCTTCTTCTAACTCACCATTTAGAAAAGCAGATTTCACATCCATCTGATGCAAAGGCCAACCAAAATGTGAAGCTAAAGCAATAAGTAGACGTAGAGTATTCCACTTACACACCGGCGCAAAGGTCTCCTCATAGTCAATGCCTTTATTTTGTGCGTACCCTTTGATTACCAATTCTGCTTTGTGCTTTGCTATGCTTCCATCTACATGGTACTTAGTTCTATATACCCATTTGCAACCAATGGGTTTCTTGCCAACTGGTGGTTCTACTAAGTCCCATGTGCTATGCTTAGCAATTGACTCCATCTCCTCTCCCATGGCTTTGATCCAAATGTCATCATCCTTCGCTTCACCATAAGTCGAAGGTTCTTTGCTTTGAATAATGCTGGATAACAGAGCATAATTTGCTTCATACCTTTCAGGTAGTATCTTCTCTCTTGTTGATCTTCTTAGCTCTCCCTGGTTAGATGATCCTAGAAAGTCATCTATATCGCGGCTCTCCATCAATCTCTCAAACCACTTAGGGAGCTTTCTGTCAGGTGATCAGCTTCTTGGTGAAAATGTATCCCATGGTACATCCCTTGCGTTTGTCACCTGCAATTTCAATCCTTCTTGCACCAAAAGGTTTGTCCCTACCTCTCCAACCTGTTTCTTGAGGTTGAGTAGTAGTATCTTGAGATGTATCCTCATGTTCATCACTCGGAAGGTCAATGAATGGATCATCATCAGGTGGTATCCTCACTATGCCATTTTTCCTACTGGATGTGTCTATCTTCTTAGCATCTTCGTCTTCATACATCTTGGATTCATCAAAGATAACATCTCGGCTTATATGGATTTTGTTTTCGACTAGATCAAAACATCTATAGCCCTTCACGCGATCATCATATCCTAGGAATATGCACTTGATAGCTTTTACATCAAGTTTACGTCTTTCTTCCTTAGGAGTATGTACAAAGGCCTTACATCCAAAGATTCGCAAGTGGTTCACATTTGGCTTCTTCTTTGTGAATGCTTCCTCAGGTGTAATTTTTGGTATGGCAATGGTAGGACTTCTATTTTGAAGATAGACTGTCGTGCTACATGCTTCTGGCCAAAAATCTTTTGGTAATTTCATCTCAGCTAGCATAGATCTGGCACTTTCCACAATCGTACGATTTTTGCGCTCAGCTACACCATTGAGAGCAGGAGTATGAGCTTGCGTAACTTGTCTTTTAATCCCACATTGATCACAAAGATCATTGAAGTCATTAGACTTATACTCACCTCCACTATCTGATCTTAGGACTTTGATCTTCTTACTTGTCTGATTTTCGACCAAGTTTTTGAAGTTCTTGAAGTTATCAAAAGCATCTGATTTCTTCTTCAAGAAGTAGATCCACGTCTTACGTGACATATCATCAATAAAGGTCATGAAATAGAAGGCTTTTCCTAAGGACATGGTCCTCATGGGCCCACATAAATTTGTGTGGATTAAATCCAGGATGTTCTTTGCTCTTGCAACACCTCCTTTATTGAACTTCTCTCGATGCTACTTCCCATATATACAAGATTCGCACATCAATTTCAAGTGATCTTCTATTGTAGGCAGTCCTGTTACCATCTCCAATTTTCTCATCAAACTGAGGCTTCCCAAGTTCAAGTGACCAAGCCTCTTGTGCCACAACTCAGTTTGCGAAGGAACGGATGACACAAGTCCATGTTGCCCCTTGATTGTGGCATTCAACCTGTACAATTTTGTATTGGGCTCTCTTACTCCATTCGCAATAACTTTGAACTTTTGGTTCGCATCCTTCACAAAGCAACGATCATGAAAAAATTCTACTTTCAACTTTTGATCAGTAATGACTCCAACAGAAAGTAGATTTTTCTTCAAACCTGGTATGTAAAGTACCTCCCTGATCATCTTGCTTTTGTCGTCAGGCAGTTGGATTGAAACTGTGCCTATCCCCTTGATCATGCACACCTCACCATTTGCTTGTGAAACAGATGTTCCATTATCCAATGCCTTCAAACTACTGAACCAGTTCTTGTTACCTGTCATGTGTCTTGTGGCTCCTGAGTCAATATACAATGCTTGATCATCTTGATTAGATGACAATGCAGATATGAAGATGCTAGAGTCTTCAATCTCACCTTCATCGACAAGGTTGCCTGCTTGTTTTGGTTTTCCCTTGCCTTGTTCCGCTAGGAATTTGCGACATTCACTCTTCCAGTGGCCCTTTTTACCACAATGGAAGCATTGCCTTTCTTCTTAGTTTTGCTGGAAGATCCCTCATCCTCCCGAGACTTGGTAAATTGTTGTTTAGTCTTCTTCTTGCCCTTGCCCTTGCCTTGTTTTTGGCATGTTGCAAGTGTCTGATCATCAGTATTTTGACATCTAGCTTTCACCATTTCTCGTCGCGCATCAAGATTCCTTTGAGCTCGTCAAAGGTTGGCAATCTTTCTCTTGATGCTATTCCGCTCACAAACATCTGATAGGGTTTTGCAATGCCGCATAATGCATTATGCACCAGCTCCACATCACGTATGCGTTCTCCAATAGAATGCAGTTCATCTCTCATTGTCTTGATTCTGGTCATATACGTCTGAATGTGCTCTCCTTGTTCCATGCGGGCACTATTCAACTTTGACTTCAGAAACATGATTTTTGACAGATTTGACGTCTCGAACTGCCCCTTTAGCACATCTCATGCCGGTCTAGGTGTAATAGCATCACAAATGTGGGTAATGATGTGATCCTTCACTGACAAGTTAATGGAGGTCAAAGCTTTCCTCATCTTTTTGTCGAACACTTTGATGTCTGCTTCATTTGATGGCCTTCTCTCATCACCTGTGACGACTTCCCACACATATTTCTCCATCAGTATGTTTTTCATTTTGAATTTCCACACTGCATAGTTGGAAATCTCGTCCAATTTGCTACTTTCACTCAAAATGGACTCTCCCATGTTTGCCATCGCAAAACTGCTTAAAACTTCTGCCTTAGGCTAAGAACAGTATGTCGAGGCCAACAGTGATGTCAGAAGTTGAAAATAATGACTTGCACTTTTTTTCTTACCAGGCCACTTGCCGCTTTTCCACCAATTTGAAAGCCAAATTGGCATCGCCTTCCGAAATGCACTCAGTCGTCAATTCCCAACAACGTGCCCAGTGGAATGGTGAAACTACTTCTGACGTACTCCGAACACTTTCTCCGTTGCAACCGCTCTGTTTTGCTATACCGTACTTGTAGGTACAGTCCGGGTGCCCTTCGTTTGGAGGTTATAGCCTTTCGTTTGGGTCAAAACGGGCAAAGGACCCAAAAATAGGGACTTTTCTAGCTTTTGAACTGTTTCTTCACTTTGAAGAAGCTTCACTCTTCACTTGTGAAGGGACCCAACTCAACTTTCAGTATGAAAATTTTTAATGAAGCTGAAGGCCAAAATGCACTTCAATTCTTCAGGACCCTGTTCAAAGCTCATCCAATGGCTGAACCAAATCTTGTGGTTCAAATTTCTCTCCCATCACAGATTCTGGACCGTTGATTCACTTGACACCTCATCTACAGGTTCAAAGTACATCTGGGCATCGAACCAAACTCCTGCATACGCTAAGAACTGTGGCACGCTAAGTTCTTCATCGCGTTGGGCGCGCGAATTGCCCGCGACTTCCCTGCCTACGACCGCGCCTCCCTTCTCTCAAAAAAATCAGATCAAGCTCTCATGTGGATCATTTTGAGCACGATCGGAGGCCTGGAGTAGGGTCGACCTACTGAATCCATGACTTTAGAATGTTCAGTCAGAAAATTCCGTGGAGAAACGGTGATTTTAGCTCAACTTGACAAAGTGGCTTTTTCACCTTTTTACCGCAAATCTGTTAGGTTAACTGTCTGGAGACAAATCTCTGACATAAACCTCAGAAGCTCTCCATGGCTGATTGACAGTGTGATTAGCTTCCTGCCTGTCCTTACGACATTCAAAACGGTGCACAAACAGCGAAGAAATCACTAGTTATGTATAAAAATCGTAACCCCAAGTCCGGTTTCAATTTTCAGCTGGTTTCGAAATTGTCAATTTTTCACCAAATTTTTCCTTATCTGATGCTATGCACAAGCTAATAATCCCTCTGCTGAGCTTAGCAAGCCTCTATAAATTAGAAACCGTGCACCAGTGCTTCTCTTTCCGTCTTCAACCCGCCGTAAAACCTCGAACTCTCAAAAGACAGTTCTCCCGAAGCTCTCTTCAACGGCGACACTGTATTGTGTACACTCCCTGTACGGCTCTGATACGAACTTAGAATTTGCTTTGCATAGGAACACAGATCATGCTACACAGTAACACAGACAGAAAATCACTCTCCTCAGCAAGCTCACATAGCAACTGTCTTTCTCAAAATGATATTACACTGTACATATAGTTGTTCACTCAGGCAACCCATGCATGACCCAGGTTGTCGTTGGCGGGACGCGTGTCCCGTCGACTTGCCTCGTGGCGAGGCCAACTGATCTTTATCCACTGATAGGACCCACTTACAGTCACACAGTGATTCTAACTTTAATTCTAACTCTAATATCAATTTTTCAACCCTTTCATTTGTGATTCCATAAAACTTTACAATAAATCTTAGTAAATGATTCAAATCTACAAACATATTGTTGGTGGAATCATACGACAAAGTGCCATGTTTTGAGTTATAAATTTCATTGATATGGTAAGGAATACCAATGACGTTTTGCAAACCCCTGTTTAACACATCCCTCTCTAATTTGATGAAATGGCTGGGGAAGAGGAAATTTTTTTATATGTACTTGTCCAAATGCCTCTTTGATAATTTTAAGCATTGTGTCATATGCATCCCTGCTAATACCAGAATAATCACATGCTTCTTGTATCAATTTTCGGTCAATGATCTTGTCGACTTCGCCCATAAGAGCCTCTGCAATCTTAAACTTGATTCGAGAATATCGTTGATTTTCTAGTAGACTCGTCATTGACTTGGTTGTAAGTACTGCACTCAAAGACTTTCCAATCATGTCCTTATCTTTCAGATTTTGATTGGTGACTAAAGTTGATCTGCAAAATAAAAATCAGATTAAAAAAAAAAAACTATTTATAATCATTGATGTGCTAGATGAAACAAAACACATGAATAGTTTAAAACATAGTCTTACTTGAAAGCATATATTCTTTTTTTCCGTTGACCCCCACTTCATGAAAGCTCATCAATACCTTCTAAAATAACTCTTTTTCGCTTATTGTTCAGTATTTTCTTCCTTAATGTGTTTACTTCTGTATTTATTTGACAATATGAGGTACGTAATGTTTGTACAATTAGTTTCATATTGTCAGTTTCTTGGTTAAGGTTTAATATAATATCTTGCAAACGAGAATTATCTATCTTCAAGATTTCATTCTCTTCTTTTGTTTGCAACAAAAGAGTTTCTTTTTCTCTATAGTCAGTAAGCAAACCATTCAACATATTTTTCAAACAATGGATTTTTTTCATTGAATTACTAATGCCATAACTTTTCAATCTTTCACAATAACCCAATAGACCATTGTGTCCTTCACACAAAAACAATATGAGTTGTGTGATCTAAAATTTGGATGTTGCATTGAGCTTGGATCGATTGGATATAAACTTCCATCAACTCATAGATCACAATGTTTCCTGTCTTCCATCCTTTGGTGAGCTGGTAAGGTGGATCCTTTTAGATTTTTTTTCGACAATAGAGCAAATTCTGTGGGAAGATCAATATGGAGATGATACTTAGACATCTTAATAATCGATAGATTAATCTAGTAGGAAACCAAATTGTTATACATCTTGCAAGCTATTAAAACTCGTCTTAATTGGAAAAAAAAATTTCAACTAGAAAAGTTTGAAATGACCTTGGCGCTGTTTTTGATCCAACACACTCCATGTTTCTTGCTTTATATGCAAAATCAAAGCTTTGCATTTATGAGCAAAATACTTTTTCAATAGATGTGTGTTGAAATTGCAAATTTTTGAATTACAAAATTTTGAAATAGCCTTGCTGCTCCTTTTGATCCAACACACCCCATATTTTCTAAATTGCAAAAATTAAGATTCACGTTGGCGGTCATTGTGATCCAAAATATTCAAAGTTTCTTGCCACGATATTCAAATCAATAAGACTATTTTCCTTTGATGTGAATGCTATGAGTTGGAAAGAAACTTTGATGTGCAATATGATTTGCATGTACATGAGAAGTTATGTTAGGTAATGGTAGAAAATAGAATCCTAAAGTATGGACCCCATGCGTTGTGGCTATCCAACTTCTAGTTACTAGTAAGGTCAAGTCATTGGGGGCAGACCAAAACTCGGTTGGAGTTTTATATTCCGATGGTATTCTCTCTCTTGCGTGGCATTTCTTCGACAGCCCTTTTGGGCCTTGGAGCTCCTCTAATGGAAATCTTGTCTAAGGATAGTTGGCATGCTCACCTTGTAAATGATACATTGATCGACAACTCCCTTGTACCATTGGGCAATCGTAGAATGGGAGGTTACCCCAATTTATCTTTCCAGGAAGACTACATGTAGAGGATCAACTACTTCCTCGCTACAAAAGGGATGACTATTGAACAAGTCAATGAAGAGAATGAAGCCCGAGTGAAAGCCATATTCCACAAGAAGCCAGCCAGCATAAAGCGACAAAGAAGAATGTGATCAATCTATTTGCGAGCCACTACACAGCTGAGGAAGGGGATATGTGGAGGCCTATGATCCCACATTATCCAAATTCAATGTTTTATATTGTAAAAATTTTCAATTTTTGTACATGAAATATGCTATAGTGCCTAAACTCATGTAAAGGCCTATTTATTTTAAATAATAACTTGCGACGTTCTATAGTGACAAATTAGCGGATCCCAACCGACATCTTAACGGTTGGTGATCAACGCTCAAGCCGGTGATTGTTCCTATAAGGGTGACACTTAGCGCCATTGTACATATGTAGAGATTGAACTATCAATAGAGAGAAGAGAGCCAGTTCCTATAGTTTGTGCATTTCTTTTCTCTATTATCCATTACAGTTGCATTTCTTATCATTGAGCGAACACACTCTGATTAGTCTGTAACCGATTGTGATAAAGACATCTGTTGCGGCATTCATTCTTCACTTGTACTGAATTCCAGATTTTCTAATGTGGTTTTGCAAGCAATATCTGAGAGCGACACTCCTAACTAATTTGTGCAGGGATTTCCGAAGCCTTAAGCTTAACTCTAAATCAGAACCTCTCTTAATTCTGAATGAGCTATGTGCTCCTTGTGCTGTTAAGAGGGATTGAAAGCCGAATAGATTCTGTTTGAAGGATCTTTTTTCCTGTTGCTATCAGATCATTGTTTATTGTTGTCCTAAGAGCCTGGAAGATAACGTATCCTCCTATACCTTCAAACGTTGACCAAATTATTTCATCATTGGTGTTTTTGGACGCCAATTCACTCAATATTTGTGGATAACCAGATTTGTCATTGTAGTATTCTGTCTTGAGTATTACATTTACCATCTGTCCATCATCCTTTGTACACTTATCGATATGAAAGAGGAGATCTCTCTCTCTCTCTCTCTCTCTCTCTCTCTCTCTCTCTCTCTCTCTCTCTCTCTCTCTCTCTCTCTCTCTCTCTCTCTCTCTCTCTCTCTCTCTCTCTCTCTCTCTCTCTCTCTCTCTCTCTCTCTCTGGGAACAATTAAACCTTTTATTCTACTTAATTCACTGATTTTGTGAAAATCTATAACGACTAGGCTACCACATAATCCAAAATCTCAACCAGAGATTACTTCAAAAGAATATATTGTTAAATTGAATTTCATTCTTTGCATCAACTCCCGGATCCTAGTTCTTACTAAGATCAAGCTGATCACAATCCACAAGGAACTAGTTCCAACAAACCTCTTCTTGTAGTAGAACTCTCTAGTTCTGATATAAGTCGATCATATTCGTAATCAGTAACTTATCTATTACAAGAATGTTCACTAACTTTCTCTTCCTTACATCTTCTAACTAGATTTTAACCACAATCCTTAGAAGATTCCAATGCAATAGGAAATATCCTATTAATTCTTATTCTAAAATAGGTCCTCCATCTACAAATATTACAAATCCTTCCATAAATCTATGCAATAGACGTTTCACATAGATAACATCCTATCCACCTATTTCTCCCCCTTTAAATAGGAAACTACACAAGTTTCCAATAGGCGTCATATTACTCTAGATACGGCCTAGGAGAAGTTTGCAAAGAAGTTCTCAAAAATCAGGAAAAGTTCTATCTACATGTGTTACATCAATGTAATTTAATACAAGTAATGTCCAAACACAATTACATAAATGACTTATCCAAAGATTTTATTTGTTGGTGAAATATTTTGTTACCTCTTAGTAAAATTGACCCATATAATCAAAATAGGATTATTGATTCTCTAGGGAAGAATAACGACAAATTAGAAAACAATTGGGTTAATCATTCATGTGACATCGTCCAAGGTCGACTGTGAGTAATAACAATTACCTCCAAGGAATCACATGAAATCAGGTTAATTAGGTCATGACCAATGTCTCAAATTTCCGATAAAACACCCTCTTATGACCAATAGTATTTGGCATCATTCTAGATTTATGACTTTACTACGGTCCACCGGATCCAGTTAGTTTTAGATCTCCCCTTTGGAATTGTCTGCGTCCCATACCACAAGTTTTGCCTCCAAAAAAATCATCCACTTCTCGATTACATCTTTCAAAAAACAATTTTTGAAATTACTCATGTAACTTTTGAGCAAATCGGTCTCGGCAATTGTCACAAATTTCAACTTCATAGTACAAAATTGAACTACGATTATCAAATCACTATTGTTTAAATCTTACCGGTCATCAAAAAAGGACCGTGGGTTGCGACCCTTATTCTTTAGGATGACAGACTTTTTTAAAAATGATTAATAGGAGCTACCAAAAAAAAAATCGTAATGAGAAACCAATTTGATTATGATAAATCACACAAAAAAATTGCTATCAACGGGTTGGAATAAATAGCTCCATAAACCAACCATAGAAGTTGATGATTTACCCTATCGAAATCAAATTTTTCTGGTTCCCAATTTTCTCAATGCTAACGAACCAATATTCTGCTATATAGATTATGCGAGTTGGCCTAGACTTTCAATGATTGCTTTTTTGAAGTCTATCGAGGTCAACAATTTAGCAAAATTGGCTTTCATGCAATCATTCATACAACAATGCTTGATTGTTGCTTCCATATGGAGAAATGCAAAATTACCCGGTACAATGTGATAAAAAAATCATTTTCTCAAATGATGGTACCATATAGAATGCATTTATACAGTCTATATTAAATCCAGAATGTTGCTTAAAAAGGCCAATGATTAGGTTTCTTACAAAGAACCATAAAAAATGGATAATCATTCCGCATTAATTAAATACGCCATTCGCTAGATTTTTGGGCCGCAAAATAATACAGGGCCCCAATATTTTTCCTCTCTTTTATCACATACATGTGTACTGCGCATGTAAGAGATTTTCCTACGCGCGAGTGTGTGAGAGAGAGAGAGAGAGAATGTCAGCAGTGATGGAGAAAACAAGTTTCTTGCCATTTGATTGGGCCACGTTTGCCCTAAAGTTTATTTGAAGGGCATTTGAAGTGCATTTGAAATGCTTGAAAATGACATGTGACTTTAAAAATTTCTAAAGAGAGAACATGTGATTTTAAAAAGTTATAGAGAACATGTGACTTTAGAAATTCATAGAAAGAGAAGTTTTTAAAAAGAGAGAAAGGTATAAAAGGGCAAGAGAGAGAAAGAGAGACGTGCATAGGAGGGAGAAAGAGAGAGAGACTGTTTTTTAATCTTTTAGAGTTTTTTTAGGTTTTATAAAAAAATAGCAATAATGTGTGTGTGAGTTATAGGAGGGAAAGAGAGAGAGAGAGAGAGAGAGACGCTGTTTTTTAATATTTTAGGGTTTTTTTTAGGTTTTCTAGAAAAATAGCAAAGATGTGTGTGTGAGTTGAGAGAGAGAGAGAGAGAGAGAGAACTCTAGACAGATTCTGTTGCTGCGAGAGAGAGAGAGAGAGAGAGAGAGAGAGAGAGAGAGGTACACCATGCGTCAGAGAGATTCTGCTGCACGAGAGAGAGAGAGACAGAGAGAATCTGCTTGTCTTCATTTTCAGACTTGAAGCATTTGTTTCACCTCATCGTATTTGATTCTGCATTGCTTTCCTTGTTGTTGTCAATCGGCTGCAACGCTTTCTTCTACTTTGACTCATTTTTGGAACGTTTCATTTCTATCAGTATTTTTAATTCTCAGAAGACTAGTCCACCTACTTTTCAATTCAGCAGTCGGCTGAGGCAGATGCTTGTTACCATAGTTACGTTTTTGTCACAGTATCTGCGGACTGCTTCTCAAAACTGATCATTATCTATCTTGTATTTTCCAACGATCCATTGTACCTTGCCTGTCTTATTTGTCTTATTCATCTGAGAAAGAGGTTGATATACTTTGCAATGTATTTGCAACAAGGGTTTATTCCGATGTCACCAACAGATTGATGAATTGCACCAGTTTCTTGGTTTATTGGAAGAGGTTTTCAGTAAATGAGTGTTCAGATGATTCAATTTTCCACATAGAGAGAGAGAGAGAGACCCGCGCTAGAGACAGAAAGAGGGACTGAGAGGAGAGAGAGAGCGCGGCGAGAGAGGGAGGGGAGAGAGAGAGCTCCGTGCATGGACAGGAAAGAGAGAGTCACGACGAAGGAGAGGAAAGAGAGTCGTGTGAAAAACATGTAGCGAATGACGATTATGGGAGGTAATGGTCCATTTGTGGGACCATTTCCATAACCAACCCGGTTGAGCCTTAAAGGCACTGTCCTGGGCCAAAACCCATTTGGCCCCAGCTCAGTGTGGGTGGCGAGGGGCCCGTGCCCACCAAAATTCGCGGGCGAGCACCAAGGTGGATGTTGGGCAGGGAGCAGGCGACACCGGGCAGGGCAGTGCAGTGCCCAGGCACACACACACATGAAAGATATATGCAGTTTGCATATATATGCCTTCTAAAGAATTTCATAGAAACACTTATGGGATACGTTCTGGCTGCCTGGACACGTGGCGCCTAGGCATCCAATTTTTTTTGTGTGGCTCTGGTGAAGCTGGGGCCAAAATGGGGCAGTGCTCTGAAGATGCAGCCCCCCCCCCCCCCACCACCACCACCAGTCCAAATAGCGCTCTGCTGCCCCGAGGACACCATTCTCGGGCTCCATCAATGCGAGCAGGAACTGCCCGAGGAGCCCGAGCATTTCCAGCGAGAGAGAGAGAGAGAGAGAGAGAGAGAGAGAGAGAGAGAGAGAGAGAGAGAGAGAGAGAGAGAGAGAGAGAGACTATTTGCAGGGCCAACGAGGAGGCCAGTGCACATGTGGGGGAGCTATTTATAATGCGTCCATTTTTTTTGTTTATTTCCTAGTTCTTTGTCGTTTGCAGATTGAAAACCAGATTGATGGAAGCATTATGCCAGTTTCTATCTTACTTATAGATGTACAAAATCTGAACGATGTAGAGATTTAGAAAAGCAAAAGAAACGTGCTTTTCAACATATCTATCAAACTGAGAGAAAAAATAGAGATCCACACAGGCTATAATCTTGTTTTGCATGGTTTAGATAGGAGCAAAATCGTGCATTTAACTTCATCTACAAACAAAGATTACAAGTACTGCCATAGAGTAGATCATTTTTACAGTAGAGAAGCTTGATTAGATATCCTTTATAGGTGTTTTACAAAAAACAAATTGGTTTCACACACCAAAGCAAGCTTTCACCATTTGTTAGCATAGTTAGAATTAAAGTAGAATCATTGTGCTACTGTACTGTGGGTCCTATCAGTTGATAAGGATCAGTTGGCCTCACCACGAGGCAAGTCGACGGGACACGCATCCTGCCAACGGCAACCTAGGTCATGCATGGGTTGCCTGAGTGAACAACTATATGTACAGTGTAATTTCATTTTGAGAAATACAGTTGCTATGTGAGCTTGTTGTGGAGAGTGTTTTCTGTCTATGTTACTGTGTAGCATGATCTGTGTTTCTGTTCGAAGCAAATTCTAAGTTGGTATCAGAGCCATATAGGGAGTGTACACAGTACAACATCGTCGTTGAAGAGAGCTTCGGGAGAACTGTCTTCTAAGGATTCGGGGTTTACGGCGGGTTGAAGATGGAAGGAGAAGCACTAGTGCAGAGAGTTTAGCACACAGACGCTTGGTGAGCTTGAGACTGTGTGATGATTCAGAGACAAGAGTTGTCGGCTGAATCAGAACCTCAGCAAACAAAATTTTAAAATTCTGAAGCGGGCTATTTGGTGTTTGCAGTCAGTGTGCATTCACGGACACTGTTTGACAAACTGATTGGAGCATCAGAGTTCTAGCAGTAGGGCGACAGAGCAAGAGGATAGGCCTGTCAGAACACTGTGAATAGGAAGCCAAGAATAGATTTGTGTGTAAAACCCTGGTCTGGGGTTTGGGAGCACAAAATCATAGATTTCTCTCCATTATGAACCGTTTTGGAAGCTGCGAGAATCCAGAGGAGGGCGCCCTGATCAATTCTATAAGGTCTGAAGTGGCCGTGGACAGTCGCGCTTCATTCGTGGAGCAATAAAGAATTCTTTGAGGGCAGCCATAGCTAGAAAGCAAGAAAACCTTGGAAGAGAGAGAGAGAGAGGGAGAGCTTGGATAGCTCGCTCGTGACCACTGTGAGGGAGACTAGAGCGTTTTCAGGGTGCTAGCGGTTTGAGGAGGAGGACAAAACGCGTGGATCAAGTTAAGTCTGTTGGATAAAGAGCTATCAAGATCGACGGCTGAGATCGCGCTACTCAGGAGGGATATCCACAGTTGGATCAAAATCGACCATTGGATGGAGTCTGAAGGGTTGTTGAAGAAAGCTAAGAGGATTTGAAATAAATATAGCCATTCAACTTCAATAAAAATTTTCACATTGAAAGTTGAGTTGGGTCCCTTCACAAGTGAGGTGTGAAGTTTTTTCAAGGTGAAGAAACAGTTCAAAAACAAGGAAAATCTATATTTTTGGGTCCTTTGTTCGTTTTGACCCAAACGAAAGGCTATAACCTCCAAACGAAGGGCACCCGGACTGTACCTGCAAGTACGGTACAACAAAAAAGAGTAATTGCAATGGAGAACGTGTTCGGAGTGTGCATCACAGTTGGCCTCGACATACTGCTTTTAGCCTACGACAGAAGTTTCAAGCAGTTTTGCGATGACAAACATGGGTGAGTCCATTTTGAGTGAAAGTAGCAAATTGGACGGGATTTCCAACTATACAGTGTGGAATTTCAAAATGAAAAACATACTGATGGAGAAAGACGTGTGGGAAGTCATCACAGGTGATGAGAGAAGGCCACCAAATGAAGCGGATATCAAAGTGTTCGACAAAAAGATGAGGAAAGCTTTGACCTACATTAACTTGTCAGTGAAGGATCACATCATTACCCACATTTGTGATGCTGTTACACCCAGACAGACATGGGATGTGCTAAAGGAGCAGTATGAGATGTCAAATCCGTCTAGAATCATGTTTCTAAAGTCAAAGCTGAATAGTGTCTGAATGGAGCAAGGAGAGCACATTCAAACATACATGACCAGAATCAAGACAATGAGTGATGAACTGCATTCTATTGGTGAGCGCATACGTGATGCGGAGCTGGTGCACAATGCATTGTGCGGCATTGCAGAACCCTATCAGATGTTTGTGAGCGGAATAGCATCAAGAAAAAGATTGCCAACCTTTGACGAGCTCATGCATATTTGAAGAAAAATCTACTTTCTGTTGGAGTCATTACTGATCAAAAGTTGAAAGTAGAATTTGCCCATGATCGTTTCTTTGTGAAGGATGTGAACCAAAAGTTCAAAGTTATTACGGATGGAGTAAGGGTGCCCAATACAAAATTGTACAGGTTGAATGCTACAATCAAGGGGCAACATGGACTCGTATCGTCCATTCCATCGCAAACTGAGTTGTGGCATAAGAGGCTTGGTCACTTGAACTTAGGAAGCCTCAGTTTGATGAGAAAATTGGAGATGATAACAGGATTGTCTACTATAGAAGACCACTTGAAATCGATGTGCAAATCATATGTATATGGGAAGCAGCATCGAGAGAAGTTCAATAAGGGTGGTGTTGCAAGAGCAAAGAACATCCTGGATTTGATCCACACAAATTTATGCGGGCCTATGAGGACCATGTCCTTAGGTAAAGCCTTCTATTTCATGACATTTATTGATGATATGTCACATAAACGTGGATCTACTTCTTGAAGAAGAAATCGGACGCATTTGACAATTTCAAGAGCTTCAAAGCATTGGTCGAAAATCAGATAGGTAGGAAGATCAAAGTTCTAAGATCAGATAGTGGAGGTGAGTACAACTCTAATGACTTCAATGATCTTTGTGATCAATGTGGGTTTAAAAGACAATTTACGCAAGCTCATACTCCTGCTCTCAATGTGTAGCTGAGCACAAGAATCGTACGATTGTGGAAAGTGCTAGATCTATGCTAGCTGAGATGAAACTACCAAAAGATTTTTGGTCAGAAGCATGCAGTACGGCAGTCTATCTTCAAAATAGAAGTCCTACCATTGCCATACCAAAGATAACACTTAAGGAAGCATTCACGAAGAAGAAGCCAAAGGTGAACCACTTGCGAATCTTTGGATGTAAAGCCTTTGACATATTCCTAAGGAAGAGAGACATAAACTTGATGTAAAAGCTATCAAGTGTATATTCCCAAGATATGATGATCGTGTGAAGGGCTATAGATGTTTTGATCCAGTGGAAAACAAAATCCATGTAAGTTGTGATGTTATCTTTGATGAATCCAAGATGTATGAAGACGAGGATGCTGAGAAGATAGATACATCCAATGGGAAAGATGGTATAGTGAGGATACCTCCTGATGATGATCCATTCATTGACCTTCCAAGTGATGAAAATGAGGATACATCTCAAGATACTACTACTCAACCTCAAGAGACAGGTTGGAGAGGTAGAGACAAACCTTTTGGTGCAAGAAGGATTGAAGTTGTAGGTGACAAATGCAAGGAAAAGGATGTATTGTGGGATAGATTTTCACCAGGAAGCCGATCACTTGACATGGAGCTCCCTAAGTGGTTTGAGAGATTGTTGGAGAGCCACGACATGGAAGACTTTCCAAGATCATCTAGCCAGGGAGAGCTATGAAGATCAACAAGAGAGAAGACACAACCTGAAAGGTATGAAGCAAATTATGCTCTCTTATCTAACATTATTCAAAGCAAAGAACCTTCGACTTATGGTGAAGCGAAGGATGATGACATTTGGGTCAAGGCCATGGGAGAGGAGATGGAGTCAATTGCTAAGCATAGCACATGGGCCTTAGTAGAACCACCAGTTGGAAAGAAACCCATTGGTTGCAAATGGGTATACAGGACTAAGTACCATGCAGATGGAAGTATAGCAAAGCACAAGGCAAGATTGGTGATCAAAGGGTATGCTCAAAGTAAAGGCATCGACTATGAGGAGACCTTTGCGCCAGTATGGAAGTGGAATACTCTACGTCTACTTGTTGCTTTAGCTTCACATTTTGGTTGGCCTTTGCATCAGATGGATGTAAAATCTGCTTTTCTAAATGGTGAGTTAGAAGAAGAGTTGTTCATGGATCAACCTGAAGGCTTTGTAGTGAAGGGACAGGAAAATAAAGTATGTCGCTTGAAGAAAGTGCTTTATGGTCTTAAACAGGCACCACGTGTGTGGTATAACAGGATTGATGCCTACTTTCGTTCAAAGGGGATGGTGAGAACACATTTTGATCCAAATCTATATGTCTTATGCTTTGATGGTATGGTTGCTTTGATTGCTCTTTATGTTGATGACTTGATTATTACGGAAAATAATCAAGAGATGATAGACATGATCAAGAAAGACCTCATGAAACAATTTGAGATGACAGATTTCAGCCTGATGCATTATTGCCTTGGAGCAGAGGTGTGGCAAAAAGGACACAAAGTGGGTTTAACACAAGTGAAGTATGTCAAAGAGTTGCTGCACAGGTTTAGGATGCAGGATTGCAAACCAATGAATACTCCTATTGAAATGCATTGGAAGGCAGCTAAATGCATTTTGTGTTATGTGAAAGGCACTTCAGATTATGGCTTGATTTACAAGAAGCATGAGGGTCTACCTGAGTTGTGTGGCTATGTGGATGCGGATTGGGGAGGTGACTATGATGATCGTAGATCCACCACAGGGTATGTATTCCAGCTTTGTGGCAGTTGCTTTTTCTGGCCTAGTAAGAAGCAAAGTACAATTGCTCTTTCCACCACAGAAGCAGAGTATAAGGCAATGTGTAGTGCAACATAGGAAGCTATATGGTTGAGACAAATCTTGGAAGAAGTTGGCATGAAGCAGAAAAATCCCACGACGTTACATAGCGACAGTCAGAGTGGCATTCAGCTAGCAAAGAATCCAGTGTTCCATGCGAGAACTAAACACATTGAGATTCAATATCACTTCATACGTGAAAGACTACTAAGTCGTGAAATTCATGTTGTTCATTGTAGTACAGAAGAACAACTAGCTGATATTTTCACTAAGCCACTTGTTGGAGAAAATTTTGATAAGTTTAGATCAAAGCTTTCTGTACTCAAAGTTTGTTGACTTAAAGCTATGTATATGACTGTACAAGAAGTAGACTCTACTTTAAGGGAGAGAGTTAGAATTAAAGTAGAATCACTGTGCTACTGTATTGTGGGTCCTATCAGTTGATAAGGATCAGTTGGCCTCGCCACAAGGCAAGTCGATGGGACACGCGTCCCGCCAACGACAACCTGGGTCATGCATGGGTTGCCTGAGTGAACAACTATATGTACAGTGTAGTTTCATTTTGAGAAATACAGTTGCTATGTGAGCTTGTTGTGGAGAGTGTTTTCTATCTATGTTACTGTGTAGCATGATCTGTGTTCCTGTTCGAAGCAAATTCTAAGTAGCATCACATTTTCATGAAGGGAAAAACCAGACATTTTCATGAAGGGAAAAACCAGTCTGTTTGCTCGCTCAGTAAGTCCATTCGCTTTAGGATTATACGGAGTGGTTTGACGATGTGTGATGGAAAAATACGATAACATAGCTTTGATGGTTTGATTAAGAAAGTGGGTTTCCTTGTCACTAACAAGTTCTAAGGGACATCCATAATGAGTGACGATGTTTTGAAACAAAAACTTTGCCACAGTTTTGGCATCGTTTTTAATTGGAGCTTCGGCCTCTACCATCTTGGTAGCATAGTCCATTGCAAAAATGTAATGACGATGAGTTTTACGTGTGGTTGGCTTGATAGGTCCTACAAAACTGTCCATGACCAGTACATAGGATACAATATACTCCTAGTCTTGGATACACGACAGTACTCCAGTGAAACAAGTTGTTAGTTATGCCACGTCATACTGGACGTGACCCGAAAGTAGCTAATATCCTTGTGAAACCCAGAACACACTAAATGGAGTTTAGACAAGGTATGAGACAATGTATGCATGTGTAAAGTTATCAATAGCAATTCTATTGTGAAGAATTGCCAAAAATTGGCAAATCTAGCTTGATCAAAAACCATGTAGAATAGTGTAAATTGTGTACACAAGTGGGTCCCACACATGTGAGGCCAATGCCACATGGGAAACCCATCCTAATGTAGGTTAGGTCAAGTCAAGAGAGTTGGTCATGTCTATTTGGTGGTCATCCCTGCTTTATAGGACCTACACCTAAGTTTAAGGTGAAAATTTGACCAACTAGCTACCTACCAAGCATAACTCTAGGAAATAGACTAGGGTTTCATTTTAGGTCAAGGAGAGTGAGTTAACTTCCTTATTACATGCTGGAAATCCACCTAACTTCAAGAAGGAAGTTGAATTTGCTATGGATTCCCTCTCTCCATAGTGAGAAGAAAGAAAATTTTTGGAGCTCATTGGCAATCTCAAGCTAGTTCACTATGTACATTGAGTTTTTGTGATCCAAATGAAACCAAATCAATTTCTACTTGTTTCTCAGGTTGAAGGATGTACTACAGCCTGTAGTACACACGTGTGGGCTCGGATTTCAATGTTTATCAATGCTTTTGATTGTTAATGCTTGTTGTTTGTCAAATTGCCAATCTAGATCAACTTTTTTGTGTCTAGTTTTTTGATAGATTGTTAAGCAAGCATCCAATCACTCTTGTGGATCTTTTGTAGATCCATTTATGGTCCTAAAGTACAGTACTTTCACATGGTATCAGAGCCAAGTACAAGAGCATAAGCCATTGATCTAATGCAAATCCATTTTTAGCAAGTTTTGGTGCTAAAAGCTAGTATTGAGAGGGCAAGCTAGAATCTTGATTTTGGTGAGGAGATTTGATCCCAAACTTGGTAGGGGTCCAAATCCGTACTTTCCACATGTGTGGGCACCTCTGAACCTGCATTTAATGCATGGTATTCATTTGATCCAAAAAAATTCAATTTGTGAGCTATTGGTGTAATTTTTGGTGGATATCCTAGGATAATCTACCAAGATCATTTGCCATTGATTAGATTTAAATTTTTTTCATGAAATCTAATTAATCTAGGTTGAGTTCAAGTCCTTTTAAGGTTAAAAACAGGTCTTTAAAGTACACCAAGAAGGAAGAAAGAGATTAAGTCATTTTTTTGTCCAAAAATAGCCAAATTTGGGAAGATTTGATTGTAAGTAGATTTCACATCATTTTATCTTCATTCCAACTTTGTGAGGGAGTGCTAGAACTGAGATTATAAGCCCATTTGTTGGATTAGAAATCTAATTTGAGTGAAAAACTACAAGAGAGAGACCTTAGTGAGTTTCTAAAGACAATCAAATCCATTTCTTGGCAAGATTTGTTTGAAAGTAGTTTTCACTTCATCTTATCTTCATTCCAGCTTTGTGAGGGAGTGATAGAACTGTGATTATAAGTCCATTTGTTGGACTAGAAATCAAATTTGAGTGAAACACTGCAAGTGTGAGACCTTTGTGAGTTTCAAGTCAATCAAATCTATTTCTTGTTTGTAGAAGTCACTAGTAAGATGGGATCTGCTGGAGCATACCTTCTAGAAGCTAGTGAGAGGTTGAATTCTACAAATTATGCTATTTGGAAGGTTAGAATGGAGTCACTCTTAGTTCTCCAAGACCTTTATGAGTTCTTGATTGAAGATGAAGATGAACCTCTAGGTGCACAAGAGTTAGCTAGATACAAGAAGAGATCTAGGCTTGCACTTCGTTGTGTGAAGATGAATGTGAGCAATGATTTGTTGAGAGAAGTATCAGCTTGTACTAATGCTAAAGAGGCTTGGGAGTCTTTAAAATCATTCTATGAGTCTAGCAACACTTCTAGAGTTCTTATGCTTAGAAATCAAATTTTGCAAAGCATGAGGAGAAGTGAGGAGAGTGCACAAGATTATGTACTCAGAATCAAGTCTCTAAATAGGGAGTTGGCTTCCATTGGAGAGAAGATTCATGATGGAGAGCTTGTACAAATTGTCCTTAATGGTCTAGGAGATGACTTTGCAAATTTGGTCCAAAGTTTTGCCATCCAAGACACTTTGCCAACTATAGAAAAACTTCACAGTGTATTAGTGGCTGAAGAGTGTAGGATGCTCCATGCAAAATCTAGGATGAGTTCCTTGTCTTTGCAGGATGGTGATGAGAAAGCCAATTTCTCATTCAAGGGCAAAAAGAAGACCAATGGAAAGAAGAAGCATCCAAAGGAGGCCAAAGAAGAGGACGATGCATCAAGTTCAAAGGACAAGTCAAAGCAAAAATGCTTCTTTTGTGGAAAGAAGGGGCATTATGCATCTGAATGCTACAAGAGGCTAAGAGCACAAGTGGAGGAGGACAAACAAGGAAACCTTGCAAAGGAGGAGGAGGAGGATGGAGTAGATGTATTCTTGATGGCATCTACATCCTCACCAACAAGCAATAGCAATTCAAGAGACAATTGGTGGATCGACAGTGGGCTAGCTCCCACATGTCTTGTGAAAAGGAATTTTTCTCAACCTTACACTCTTTCAATGATGCTAAAAAGTTTGTCTTTACTGCAAATGATGAAGAGTGTAGGATAGATGGTGTTGGCACCATCTCTTTGTATCTAGAATCCTCAAAATGCATGGATCTAGAAAATGTCCTTTATGTACCATCAATCACCAAGAATATGCTTAGTGTTGGTCTACTCTTAGAAAGTGGTTTGGATGTCCACTTTAAGCATGGTGTTTGCTTCATCTTGAAGAATGATGTTTGCATTGCAAAGGGATTTAAACATGGAAGATTGTTTAAGTTGGAAGCTAGTGTTGCTTTTGAAAGAATGAGCTTGGCAAAGGAGGAGATCACTCAAGAGGATATCTTGGCAAAGTGTGATCTTGCTTGCATTGAGGAGGAGCATCAAAAGGAGGAAGATCTTGAGGATCAGCCTCAAAGCATGAGAGTTCCAAGAAAGTCCTTAATGACAATGTCTAAGTCATCAAATTGCATGCAAATTGTCCATTCAAGTGTGCATCTTGCAAGGGTGGTTAGCATTGGAGAGTCTACTATCTTTGAATACTTTTTGGAAAGCAGTAGTAGACATGAGGTGACTTGTTTCTTACCTTTAAGATTCATGGTGTTTATTACTTTGTATGACAAGACAATGAAATGGGATGCTTTGAAATCTACATTTGTTGTTGATAAAGCAATTTCATTGGATAACTATTTTTGTAATAGTTTGAATAGTGTCATAAAAGATGAAACATCATTTGTATTGGAAATCTTTGGGTCCACATGCTTTGAGCATGATCATTCCAATGTAAGGACCAAAGATTATCCTATTTCAATGATAGGAATAATGGTAGTGTTTTGCTCTTCAAATAGAGATTGTAGAATCTACTTGTTTTCAACCAAAGAATTTGTCAATGGTGGAAATGTGATCTTTCAAGAGTGGAAGATTTGTAAACTTGAAGAAGCACCTTTGGATCAACACATTATTCAATTCATTGATGTTTTGGAGTCAAGTCAAGTGGAGGAGCAAGCTCAAGACCCGAAAACTCCAAGAAGAACCTTGAGTATCAAGATGGAGCCATCAAGGCTCAATCATATGGATCAAGCAAGGCAAGTTGTCTTTGGCAACATTATTTATGCACTTAATATTTTAATTGATGTATCTTCAAGTGCACAAAATGCCTTGGAATCCATGGCTTGGCATGATGTTTAGTTTTGAAGTGTGCTACATGTATATAGACACATTTATGGAACATCTTGTAAGGGATCCTCTAATAGGTGGTGAAAGATCCTTCATGGACATCATTCTCTATTAGAGTCTCAAAAGTTCCTTCTTTGTAGCTGGATTTTTTAGACACTTCTAAAAGCTTTCATTGATCTATCAAGAGAGTTGTAAATAGATCAAGCTAAATTTGAGGAGGAGTGTGAAGAATTGCCAAAAATTGGCAAATCTAGCTTGATCAAAAACCATGTAGAATAGTGTAAATTGTGTACACAAGTGGGTCTTACACATGTGAGGCCATGATGCCACATGGGAAACCCATCCTAATGTAGGTTAGGTCAAGTCAAGAGAGTTGGTCATGTCTATTTGGTGGTCATCCCTACTTTATAGGACCTACACCTAAGTTTAAGGTGAAAATTTGACCAACTAGCTACCTACCAAGCATAACTCTAGGAAATAGACTAGGGTTTCATTTTAGGTCAAGGAGAGTGAGTTAACTTCCTTATTACATGCTGGAAATCCACCTAACTTCAAGAAGGAAGTCGAATTTGCTATGTATTCCCTCTCTTCATAGTGAGAAGAAAGAAAATTTTTGGAGCTCATTGGCAATCTCAAGCTAGTTCACTATGTACATTGAGTTTTTGTGACCCTAAACCCTAAACCAAATCAATTTCTACTTGTTTCTCAGGTTGAAGGCCGTACTACAGCCTGTAGTACACACGTGTGGGCTCGGATTTCAATGTTTATCAATGCTTTTGATTGTTAATGCTTGTTGTTTGTCAAATTGCCAATCTAGATCAACTTTTTTGTGTCTAGTTTTTTGATAGATTGTTAAGCAAGCATCCAATCACTCTTGTGGATCTTTTGTAGATCCATTTATGGTCCTAAAGTACAGTACTTTCACATCTATGAATAGTTGGTCCATGCTTAGGACTCTATTCTTGATGAATCTATGTATAGGAAACTTAGGGCTATGCATGGCTATGTGCCCAGGATGCTTTTGGCTCTATATATTGAGTCCAAACTCGTCCTACTCCTCATTATGGTTGTAAATTCATTGCCAGGCTCTCACTCTACATTCATGCTTCTTGTTCCTTGGCTTGGGGGTGAAGCTTCTAGAGTTTGATTGGATGCTTCTACTTGATTGGGTGGTTTCTCCATAGTGTGTTATCCATTGTGTTTGTGATTTGTAAGTAGGATCTAAGGAGTTTTAGGTGCATTGTTTGAGTCGGTTTTTTGCTAGTTTGAGGTAAGGCAACGTTCACATCATCTAAGAACTTGGGACCAAAGGAACTTTGGATGCATTCCAACTACTAATGAGGCTTTTATGCGCACAACCAATTTGGTGAAAAAGTTCATAATATATTGAAGAGGGTAGACAACCACAACACAATGATCACATTTTATAAAACAATTATAGGTGATATGGCAAATGGCATAATTGAAAGCACAAGAGAAAAGTTTCTTGCAAAACAATTCATAGGGAGAAGTTCAAATTTGGAAGATTCAATGCTATGAGTGTGTGTAGGTTGCCATACATCAATTACTGGTGCTTCTTTTAGAATCCACTAATAAATCTATTGAAATAGTAAACCTTACCTTCAATCGTTCAAGTAGAAACAATGATTATTGGACGATAACAAGAAAATGACCAGTTCGTGAATGGAAAAACGAAAATAAAACTCTCTCTTATTGATCACACATGTAGTACATGACATGGCATCTTAGAAAAAGAATATACCCAATCAATCACCACAAATAACAAAGCAACAAGTTGGCCTAAGGCAGGTGTCTTGTTTAGTAAAGATGAGACAAACATTAGGTGTGTCTGATGAGTTGCAAGACCATTGCTTCTATATGCAAATATTTGAGAAATAAGTAAGATTCCACAAGAAAATAAAGAAGTTTTTTTCAATGAGAATTTCAATAGTAGCAAATCAACAATAACATACGACACTACAATATCAAAAGAGCTATCTTGCATATGTATGGAATATTCACAAAGCAGCATTGCTAATATTAAGCAAGCCGATTCTATGTACACATTATGCGTTATGTTTATTTTTTAGTGAAGGGCTTGAATGCGAATGACAATATCTTTATTCACCAACCCATGCTAAGTCAACATGACTTGTTCCATGTAATGTCAAAGTCATGACATCTTTTAGTTGTGAGTTTCAATGCAAATGCTATTAGAATATTTTTGCTTTGTTACTTCTAGATTGAATGCAATGTCAAACATTGATTATTTATTTGAAAGCAACTTAAAAATTATGGTAGGCTAAAATAGATCGTGTATGGGTGCTATGTCTACAATAATGCACGTTGTGATATGTAAATAGATAGACTAACTTCTTAATAGCCAATGTTGACTATTTTTTAGCTTTTAGATTAGGTGGTTAGGATGAGAGAATCCCAATATGATTTAATCATTGCACAATATGGTTTAATCATTGCACAAGCTGTTCTTCTAAGAATTATTAGCTAATGTTTTATTTATTTTAAGTGATTTGCTTGCATACCATAATATTCAATATTCACCCTAATAAACTCACAAAACTTGCACAAATTCACTCCCGAATATTTTGAGTTAAACAACCTTTGATTATAAAAATAATGCTCCAAACTCCATGTGTTTCAACTCATAGAAATAGATTACTTGAGATTTCTTCACCTTGCTCCATGAAAAAACATAGTCTTGTCTCTTTGGATGGCTTTCTCAAGAAGAAGCCATATTTCTTCACCCAAAGCTACCATCTCCCTCCATTAGCCAAATACTCAATAATTTAACCTCACAAGACACCTTACACTAATTTTTTTTATGTCTAAAGTGCTTTTGAAGGCAAATTGGCTATTGGGATTGGCTATTAGACATAGCAAAACCTATGTCCAAGTAGATCAATGATGTACTTTTGTATGTAGATTTAAAAAAGCTTATATATTAAATGAATTGATGAGTCCTTTATGTGACTGTGGCTTGATTGTTGTTGTATTATTGATCTGTGAATAGAGAGAGAGAGAGAGAGAGAGAGAGAGAGAGAGAGAGAGAGAGAGAGAGAGAGAGAGAGAGAGAGAGAGAGAGAGAGAGAGAGAGAGAGAGAGAGAGAGAGAGAGAGAGAGAGAGAGAGAGAGAGAGAGAGAGAGAGAGAGAGAGAGAGAGAGAGAGAGAGAGAGAGAGAGAGAGTAAATGACAATAAATTTAAAGTAAGCAATAACGAGCCCATAAAAGCTAATTACGACACCATGTACTAATCAATCAAGAAGAATGTGCCAATAGCTAATAAGAGCTCTTGGCTCTATAACAACAGATGTCAACTATAAAATGAAAATAACCCGCAAATAAGTCAAATAGCATAATGAACTTAGCATCATAAATCATCATCTGCACTAAGTACATCTCTTGGACCAATAAGAGCTAGAAAACTATAATAGGATCTAGCTAGCTCTTATGCAAAAGGACCCTTCTTCATTTTCAATGTATATCTTCTATGACAAAAATAGTTTTTATTAATATATCAATGATTGTCAGTTGAAAGTAAGCAATAATGAGCCCATCAAAGCTAATTATGACACCAAGTACTAATCAATCAAGAAGAATGTGCCAATAGCTAATAAGAAGGTAGCTCTTGGCATCTATAACAACAAATGTCAACTATAATATAAAAACAACCCACAAATAAGTCAAATAGCATAATGAACTTAGCATCATAAATCATCATCTGCATTAAGTACATGTCTTGGACCAATAAGAGCTAGAAAACTATAATAAGACCTAGCTAGCTTTTGTAAAGGACACTTCTTCATTTTCACTGTATATCTTCTATGACAAAAAGTAGTTTTTATTAATATGTCAATAATTGTCAGTTGAAATAATCTAAATTAAAAAAAGTGTCTATCGGTGTGTGTGCGCACGTGCACCACATGCACATGTGTGTGAATAAATAAGTCATGACTATATATTGATCTTTAATATATTCAATTGAGTAAATAAAAATAATTATATAATCATATACTCTCTCATTCATGCATGCACATGCATGTACATTGGTGTGAATTATGTATGTCCAACAAGATAAACAATGTACACTAGTTTAAAAAAAAAAACATCTATATATTCAATGATGTTTTCTATAAGAAATGAACCAATGAATCTTTCATGTGATTTTGGCATTATGGTCTCTATTTTAGTGATTCATAATCTACAATTGAATGTGCAATGAATTTACCAACACTAGCTTGAAGGACTACTCCTTATTGAAGTAAATTACATTATTAAAAGATATTTAAGATTGTCCTCATCTTGAGCTAATTCAAAGGAGCTCAAGAAGAATCTTTAAAAGGGATCTCCTTAACTTGGTAATTCGCTTAAAATACTTGATCATTCATTTTTTCAGTTATTATGATCTACTTAGAGCTTTTTTTTATTTATCTATTTTACAATTGTGAATTGTCTTGATCAAGCAAAAAGATATATGTCTCACCATGAACTGATTTATTTTGATGTGTGGAGAATAATTATCCCAAGCTAAGATCAACTATTTTATTAAATGGTAAGATCACGATAAATTGACATGAATTCTACGAGTGACATGATGAGAAACTTGAGAGTGCCAAAGTATGATAATAATTTGAAGACAAGGGCCCTTGGCATTTTGCGAGTTGATTTTTTTGTGAGATTTGCTTTTTCAGCATTAGGGAGTCGGGAAAGGTGATCCGCCATAAAATGTTGGGTTCCTTTCTGAACAACTACGCAGAAATTAAATTCCTCTAATATCAACAGCCATCGAGCTATACGTCCCATTTTACAGGATTTATTAACAATATATAATAGGGCTTGATGGTTGGTGTAGAAGGCAAAGGTCTGGCCTAGTAAATAATGTCTTAGTTGTTGAACGACATAGACCATTGCCAATGCTTCTCGTTCGGTTGGTCTAGCTACCTACCAAGCATAACTATAGGATCTAGGCTAGGGTTTCATTTTAGGGCAAGAAGAGTGAGTTAACTTCCTTATTACATGTTGGAAATCCACCTGAAGTCGAATTTGCTAGGTATTTAAAGCTCCCATAGTGAGAAGATAGAATATTTTTGGAGCCCATTGGCAATCTCAAGCTATCCATAAGTTCATATGATAAACTATCTGATAAATTTTGGCATACAAATATTGTTGGAGCTTTGTGTACATTAACACTTGAAAAGAAATCCACAAATATATTCAAAGAAATAAACCAACTTATTCAGACTGTTTTTGAACTCGTGCTTATCTTTAATGAATTTTTTATATCATTATATAGTTTGCAACGAAATGATTTTGATACTACAACATCTAGAGCAACCCATTCATCACTATCAAAACTAAATAATGGAACTGAAACTATTTGTCCAAAATTTCTATTTATATCAAGGATGTACATTGATTCATAAAAGAAGATTCCACAATCAGCAAGATCTTTTGCAGTTCTACCTCTATATTGTAGATGTCCAATATCAGTGTGTACTACATCTAACACACCTGCAAGAGATCCACTTGGTTCCCATTCACTTATATTGGATGGATTTAAATCTGCAAGAGAAAAATGATCAGATTTGCAAGTTTAGTAATAGATGATAAAGAATGACAAAAAAATCAAAGTATTATAATATATCAATACTCACAGTTGCTTTTTTTGCGATCTTGACGGTTGAATCCTTGCACATTTATCTCTGAATGCATATATTTGTATATTAATGTTACATCGATTTTCTCAATCCAACCATCACTAGCAATGGTAGTAGTCAGAGTGTTTGATCGTAACGAGAGCAACAACATAACGATCGCGAAAGCAGAAGAAAGAGTGAGAGAGAGAACAAAAAAGCAGAAGTATTTGAAGTGTTTAAGGTATAAATGATATGCCGGCAACTTGACAATCATTAATTGGAAGTGTCCTTCACATGTTAAACGTACATGCTTAAAAATAAGATAAAATAGTCCTAATCAAAAATAAAAATAAAAATAAAACAACTACAACAAATGTTTCGCAAAGTTTGCAAAAGTCGAACTCGAAAACTTGAGTTTTGGACTGCGAAAAAATAAAAATTTACACAATCTAGTGAAAAAAATCGTATGTTTTTGTTTCGTCTACTTGTCGACTTTTTTGCATTTTTGATGTGACATCTCGAATGTCGCGTTTTTTGCATCAGGTAAAATAGCAACAAAGTAAAAATGGAAGTATCCACACAAGTGTCGGCATTTTTGGAAAAATAAAATAAAATGGCCAAAATGCGAGAATAGTAGTTCTAGACAAGTGTCGGATTTTTCTCAAAAATTTTGAGGCAAAAATAATTAGGAAAAACAAATTCTAAAGAATGTCGCATTTTTCGCATATTGGCAAATTGCGAAAAGTTTTAATATGAAAGTTGTCTTGGTTTTTGGTGAATAGTGACCTCCAAAAAATATGAATGTAAACATTGTTGCATTCTTTGGGTTCATGAGAATTGGAACTTGTATATGGAACATATGGAACATTGAATACGAATAGTGTCACATTCCTCGCAAAAGTTGCAAAGCTCAACTCATTCATTTTGCTCGAAAATCAATCATAGTATTACTTCACCTTGATCCATTTACTCTAGTATCGAGCAAATGTCCCTCGAGATCAACGAACTGTAAAGATCTGTTATTAAAAACTTCTATGACCTTATAACGTCTCATCCATCGAGTGTGTAATTTTCCTGGAAGCAACATGTGTCTATTATCATATAGAAGCACATAGTCTGCTCATTTAATTTTAATCTTTCTAATGGATTGATCAAAATTTTCTTTTCTTTTATTCTACACCCTTTCAATTTTGATCAAGGCTAAACGACGATCCTCCTCCAACTGGTTAAAGCTATCATTCGTTCCTGGAGGCTATCATTCTCATCCATACATTCGTCATTAATAATGTGGAATGTTGGAACTTCAAGTTTGATGGGTAGTATGGGCTACATTCCATAATCAAGGTAATATGGAGTCTGCTTGGCTGTAATCTTTTCGACAATATGGTATGCCCATAAGACTGATGGAAGTTTTTGGTCCCAATCAGAAGAATGTGTTTCTATTATCTTGTTCAGAGTTGGCTTTGGGATTGTATGGTGTGGTTTGCCTGTGAGTGATGAAAAAATATGATCACTAACTAGTTCGAAGGGACAACCATAGCGTGTGATAATATTTTGAAACAAATTTTTTGCTACTGTCTTAGCATCGTTTTTGGCGGTAGCTTCGGCTTCTAACATCTTCGGGTTCTATGAGTGGTTAGTTTAATCGGTCCTACAAAATCTATTTCTCATTTCTCAAAAGTGCCAAGAAAATAATGGGTGTAAGTGGCCAGTGAGTTGCGAAGCTGGGTTTCCCCATCCTCTGACATGTGCCACATTTTTGGATAAAAGATTTAACATCTCTATAAATAGTAGGCCACCAATACCTGGCATTCAAAATTTTTCTAACGATATTTTTTAGCGCATAATGTCCCTCGAATCTTCTTCATGTAATGCTGGATTACAGTGGTGACTTCGGTGGGTTCTAGACAGCGACAAAGATTATCGTCTGGCCCTAATTTATATAAAATCTTGTCTATAATTGTGTATGATCCTACTTTTGCAAGAAAGACTGTTTTTTGTTGTTTATTGATCATGATATATCTTATCTTGTAGAGAATTAATGATATATGTACGGCGACTCTGCTTGGATGCGCATTATGTGCTCATCCAGACTCGTCTGAAATTGGTTCTAGTTGATCTTTGGTGTAAAGTCGTGAGATGTAATCGGAATTCTAGTGGTCCTTACCTCTTTTTTATTCTATTTGGTAGTCAAATTCATCTAGCAAAATCCATCTAGCAAAATCCATCTAGCAATTCTACCTGAAAGATCGGGCTTATTCACTAAATGCTTAAGTGCGTAATGATCTACATGGAAGATGAAAGGATAACCTGAAAGGTAATGCCTAAACTTTGTGACTGAATAAATCACGGCTTCTCGCTCTCTGTAGCGGAATAGTTTTTCTCAGATGCTGCTAATTGTCTACCTGCATAGTAGATAGGGTAGTCTTTATTCTGATTGTCTTTTTGGCTAAGTACTAGTCCTATGGCAAATGATGACGTGTCTACGTAGACATGGAACTTTTTCGTCCAGTCTGGTGATCTCACTCCAATCGCTTCAGCTAAAGATTGTTTTAGCTTATCAAAAGCTTCCTGATGTTTGTTTTACCAATGGTATTCTACAATTTTCTTTAGTAATCCTGTAAGTGGGGTGACTATTATAGTATAGTCTTTAATTCTATAATATCCTACATGACCTAAAAATCCTCTAAGTTCTCTTATATTAGTTGGTTCTAACAACTCTAAGATCATCCTAACTTTTTCAATGTCGACTTGTATGCCATCCTTTGAAATTTTATGTCCTAATAAGATAGCTTCATTCCAAAATAACATTTGGAAGGGTGTAATTTAATGATGTCTCCTAACATCTTCTTAAGGTCTTCTCTAGTGTCTCTAAATGATCATTAGTGGATGAATAAATACAAAAATCATCCATAAAAATTTCTAAAACTTTCTCAAATTTCTTTGAAAAATGTTAGTCATCATGCGCTAAAATGTCGCAGGTGCATTGCACAAACCAAAGGGTAGACGCGTATAAGCATAAGTCCCCCAGTCAGTGGTGAATGTGGTTTTAGTTCTATCTTCTTCTTTAATAAAGACTTGGTTATATCTTGAAAAATCATCTTAAAAACTATAACGTTCATGACCTGCTACTTGGTCTAAAATAATATCTGTGTATGGAAGTGGATGGTATATGTTATGTCCATGTCCTGTATAAGGAAATCAGAATAATTCCTGATGTGGTCACTCCAGTTGTATGTGGTTATTAGTTATGCTACGTCATTCCCGACGTGGTCGTTACAAGTAATTAATAATCATATGAGGGCCCAGACCTATAATTGGACATAGGAGCACTCGCATGGTGTATGACTGCTATAATGCAAGAATAGCAGATCAATAGCTTAATGTAGGTTGCATGGGGATCCTAAGGAAAATATTTTCTCCTCTTGGAGAGAATACATACCATGGAAACTCACCCATCTCCCTGCATGTTGCTTCCATGCACACTGAATGACTTTGCATGTAATCTAAACTTTTGCATGACATCAAGATTGAATCTACCTAACAAACTTGACCTATTTTAGAAAGTTATGTGCTCAATTCACATACCTTTATGTACAATAAAATATACAATGGAAATAGGATAGGCATGGTCCCAAAACTCGAGATAGGAAGATATAATTTTACTAATCTTCACACAAGGCTCCTCTGGAACCATATAACTGGTTCAAGACCGTTTTTGGAGAGCTCAAACGAGCCACAAGAGCAATATCAAGCAACAATTTGCTGCTGGCCCTTTGTTGTCACTCCTAGTAGCCTCCCACCTTGAAAATAAAATCCATGGTTTTCGTATGGATTCCGTGCTTTCTATCTATGAAGAAGCATCGGCCGAGTCATCTCATCAGGCATCCAGCTCACATAGTCGACGTCGTCCATGCAGCGAGATCATCATTCCTGACTCGCCTTCTGTGTCACGATGTCATACTAGGCAAACATCTTCAGCTGCGCCTCACCTCCACACACAGAAGCTGTTTTTCCAAACACCCAGTATTTCATGGACATGTTCGATGATTCTGACCCCCTTGGGGCCTCAAAAGTTTTTGTAATGCCCCAGAGCCCTGCGTTCTTTGAACTCCAATACCCTGGAAGAGGATTCGAACAGTTCCATGATACTCCTACTAGTTTTGACGACTCTTTTCAAATTAACCAACAACCTCAAGTTGAAGCTGCACCGGCCACAATTCAGGTCGGGCAAGCTGTCAGATCACCAAAGTAGTTCGATGCAACAGTGCCTGAGGGCTATGAAGAAGAAGACCTTTTTGAAGAAGAAGAGTTACAGACACCTGCTCCACGCCAACCAGGGATAGTACCACCAGGTCCTTCTACTGCTACCACCTCCACAACAGTAGATTCTGGTGATGCTCTCAGTTTGGTCTCAAGCCTTGCGCAAGTGATTCAGTCTATGCTGGATAAGAAAAAAGAAATGGAACAGCACATCTCAGATATGGGATCTGAGAATACTCTCATCAGCTAAAAATAGTATTCAGCTGGACAAAGAACTAAAGCTTGCCGAGCAGCATGAAGTTAAGTCTAAAGCTGAGAAGAAGACGGCACATCAGTTGGCTGATTGCCTTGATGATTATGTCAGTTCCCTGCATAATGCCCCCACAACCGCCCAAGATCAAGTGGACAGGCTTGTGCATGATGCAAAGCAACAAGTGCAGCTGCTCCAGGGTCAATTGCAGATGGCCGAACAAGATTGCACACGTCTCCAAGGTGAATTGGATGCGACCACATCCGGTAACTCCGACGGAAATCGTGTATGTGTTGGTCAAAACTATAAAGTGGTGCTTCAAGGATTCCAAGGCCGCTTTGACAGTCATTTCAAGATAGTTTTTCTTTATCTAGTTATTCAAGTTTTTGTCTTGTAGCAATGATTGTATTGTCATTTGTACTATTATGCAATTATTATGTTTTACCCTCATCATCTCTACTAGCTGCACATCACACAAGCCCAATCTTCTAAGAAAGCTTGGGACATTCTGAGAATGTCAAAGAGTGATTCAGAGTCACATTAATCAATTCAAGACGATACTTGAGCAGATGGCAATAATAGGTTCAGTCATCAAAGATTTGGATGTTTTCATGACCTTAATGTTTAACATGTCATTCTCATATGAAAGTTGGGTGATGGTTATTTCGGCCCACTCATAACTTTCTTTGTCTAGAGTTGCTATAGGAGGAGATTTGGAAGAATGGTGCATCCTCATCCTCCATAAAAATTCACAAGCTCATTAGTCCAAGAGATGCTCGAAGAAACAACTAAATAAGAAGAACATAGTCAAACAACTCGACATGAAATCAGAAGCAGTTACATAAGCCAAGCCCAAATCAGAGTTAGCAATCTACTCAAAACAAGAAGAAGATGTTTCATAAATATTGCAAAAGGATGAATCACGAGATCCGAGGCTGTCGAATCCTCAAGTTCAACAACAACAACAACAAGAAGCAGTTGGACCAACAAGCTAATGTTGAACGGAACCTCGAAGATGAAGACGAGCAAAATGCATTCATGGTGAACCACCACCATGTTGATCAACATGAGCGATGGTTCCTCAATTTCGGAGCAACACATCATATGACAAGCCATCAAGAATGGTTCCATGACTATTTGGCTTACAGTACGAAGAAATTCGTTCACCTTGGAGACAACAGCTCACACATGATCAAGGGTGAAGGTACTATCAAGCTGAACTTTCAGAATGGACAATCCAAACTCATTCCAAAAGTATGGTACATCCCATATCTAGCAACCAATATGTTTTCTGTCAGCAGAATCACTGATTTAGGACATTAGGTAGAGTTTGGATCAAATTCTTGCAAAATTCTTGATAAAAAGAAGAGAGTCCTTGCACTTGGAAAAAGACAAGGATATCTGTATCGCCTTACTCAATGCTATTTTGTGACTAATAGTGCTTTAAACAACTCAGTCTTGATTAATAAAGAAGTAATTTGACATTGTAGACTTGGGCATTTGAATCATGTGTCAATTGATAATATGTCTAAACATTCTTTTGTTCTTGATCTTGATTATCAAACTATCGACTCTCTAGTCTGTTGAAGTTGTATCATAGGAATGTAGACTAGGAGACCTTTGAAGTCGAATCAAGAACGTGTATCTAGATGTGAAGGATCACGTGATCCCCTTTTTCTATCTTTTTACTTTTGTTTGTAATTAGCATCTTTGTTTGTTATGGCAAACCAGCCATTTTAATTATGTAAATAGACTTTTTGAGTTTTAGGCTGAGTTAAGATTCCTAAGTAAAAAGCGATACGTATCGAAATTCTAAAAATCGATATTGTATTGGATTATGGAATTCGATATCCTATTCAATTATAGCGGTTAGACGGTTATGATAGCTGTGAGGCTATAAAGAGCCGCTGTATTTAGTTGTTTTAGTTGAAATATATTGAAGATAGAAGTGTTAGGGACCTTATATGGTGTATGGTGTCTCACTCTTGCTTTCTTATTATTATTTTCGAGACTATGCTTTTGCGAATGAGTAATAAGTGTAATCTCTCTGTTCAACTAAATGTTATGGAATATAAACGTGATGAATACACTTTGTAGTACATGAATCTGATGATCTAAATTAGACTGCAACAAGAATATCATTGTCTCCCATTCAGTACAACTGCATGTTTGTTGCTTTGATAAGTAGAATAATTGGTGGTGCAGATCCTCCGAGTAATTTGCATGTTGGCTTAACTACTTATTCAAATCTGTTCTCGTAGAGCATTGGAACTATATGGATTCACTTCTATGGCTTGTGTAATTAGAGGGGTCTCTAATTCGAGTCAATGCTGATTGTGTAAGTTGTATGCACAAGACAATCGGATATATTGGAATGATGTGTAAATTAAATAAACATTTAAACTATGAACAACAGGCAGTATTGGCTGCCTAACAAGAACATTTGTTGATGACTAGTTTATCATTAATTTCACTATATGAACCTTTTCATTGCATATATATTAACTAGAATTACGATCTCTTTGGGGAACGATACCCTATATACTACACAAAATCTAGCAACTTGAGTTCAACAGGTTACGACATAAGCTGAATTTTGGCACCGTTGTTGGGGAACTGGGCCTAACTCATATAACTCCTACAACCAAGTTTCTGAGATTGGCAGATCAGACAAGGCGAAAACCAGTTGGTCTACTGAATAACGTGGAGGTTAAGATTGAAGGAGAAATGTTTCTATTGAACTTTGTGGCTATTAAACCGGCAACAGTGTCTTCTTATCCCATGTTGTTGGGCAGACCATGGTTATATGATGCTGTTGTAGTCACATATTGGAAAAAGAAAGAATTTCGATTTCCAACTAAAGGAACTCATCAAGAGATCCATATGAAATGGTCTAAGGACAAATATCAAGGAGTAACTCAGTCTGATACGAGTTATACTTCTGATAGTGAATCTTCTTAATTAGGTGAACAGTCCAGCGACACTATTAACTATATAGATATTCGATATTTGGAATGTTATGAGATTGATGAAGAAGGACCAGAACATAATGGTACTCAAGGCTGAGAAATTTATGGAAAAAGTGAAGTCAATTGAACCATGGGAATGATTGATACTGATAAAATTCACAAGATTTTCATTGGTCCATAAAAAGAAGTATCTTCAAATTGGGCCATATAAGATATGTGGACAATTCGGTGTTATTGACAGATGTTTGCAACGAACTAATGGACGACATACGTATCAAATCAGGATTTTGTCCTTGCGGATTCGGCAGAAAATAAACTCGAACTTGCTGAGCTAATGAAGGAGAAGTTGCTACGACTGAGTTACAAAGAGCCTGTGAAGAATTGAAGGCGGAGCATGCGGTACAGAAGAATCTATTGCTGGAAGAACAACAGAAATGCGCAGCTGCTCAGACTTCAAATTTAAAGCTGATGAAGGAACTTGACGATATCCGACCCAGAATGGATATGGCCAAGTCATTTCATGAAGAACAATTGAAGTTCAAAGAAGAGGCACTGAAGACCCAGCTTGAAAATCAGAGTTTGCAGACGTTTATTGCTTCTGTTACTTTTGAGAAGGGAGGCATCTTGGTGAACAAAGCCAAGCAGATCGATTCCGTGATCCATCAATAACAGAGTCGGATTAGGAAATGTTGCCAAACTAGCTGCGTACTGCATCAACACAAAAGAGGAAGAGGACAACGGTGCGAGAAGCTGTGGAACCCATCCAGGTATTGGCTAATGAGTGCATTCATTTACGAAGGAAGGTATTCTCTACCATGTCACAAGTATGGAATATAGAACATTTATGGATGATGGAGTATGCTTTCCTTCCAGGCATAAAAGGTTACGCAAATGACCAATGGCATTCTGTTTGGAGTGAGGTTGAATTCTTAAAAATGTGGAATAAATTATCCTTAGAAGAACAAGGCTCTCTGTCTTGGGTAGCACTCCAAGGTTATTTCATAGTTGAACGGCCCGGATTCATAGAGATGTTGATTGGATGCTCCTCACTCTACGCCTTGGAATACATTCGTATAAAGGAAACTAATTTTTTGAGAGAATAAGATGAAATCTTTAAATGCCATCATCACTTAAGTTTCACTGTTACAGAAAATACAAAGGTGCTCAATGTTTATAAGAATTTGAAGAAATATTGGTTAGATAAACTAATTATCGATTATTGTTACCCAAGTATGTGAAAATTGTGTATTAAATGGGAGGAAAATTGTTCCTCATACTTTGAACAACTATCCGCGCTAATGAAAACAAGAGAAGTTCACCTTGCACATCGCATATGGATGACCTATCGAACTTCTGATTTGGCGGGTTTCATTTGTAGGACAATACTTATTGTACAAATCATGTATTCCCGGCTTGACTACCTTTCTCTGACCAAGGAGTTTGTTTATCCATATCTTGAGGAAGGGTAGTGCCGCTCAGACAGATGATTACCCGAAATTTCTTAAAGATTTGTCATTTCTTAAATTCCAATTGAACCTTTGGGACACAGAAGAGCAGGTTTGTTCCGAATTAACAGTTAATGATCGAGGTGATGCTAGGGATTGGATGTCTTTATGTAACCTTGAATGTGACAGGCTCCGTAAATGATGCTGCATCCATTGGCGGAATACTCGATACAATGAAGAAAGCTATTCGCGATACCTCGCTGGACGAAGCTTTAGTTATACATCTTCATCATCAGCGAGACCTGATGGAGATGAGCGAGACCTGATGGAGATGAGGGCGAGGACATGTGAAGGCTCACATGATTTTTTTTTTCTATCTTTTTACTTTTGTTTGTAATTAGAGTCTTTGTTTATTATGGCAGACCAGCCATTTTAATTATGTAAATAGACTTTTAGAGTTTTAGGCTGAATGAGGATTCCTAAGTAAAAAAACGATGCGTATCAAAAAATCCTATTCAGTTATAGCAATTAGACTAGACGGTTATGGACAGCCGTGAGGCTATAAAGAGCCGCTATATTCAATTGTTTTAGTTGAAATATATTGAAGATAAAAGTGTTGAGGACATTGTGTCTCACTCTTGCTTTCTTATTATTATTTTCGGGACTATGCTTTTGCGAATGAGTAATAAGTGTAATCTCTCTGTTCAACTGAATGTTATGGAATATAAACGTGATGAATACACTTCGTAGTACATAAATCTGATGATCTAAATCCGACCGCAGCAAGAATATCATTGTCTCCCATTCAGTACAACTGTATGTTTGCCGCTTTGATTAGTAGAATAATTGGTGGTGTAGATCCTCCGAGTTATTTGCATGTTGGCTTAATTACTTATTCAAATCTGTTCTCGTAAAGCGTTGGAACTATATGGATTCACTGCTATGGCTTGTGTAATTAGAGGGGTCTCTAATTCGAGTCAGTGTTGATTGTGTAAGTTGTATGCACAATACAATTAGATATATTGGAATGATGTGTAAATCAAATAAACATTTAAAATGAACAACAGGCAGTACTGGCCGCCTAACAAGAACATCTGTTGATGACCAGTATATCATTAATTTTACTATATGAACCTTTTCATTGAATATTAACTAGGATTGCGATCTCTTTGGGGAATGATACCCTTATATATTACACAAAATCTAGCAAATTGAGTTCAGCAGGTTACGACACTAGAAATTTTTTACACATAATTCATTCAGATATATGTGGCTCGATGGAGACACCATCATTACTTAGTGCTAAATTTTTTATTACATTTATTGACAAAAAGAGCTGATGTTTATTTTATGAAGCACAAATATGAAGCCTTCCATTTCTTCAAGACAAGAAGAAAGATCAAAGTTGTCGGAATAAAAAATGGTGGTGAATACATATCCAATACATTCAATGAGTATTGTTCGACAAATTGTATCGAACAACAATTTGATGCTTCCTATTCTCCTCAGTCCAATGGACTTGTAGAGAGAAAGAACAAAACCTTAGTCTAATATACCAAATGCATGATCACTCATGCATCATTGCCTAAATCCTTTTGGCAACATGTTTTGTTGATACCAGCTTATTTGCAACATTGATGTATCACTAAAGGCTTATCGAACAAAAAAACTCCTTATTAAAGCATTTCAAAGTTTTCGAGTGCACTTCCCATGCTCATCTCCTAAAGACACCAGAAAGAAACTGAACGAGAATTCTATTAAAAGATTTTTTTTTGTCAGTTATTCTTCTTCAAATGACATGTATATACTATATAATCTTGTTATCTGTAAAGTTTTCACTAGCAGGTATGTCACATTTCTTTAAGATCAATTTATCAACTTGAAGGACAATCACCAGATTCTCTCTATCGTTCTTGTCTTGAATGTTGATGAATATCGAAATACAATTTCAATTTCTTCAAGTATCCAGCCTATATAATCAGATTCAAAAGAAGATCAAGAAGCTGCAACTCAGGATTAGCCAATATAGCATCGAATTTTGTAGCTAGAAACACCACCCAAAATATCGACAAAAATTCGAACTTAGCCTGTCAGGTTCACAGATGATTATGCTCACTATCTTTCATAGGAGCCAACCATGCATGCTAGCTATTATCAAGATGTGTAGTAGTGAGGTGAATCAAACACCCAACTACTTGACAGAACAATGTTGCATCCACTAGCTCACTTTTATTCTCACTTGACAACTTCTTACCAACTTCAGTAGGGATAGAGATTGATTTGCTATCACTCATTCTGAAGCATTCAAGCATCTAACAAACATTATAAACAAACCATAAGTCACAAAAAAGTATCTCATATTGTTTGTCTCCCATAAGTTAAAGAAGGTTTGAACTGCATGTTCTCCATGCGATTGAACATCCTGACAATTCTTCTAAAAGTTGAAAATATTTTCTTGGTAATTTCTTTGAACAATGGGGCCCAAATTATAAAGCCAATTTCTCTCTAAAACTAGGTCAATATAGTCCAAGTGCATAATCTAGAAATTAAGGCTATCTTCATACCCTTGAAGTTTTAGTCCCAGACTTCTAACCATAATTTCACTTTTTTTCTTGACCCTTAGCCAAAAAACGACATACTATGTTGACTAGGTGATTTTGGCAATTTTAGTTTTTTGACTAGGGTGTATGTAGTTGATGAAATTATGGGTTGCCCCATCATCCACCAATACTCTGAAGACGGTCAAACTTAACGGCTACACTTCAGGTCTCAAGGGTTTTGTTGTGACAGATGATTCTAAACATAGTGCTTTATTAGTCTTTTGCAGCACTAATTAACATGATAGTCTGAGAGTGTTGTCCAACACCTCAAACTATCGCCCCCACCACCTATCACACATCAATATTTAGATCCTTAAAATTTATTGTAGCTCCTCAATTAGTAGTAATTGCGAAAGATACATGTAATTGGGAGGTACTAGGTACTAAAACTGGAGGAGTTTGTGCAACTATAGTATCTCTTAGTAGATTGGAATTTTTTTTTTTAAATGTCAGCAAATGAGTTATCTTGTTTCAATTACATACTGGCTAGGGTTTGCTTGAGACTTTCTACTTTCGATTGCAATTGTTTTCTAGATACAAATTCTTAAGTATATAACATGTCATACTCCTCATCTATGTCCATTTCACTCTTTTCTCTATGAAAATGTCCAACTTCCTCTTCGAGCTCATCTACGCCTCTTCATGGGAAAACAAAATTTTCCTCAAGGGTTGTCATTTTAAAGTTCGAAGATAGAACAAATAAGGAACTTATAAAAGAGTTAGAAAGGAAAGGGTAAAGGCTTAGCTCTAAATAAAATCTGCTCACCAAATTGATCTTCCAATAACAATCCTCAGCTTTGTTAGAACGAATCCGGAAAAGGTTGCTAGTTTGGAAGCTCCACCGCATGCAATTCCAATCTTGAGACTTTGTCCTTATGCTACACCTTTGCTGGAGTAAGGGCTTCACATCAAAATGCAATAGCTTTATGATATTGGCTAGAACAATTTTGAAACCAACCTGAATGTTGTCAATATTGCATGCAAGCTCCAAACCTCGTCTCCTTATCTTCAAAACAAATGTTAAAAATGATGGCAAGAATCTTGTTTTTTTTCAACTTGATGTAGCGTGCTAGTTTGCTTTATAAAATTCTAGAGTTTTGTACATTCAAGGTTGCCCTAATTGTTGCTAGGAACTCATTGGAAAAACTCAAAAATCCTTGACACCTGAAGCTAATCCTTTGTTGCACCTAGTTGTTGGAAATGAGGTTTCAAATGCTTTGAAAATATGTGGATTTTTCAAGAAACAAATCAGGGTATTAGTGCCCATAAAAATGCACCCAATCAGTAATAGGATTTAGTGCCCAAAATGCCATGATTCAATGCTAAATTTTGGACTAGTTTTTACTCAAGAATGAGTGCTGGTTTTCTTGATTTCATGCTGATTTTTTCACTACTTTTTAGTCATGAATGAGCATTGGTTTTCCTAAACAAAAAACATTGAGTATCCACCCCAAAAAATGTGTTGGACCTTATGCAAAAAATGTGCAAAACCTGCCAGGAAAGTGCAATATTCTTGAGAAAATGCATTGAATCCTGCCTTGTAATTGTGACATTTCTCTTCCAAAAATCAGCATTCAATAGGCAATGTACTGGTTGATAGCAGAGCGTTGTCAATTTGAAAATTTTCAACATCCTTCTTTTGCTAGAAGAATCGCTCTTTTTGTTGGAAAACTTTTCTTTAGACATGGGCTCTTGGGCATCCAATTTTCCACAAAAACAATTTATTCTTGGCTACCGAATGGAAGCATGCACACTATAGGCAAAGACAACAATGGCTCTAATGCCAATGTTAGGAACAGCCTAACTACGGAATGGCAAAGCTAGTTTGAACCATTCAACCAACACATTCTCTTATAGAATGAGGAGTCCCAGTCAATTGCTGCAGGATTGCATAACCCCCAAATCCCATGCATGTGATTGTTTGGACAATGTTGGCCCTCATACCCACTTGCATGCATCTGTCACATTGTCCTTTGCTCTATGGTACTTTGCTACACCTAGTAGCTCTCTTAGATTTAACTCAGTGTATTGTCTCGTAACATATTTCAACAAAACACATTCAATGTGCGTTGAGCACAACGGTGTGCATGCACGAAGTCCCGTGATTAGCTCTTTCATGCGTGAAAAGGGAGGCTCTCCAATAGCCCCCCTCTCCTTTTTAGGAATTTCAAAGGGGTTAAATGATTCAAACCCTCCCCAAGCTCACGTGAAAAAAACCTATGAGTACTAAAAAGCAACTTTGATATTTATTGTGACAATTGGGTGACAAGTGAATGAGGTAAGCAAAGGGACTTGTCATTAGTTTCAGACTAAGAGTCCAAAATTAAATTCTTGAAAGCTTAGCATGCCTCGTCATAAGGCTCTAAAGAAATTATTATAGAAGAAAATTACCTTGAGAAAGTGTGGCTTATAAGAAATTTCCACACATAAAATGACGTTTCCCTCACTATCCATTACACTGGAGAATTTCAGTGACTATTAAGAATTGTCATTATTGTTTTGCATTTGAAAGGGGACTTATGTGACACAATTTGTCTACAAAAATCTTATGAATCTATGAAAAGCTTAAGGGAATGTTACAAATTTCTAAGGTTCCACTCACAAAGGATAAAATCAATAAATCCATTTTTACTAAGGACTTGTGTAATCTTAAGTGTTTGACCTCCAGGTTTTTTCGTGGGTGGTCTCTTTTTGCTTTGGCACACTTTCGAGCATTACGACCTTCTTTTGTTGCTTTTTCATCTTGTTTGTTTCCCTCTACTGCTGATGAAACACATATTGTCGGACTTGCTAACGACGTCATTCTAGCTCTCCTACATTTCTCTCAACAACTCTCGACTTTGGGCCTCACTGTGAATCCCTCTAAGTGCATTGCTTGGTGTCCTCAAGGCCTCCTTCTTGAGCTCCCTTTACCTACAGGTTTCAATACTCCAGTTGATGGGATTCAAGCGCTTGGTATTCCTATAGGTTTCTCTGACTTTGTGGCTCTCTTTGCAGGACACTTTGGGCGTGCATCTTCGTCATGCTGATTTGCTACCAAAGCTTGGCAATGCTCAAGTTGCTCTAGGGATTCTCACTCAATGCTTCGCTCAGTGGCCAAGTTATATTCTACGGTGTGTTCCTCCCTCTCCAGATGTTTTGGCTTTGCTACAAGATCTCGATAATACTTTATCAAATATTTTGGGTCGCTTGATGGGTTCAGAAACCTTTCATATTCCCGATGGTTAGTTTGTTAAGCGATAAGTCTCTCTTCCCGCTTCTTCCGAAGGCGTTGGTCTTACTTGCATAGCTTCTATTGCTCCAGCTGCTTTTCTGGGGACTTGGGTCCTTGTTGCCTCTGCACTTATCTCTTGGTTTCAGTAGGACAACAAGCCCCATTCTTCTTGATTCAGTAGCTCATGTGAAAACTTGCATTCTTCCTTTCCAACAACATCTTCGTGCGACCAAGGATCTCATCCCTCCACCTGTGCGAGCTTCTTTGCCTTAGCCATCAACGTGCTTATTTTCATTTTTGGAGCGGTTCCACTTACATGCTTTCACTCAGCTTCTCAGTGATTCACCTTCCGATGAGACTCGAGCTCGCCTTCTGTCTTGTGCAGGCCTAGGTGCTGGTGCTTGGCTTGTTGCGCGCCCTGGTGTTCCACTCTTGCGCTTTCTTCAGAGCTGTTTGTCATCGCTCTTCGAATTAGATTGGGTGTCCCTCATCCAGTGCTGGCGGGTTTGACAAAATGTTCCTGTGGTCACCATCTTGATTCTATTGGCACTCATCTCATGTGTTGCCCATCTTGCAGAGATTGCACCGCGACTCATGATTCCATTTGTGACGTACTGGCATCTATTGTACATGAATGCAGTCTTCATGTTGTCCAGGAGCAAACCCACATCTTTTATGTTCGATTCACATTCGCCTCGACGTCGAGTTGATCTCGTTCTTTCACGCGAGGGAATTCGCACGCTTGGGGATGTTGTTGTTGCCGATCCTTTGCAGCCAGACCTCTTTCGCCGTGCTTCAACTACTCAAGGTGCCGCTGCTTCTCATGCAACTCAAGATAAAGAGCGAGATCACACTCTTGGAGAAGACTTTATTCCTTTTGCCTTGGAAACTTATGTGGGCCTGCATAAGAAATTCGATGACTTTCTATCATCTTGTGTAGGTTTTGCAGCGAAGCTCCAAGGACATGGTGCCTCCCTTTATTCTATCATTACGGCTTATTATCGTCAACGAGTTTCTACCACTTTACAACGCACTCAGGCACTTGCAATACTTCGACGTGGCTGTGCCTCACAGCTTCCTGCACTACCTAAACTTCCAACTATCTTAGTTATTGACTTACATCAAGCAGTAGGCTTTTTATAGCTACTCTGTGAGATTGTTGCTTTGTTATAGTTGATGTAGAGTATCTCAATTCGCCTTATGCCCTTTACACTTTTTACATGCATTCCTTTGTACTTCGATGACTTTCCCCATCTTTTTTTTTAATAAAAACAGGAAGTTTCCTTAAATGGCATAATATTACACTTGAAATTATTATTAAAAAAATATATGATTAATAAATACCTCACAAGCTATAAGATAAAGTTGCTATTTTAAAAAGCCACATAAGCACCTTACAGATATGTAAGGTATAGTGATTATTTTTGGGAAATCGCATATAGTATTCATTATTATTTTTGGAAAATCAAGCGTGAGCATAAATATAAAATTTATTATTTTGGAAAGGCATTGAGGTCCATAGGTCTTTGCCTTAAAATTTCTTAAAAAAAAAACATTGTTCGAGAAAGCCGGCATAGTCCAAGAATGGAATCGACATCTTTTCCCAAAAATCGGCCTGGCAAAAATTGTACAGGATTTTATATGTCATAAATCTTGGGTTTTATAGGGAAAAATCGGCAAAAAGGTCACTCAATAGAGGCCGAAAAACTCTTTCACATATGGGTTTTCCCGAACATTGCTTCAAATTGTTACGCTGGGGAAGGGAGGCGCCCGAGGGTGGCAGCAGAAGGACCCCCGTCAAGGGGCTTCCCCTATACTTAAGCTCTTTTTTGCATTGCATATTCTCTAAAATCAAATCACCAAAATACCCTCCCCTCATGCCTGGAAATCAAAGCATAAATATACCCCTCACCAATAGAGCCCTTTTCCTGCGAGTATCGTGATGACATGCCATAACTCAGATCTCACCACCGTTGGATCTTGTCACAACGGTTCAGATTTTGCCACAAGACAGATCGTTCAAAAGATCGGTATACGTGGCACAAATCCAAGCGGGGTACCGTTAATATTTGTAGCGCCATTAAGCCCCATCGTATTCCTCAAGAGGAAATATTAACGCGAAAAAGTATTGGCGAGAGATAGAGAGAGAGAGAGAGAGAGAGAGAGAGAGAGAATGGAAGGCTTGAGCGATGGTAGAGCTCATGCCTTCGCTGGAAATCCTATCCTCTTCGGCAAGCGCGACAATCTCTCAACAGAAGAGCTCAAGGATCTCATCTTCGGAGCTCCCGATCCACCCTTCCAACTCAAAATTCTACTTATGTTCGATGGCAAGCCGCTCATTGCAGCAGCAGTCTCAGCTCAGGATTCAGCCTCTTGGTCTCTGGCTTGGCAATCTCTGCTACAGGTGCACCAAGTGCTTTTGTCTCTAAAGCCTTTAAAGGAGAGATCCAATGATGAGGTTTTGGTCTCAGAAGCTGCAGCTTCTACCACATCTGCTGATGATTTTGAGAATTATGAAAGGCTTGTGTATATTGGGGAAAGGGATAGATTTGGTTACTTTGCTTTGGATATATCGGCTTCTGGATTGGCATCTTCAGATGCGATAAATGGTGCTGGCAAGGCTCGAGAAATAGCGGAAAAATTTGAGATTGCAACTACGAGGTTGGCATTCACCGACTTGAGGACTCTCATGCTGGGCACCGATTGGACTGACGAGGTGGCAATGGGGGAGCTTTCAATTGCGGGACATGTGTGTGTTAGCCACAGCCTGATGCATTATTAGTGATGATAAAGCACTTATTTTTTGTCAGGTTTGTTACCTAGAGTAATTTGTTCATATTGATTCAGGTGCAAATCGAAATGCTTCATGTTTTTATTTCAGTTTGATCATGTTGATTCAATTGCTAATCAAACTGGTTTAATCTCTTGTTTAGCCAATATTTTTTGGTCCACATACTTTGAATATTGTCTGTTCTTTACTGTCTGGAGATATCCTTGAAGATAGTAGTCCTAGGGACTACCCCGGTGCGTTGGAGCTAATTTACAGCACGCACAATCAAGATTCCTGATACTGTTGGAAACACCTGCACAATAAGACAGATTTAAGAACGTACACAACACAGTCAGACTGTAACAAAGCACAGAACGGTGGGGATTCTCCGAGAGCCCAAGCTATCATACGACTCTCTTGTATTGAATAAATGAATTATAGTATAAAGGGGCGACTCTGCTGCCCATATATGAAACACAGAGGTCGCTTCTAGACTACATTGATGTATCATGCCAAACGACCAGGCGATAGGTCATCATTCAAGAACCTCTGCACCGGGAGCGTGGACGGTCTGCCAAGAACGTCCTGTCTGTAGACATGAGATGAATAAGGACCTCCTGTCTGCAGACATGGGATGGTTGAGCGACGCATTCCATCTCGCTCAATCATCCTCCTACTTTATCAAATGTTTCCATTCCAAGCATTTGTTGAAATATTTCAAATTTCTCTCTGCTCCAGCGTATCTGCTGGCATGTCATTTGTCCTGCAATATTCTAATGCAATGTCCCCATGATGTACCTTTTCTCGTATGAAATGATAGACAATGTCAATGTGTTTACTGTGCTTGTGATGAACTGCATTCATTCTTTGCCAGGCTGATGCAGCCCTGATTGTCACTTTTGATGCAGACATGCTTTTCCTTGGCGATTCCCAAGCTCTTAGTCAATTTCTGAAGCCATGAAGCTTCCCTTGTTGCTTGCTTGACTTAGAGTTATGCACTCAGCCTCGGTTGTAGATAGTGCCACAGCGCTTTGCTTCTGACTGGTCCAACTGATGGTATTTCTGTTTAGCATGAACACATAGCCACTTGTAGATTTACGAGTGTCTTATCGCCTGTCCAATTTGCATCAATATCATATATCCATTGAATTCCAAGTCCTCAATGACTTGCCCATCATCATGCCTCTTTGTTTTGGCTCCTGCTGTTCTTGCAGCCTTGTAGACTAGGCCTAGATTTACAGTTCCCTTCAAGTATCTGAATTAATATTCATAGGTTCGGGCTTAGGTTGGTGCCGAGCTAGCTATTGTTGATAAAGAGGCCTAGTAAATCGAGTACCATCCAATTAGCTTAAGTATTAAGAATTGTAAATGGGAGACACGACTTTGATCAATTTGATATGTAATGATGACATCAGATTTTTCAAAGAGTGGGTGGATGTTGTAAAGTTGGCACTGATGCCAACGCTTCTCCCAGTGTCAGCATCGCTAACGCTGCTGCTAGCACCACTCTTGATACAGTTGATACCAGTGCCAGCCTCTAGCGCCAAGCTCCTATGGCCAGCCAAGTTTTGGTAGCTCTGGTCAGATCTGTTTTGCAGGCCACCACCTGGCATCACCTAGGCATGAATCTTTAAAGGACACTTAGGAAAAAATAAAATCTAGAAATAGAAGTGTGTAAAGTAAAGTGTGAAAATCGACAGCTTGATGCTTTTGTAGGAGATTAAATTGGATAGAAAGAATTTTTCGGTGTGGAAATTCAGAATGAAGAATTGGCTTGTGATGAGCAGATTTTGGTACATTACAGTCGATCTAGAAACAAGGCCTAAATATGATGACGAGCGGATGCTCAATGAGAGAGAAACATAATTTGATCAAAAAGCTTGGCAAGCACTGTGCAGCATCTTGCAAAAGGGTATGTACAAAGGAAGGTTTTGACTAGGAAGAAACTTTTTCTCCAGTTTGCTATAATGCATACTATTAGGTCTATTTTAGTACTTGCCACGCAATATGGATGGCATCATTGATATCAATAAGCCCCTGCACACAGAAACGGATCACATCAATGTGGCCCGTCTTTATCCAATGAATATATCTACAAAAATGATTCGCTTCTGTATCTGATATTCATTTGCTTCAATATTTGATTGAAGTGAATAGCAGATATTGGGAGTTAACCATATTTTAAAACAATTTCACAATAAAAAAAGAAGTGTGTTTTTTAGGTCATGTTTCAAAATCGAATGCATTCAAAATGTTGTTTCGAAACATGTTCTGTTTCGGAACGTGCTTCTATGATATCGACCTTCAAGGTTACTGTGTTACAGAAAATTAAAGGTCTATTAAAGGCTATGTATCTTCTTTTGGTTCAGCTGTTGTTTCATGGACACGTAATGTAAACATCACCTAGTGAAGATCTGACTAGATCCTGTTGCAAAACAACCAAAAGGACACCTGTGGAGCAAAACCACCAAACCAACAGGAAATGGCTAGTCAAACCACTTCACCCCCATGTCATGGTGAATGAATGCAAGAGAGGAGAGGAATCCTGGCTGAAAAATCTGAAATTCCAATAGGGAGATGGGCGAGTTTCCATGGTATGTATTCTCTCCAAGAGGAGAGAATATCCCCCTTGGGATTCCCATGCAACCTATATTAATTTATTGACCTCCGATTCTTGCATTATAGCAGTCATACACCACCATGCAAGTGCTCCTATGTCCAATTATAGGTCTGGGCCCTCATATGATTATTAATTACTTGTAACGACCACGCCTGGAATGATGTAACATAACTAATAACCACATACAACTGAATTGACCAAATATCCATGTTAGGAATTATTCCGATTTTCTTATACAGGAGATGGACGTAACATTCTTCCCCCCTTAAACAAGTTCTGTCCTTAGAACGAGCAACTAGGGAAGACCCACATTTGTATGCTTTTAACTTTTTCCCATGAATCATTATCCTCAATCTGACCAACCAACCCAATCAAGCACTCAGAGGTAGAACGATTCCTCATCTGTTTATCTCCGATTTAGAGTACTCTTTCAGATTCCAAGGTACATTGAGTGATAAGTCCTCCAAATGGGTAAAATCTTGAATACATCCAACTGTCATCATCATATAAATTAAATTTACATGATACACTGGATGAGCAGTCGACCAAACTTGAAGATTAAGTTCAAAAGCTAACAAATCAATCTTTTAACTTTCACATTTACTCTGAAAATCAATCCTTAGTTTGACTTCAATATCAAATAAGTACTTAGAGATGGAATAATTCTTAAATTATCTATCTCTGCACTGAAGTACTATATCGACCTTTAGAAGTACACTAGGAGATAAATTTTCCTATTGGTTCTGATTCTCTCCAACCAAGTAACGTCATGACTCACCTTCATGTAACCTCCATTTACATGAACCGCTGGGTGAGTTCTCACTTTACATTGGAAATCAATGTTCAAAGGTTAAAGATCCAAACAATTATAGTCCAAGACTAGTCACAACTACTTGTAGACCTGTCATATATGCTTCTTGGTACCAATACACTTTTACTTTTTTTCAAAAAACTAAGATACAACAATTCATCGTGCCAAAATCTCTTAGGAGATCCATCAAGATAAAAATGACTTTAACTCAGCTCTGAGTACCCCATATACTCTCTTGAGTTAAGTGCTCTATCCCTAGCATCATATGCCAGAAAATAGCAACCATTCAATCTTGATAGACTTAACTGCTCCTGATTAACCGGAAATTTTAGGCTGAAAAACAGTACACAAGCATTCCTTGACTACAGTCTGTAAAGTAAACAATTTCCTCATAAGTAAGCAATCACTTAAAGAAAATGCCGGTGAGATCCACACAATCTCAAGTATGTGCTGGAGTAAAGATATTTAGAGTTCAAATAACAGATCTAAATCCTTGACTCTCCCAATTGATCAAGAATTACTCATTATCTTAAGAATCCTCACATTTCCTTATAATCTTCTAATGTCCATTAAGTATCCATTTATGATTCTTCAATCATAACATTTAGAATCTTATTCACAGGATTCGTCAATCATACTTCACAGGATTCCAAAATCATACTTAATCATTAAAAGATACTGGAGTAAATGTACAACATACCACTCAGGAAATATGATTAGGTTTTCCCGAAACGTAGCATAACTAATAACCACATACAACTGGAGTGACTGACTATCCACGTCAGGAATTATTCCAATTCCCTTATACAGGTTATGGACGTAACACGTAACCCACTGCTGCTTTCATCCATTGAAGCCGAGTATAGAGCTACTACTGCTGAATGTATTGTATATGGCTTAGAAGCTAAAGTTCAAAATGATACTCGTCATATCTATTGTGACACCAAAGTTGTATTCAGATTGCTAAGTATGTTGTAATTCATGCTCGTACAAAGTATATTGAGGTTCACTATCAGATCATTTAAGAGGAGGCATAAGCAAAGGAAGTTGAGCTCATATGTTGCTCAACAAACAAGAAGTGGCTGATTTACCTACTAGAAGACTAAGTAAAGAAAGATTTGACAAATTTACATTATTGATGGGTATCAAAGAAAATAAAGTCATTAAGGGGCCGAATTGTAGGTTCAATAACCAGGTTTAGATCTCAGGCCTCATAGTTTATTTTTCTCAATGCTGTTTAGACTAAGTTTGGGCCTCGGGTCTTGCACTTTATTTATCTACATGTTCTTCATCTAACATGGAAACATTTTTGTTGTTGAAGTAGCCTTGTCAACTTAAGGTGATTATTAAAGGGGATGCTCCTATGTATATTAGTCATCTCTTTCATTTGTCAATTAATGAAATAGGAGAACGGTGCAGTCTCTCTCTCTCTCTCTCTCTCTCTAGCGTGAATCTTTTTCTCGATTGATGCTCTACTGATGAATGTAAGAGAACCAATTGTTTGATGATAAGGTGGGACCTTCATTTAACAAGCTCAATAACCTAAGTAGAACTTTCACATACTTATATTCATGCTTCTTGCTCGTCTTCTTTGTCACTTGGGACTATCAACCTTTGAACTTTTAATATCATTTACAGACATGGGGTTTGATCGTCCCACTCGTAGTACATTCACATGCATGAGTTTTGAGTGCATCTGAGAAAAGCTTCAGGAAGTAACTAGGTTAGTGAGTTTCCATAGGGCTTATACACTGATACACCTTCAAACATTTTAGGCAAGAGCAATGGTGCAGTGGCATAGTCAGGCAAGATATTGTGGACATTGTGGAGCAAGGACCCTGTCGATAATGGCTGGGCAACGTCGTCAATGCTCGAATAGTTTTTGCAAGCATAAGTGGTATCCTCGAATAGATCCTGTAAGCTGCACAATTTGTTTGGTTACAATGCTTTATAGTATGTTTCGTGAGCTTCAAGGAATACTTTCTTTTGGGTTTTCATTCTTCTGACTTACATGTTCAAGAGGGATATGAGTTTTTTGACGTTTCTTTGTTCATTTTCTATGGAGGTGGTGATTATGCTGGTCATAAACAAAGACAATGATTCTGCTCTGTTTAGCCGCCAATCACATTTTCCTCGTCGCATGTGGAGCTGCCTTGCTGGGTTCATAGAGGTAGTTGCTGACTTCTTCATTCCTACAGTTGACTCCTTTGGTGGTTATAGATTTATTGCTCAGTTGGCCTCCAATGTGTGATTCTGCCTCGACTAGAAGAATGATTTTTCCAAAAGTTTTAATGAGTTGAGAATGAATTATATGTCAGGTATTCTAAGATTGTTTCTGTGCATATAGGTAAATCATTAAGTATGTCAATGATCTCTACTTACTCTTGACGTTCAAATGCGCAAATATGAGCTTCATTCAATTGACTTTGCTCTTTAGTGCCAACCTTCATCATTGACTTTCCCTCTTGAGGAGTTTGCTATTGTATGTAGAAATTTGTGGTGGCATGGATGTATCTTGATATGATGACCTTTAGAGGGACCTTTACCTACTTTTCAATGCTGGCCATGCGAGTGGGATGTTGTAGCATACTTAGTTCGTGTTTGTAACTATGGATGACTGTGTTGAGGTTTTAGGCTTTGTGGGTGGACTTTGCAAGGTTGAAGATACATGCCTTTGTGTTATGTCCACGTATTATTTTTAATAAATCTAGTTTATTTCTTTCCATATGAATTCTAGCTTTCCAAATGGAATATTTTTTTTTCTATTTGAGTTGTTGATGGTTAATAGCATTTTATGTTTCTGGGATTTGTGTCTGACATGTAGGGGAAACATTTTCATAACACAAGAGGGTCTTATGCTAATTAGGTGATTTTTGGGACACAAATTCCTAAAACCAGTTTTTTCATGGTTCTTGTTGATAAAGAGGAATTAGTTGATTTTACAAAAAAAAAAAATTTCGATGGGCAAAAAGTCTACTCAAGTTGTTAGTCTTTTTATAGGGACCTCTAAGTGTATCAGTGCTTCATGGTACAGAATAGAGGCTGAAAATTTCTCTTTGCCAAAACCCAAAATTAATGTTTGATTAAAATGAGAGGGTTTATCTCCCCTGTCATGGTGCCTTTGCTGTGATGGAATTTGCACCCCTCCCCTTTCTCCCCGCTGCTTGCAGATGGAGGAAGGAACCCGTGGTCCTATGCTGCCTGGGGACCGGGGAAGGACCTGTGGTCCTTTGCTGTCTGTGGATGGAGGGGATGGTTGTATGGAACCAATTGTAGGGGGTATTTAGGCACCATCTGCCTCGGCTGGATGGTGGTATTCGGGTGCAAGCTATGAAATAGTTGCAACAACAAATCATGGACATGAAAAGCAAACATGAACTTACTTGATTGCAACTTTGTCAGTGGGGACTAAGCACTTGGATGTTTCTTTACAAGATTTTTCAGTAGGTCATGTCTCGCTTTTCCAGTCACATGGACCCAACTGTTATTAAGTTGCATTTCATTATGGGTTTAACCAAAGAATACCAGGGCAGGAAGCTCAAAAGTGAGACAATATTTGAGAATGAGATGTTAAGGATTATGTAGTGGTTCATGAGTTGAATTAAAGGCGATGTAAACATACTAATCTACCTTTTGTACATGCTCACAAAATCAATCAATATTTGACCTTTCGATGATCCTGAGTAAAGGATTCCATTGTTAGTATCGTCTTAAAAGTATCAGGCAAGAATTTAGTGAAGTTTTTCCTTAGCAATTGCATGAGGGTCTAATCCTCTCTAGGGGAGTAGACCGTTAGATCGATTTACTTCCCATCGGTACTACACAGTCGATTCTAACAAAACAGATTTGATCGAGATGGATGCTAGTTACCATGTTGTAGGAGTAGTTCTTTATTAGGATGATAGATCTCTTACTTTTGAGAGCAAAAAGTTGGACCAAGCTCAATGTAGATATTCTACATTGAGAAGGAATGTTTTGTAGTCATCTATGCCTTGAAAAATTGGAGAAATTACTTGTGGATCCAAATTTACCGCAATGATGGATCACTAGTCCTCAAGTATATTTGTGATGTTGTAGAGGACCGGTCGTAAGGCTAGATGGTTGAAACTTGTTTAGGAGTTTGCATTTGACATAAAGTATCAAAGGGATACGTCAAATTGTGTCGTTGGTATTTGAGCTCGATTGGAGAGGCTAATCAGTTACGCTTTGTTGAGATCTAATCGATTTGCATCTTTTCCTTCAAGATCTTTGACAGACTGATGGCTATTTTAGTTCCATTTCCCATGGGTCTTGGCAGGAAATTTTAGTTCTAGTGATGACCTTAGAGTGCAAGAGTTCAAGATATCTTGAGATGGGAATATACAATTGGAGTCTTCTATTATGAATGGTTTATTTTTTCGGCATGAAAAGTGTGTGCCATATAGGGATAATATCATGGGCCAAATCCTGCATGATAGCCCTAATGTGGGTCACCCTGGCATACGGAGGATACTTGATCTAGTTAAAGAAAATTTTTACTGGCCAAAAATGAAACGTTGTGGTCGTGATGCCATTTGGGTTGTATTTGATGGACCAACCAAGATGGCATAGTTTATTCCAACTAAAACTATTGTCAAGCTTAGGAGCTTGCTTGCTCAACTTTTTGTAGAAAAGTTTTTTAGGTTGTATAGTTTGCCAAACGACATTGTTGGTGATTCTAAGCTTATCGACAAGTTTTAGCAATCAGTCTTTGGAAGATTGGAAAACTATCGATCTCTCATCTGGCATGTGCCCATATTAAATGTGTAGAGTGAACACACTAACCAGTTTATGGAAGATATACTACGAGCATATGCTTCTAGATGACAATCAGATTGGGAAAAGTACCTTCAAATGGTTGAGTTTGCATACAATAGTGCAAAGCATTTTAGAACTAGATATAGTCCATTTGGGTTGTATGGCTTTCAATCTCATTCACTATTATTCGTTGGACCAAAAGGCCACAAGGTGCAAATTGCAATCCATTTCTTGCAACATGTGCAAGAAATGTTGCAAGCAGTTAAGGCAGACATTAGAATAGCTCAGATCGAGCCCAATTCTATGCTAACCAAGGTTGCTCATCTAGAGAATTTGAGGTCAAAGATTGGGTGTATTTTAGGATCCGAAAAGATTCTAAGGTACGACAAAGGGATAAATGCCTTAAGTTATGGATATAGTGGCCATTATGAATAGTATTGTCAAACTTGTTTTTAGAAATTAAAACCTACTTTATTTCGATGACATAGTGATGTTCAATACCATTTGTGAAATAGAAATACTTGCCATAATCTATATGTGAAAAAGTTGTGACTATTTACATTGGTTTTCTTTTGACCTGTACACCAACTATTAGTCCTTATTTACTCGTGCGCCCAATGTGATCTTGGTGACCATGAGTCCCATTGGGTTCAATTTCTTTAGACTTTCCATTTTGAAATCAAATATTGTCTTGACAAAAGTAACACATCTACTGATGCCTTATCCCATCTTTCCTCATTCATGTATGGCCTTACTCCCTTTGTCCTAGATTGGTTTGATTAATTACCTGATATTTACCCCCATTGTCCTGATTTCAAAGATCACTATGCCTAAGCCAAGAGTCTAGGTTCCGCACTTGACCAAGTAAATTCTATCATCGAATACCTTTACTATTATGGTGCATGTCATGCCCACGAAGCTCAGACATTGGATTTATATCCCGTAAGGGGTCAGGGGGCCTATTTGAACCTGTACACTTGTTGTAATTATGAGGGGTTGGAATTCTCAAGGCTATTAATCATAAATAGTGGTTAGAGGCCTAAAGCTCTTGATGGTGGATCTGCCTGGTGCTAGCAGTGACTCATAGGGGGAGTGTTTGATGTGGCCCATTTAGGCTGTTGAGGTGTCACAGTTCACTCCTAGTTGAGGAGAAGCCTTGGAGGGTATAAGTATACCCATAGGCTTCCTCTTGGGGAGAGGTTGGTTGGCGAATAGTAGCTACATGTTATTGGATTGGCATCTCTCCTTCATGATAAGCTATTGCTAGTAGTCGCTCGGGGGCTAGATCCGACCGATCTAGGTCTGGTATATGTACTTGTTGATATCAACAGATCATTCTTTGTGAGATTTTCACCTATTGCTAATGGTGAATAATTAGTATGGACTTTGCAATGTATCCTCTAGAATTGCACAATTCAAACAAGAAGTTGTAAATTTCAGATAATTAGAAATTGTTGTTCAAACTTACCATTGACATGCTCAAAGGCTTTATCAATGACCATCTGAGTGAAATTGATCCAGCTATAAAGCACACCTTTTGGCATTTGTGAAAGAGTACATTTCATGGCCTTTTTGATTTTTTGTTTGTTTGTTGGGTCAATAAGTAAATGGATTCCTAGATTCTCTCAATGAATGATTCGAGATTTCTCATGTGTTCAAGAGTAAGAATGGTGGGTACTAGGATCACATACTTATTGTAAGTTGTTGACATTTGTCGTTGCCATATGCTCCTTGTCTTGTTGTACACATGAAGCCTGGAGAAAGCTTGGAGGAAGCTGTCAGGCGTGAAACTCGAGAGGAAACGAGCATTGAAATAGGCCAAATTTTATATCATAGTTCTCAACCATGGCCTGGTTAGTTTTTTCTAGATTGCCAGTTGCTTTTGAGAGAGAGAGAGAGAGAGAGAGAGAGAGAGAGAGAGAGAGAGAGAGAGAGAGAGAGAGAGAGAGAGAGAGAGAGAGAGAGAGAGAGAGAGAGAGAGAGAGAGAGAGAGAGAGAGAGAGAGAGAGAGAGAGAGAGAGAGAGAGAGAGAGAGAGAGAGAGAGAGAGAGAGAGAGAGAGAGAGAGAGAGAGAGAGAGAGAGAGAGAGAGAGAGAGAGAGAGAGAGAGAGAGAGAGAGAGAGAGAGAGAGAGAGAGAGAGAGAGAGAGAGAGAGAGAGAGAGAGAGAGAGAGAGAGAGAGAGAGAGAGAGAGAGAGAGAGAGAGAGAGAGAGAGAGAGAGAGAGAGAGAGAGAGAGAGAGAGAGAGAGAGAGAGAGAGAGAGAGAGAGAGAGAGAGAGAGAGAGAGAGAGAGAGAGAGAGAGAGAGAGAGAGAGAGAGAGAGAGAGAGAGAGAGAGAGAGAGAGAGAGAGAGAGAGAGAGAGAGAGAGAGAGAGAGAGAGAGAGAGAGAGCTTAATGTCTTTTCCATGCCAAAATGCAAATATAAGACTGAAACCAAACAGACAAACAGAACAATGTCATCAACGGACCATTTACAAGTCGTACGAGGACCATTTACAAGCTCAACTAGGGATCTCTTCAACTCTACTCTGATCACTCTTAGATAGCAAACTCTATTGACTATAGCCTTACAATTTACAATCTAAAAATACCATCATGATAGATGAGTCGCTTGCCAGTAGATAGACCAACCTGTCTTGCTTTCTTACGTTTTTGGACTTGGATGAAATTCAAATCTTCATCCAAATTTTTTTGGGTATTCTGTAGTTTAGACCTTTTCCCTTGGACTTCACACCGATGAGATACTGAGGTGAAGTGGATAACAAGAGTATCGGGTTCTTTCTTAAGCTGCCATGTAGTTCACATACCTATGTTATGGTGCTAAAGATCCTCAACCAAAAACTTCTTTGCATCTTCAACAACATTTTGGGAGTTCATGGTACCTCTAATGCGAACATTAAGGGCCTTTTGCTCTTGTAGAAGGCTCTCGGTGAACGTGGTTGAGATAAACGAAGGTGAAGGCAGGGGTGGAGAAACTGTATTATCCTTAAGTACATCTACCCAGGATTGGACAACGGTATGATGTTGTTCCACCTGATTTTCAAGCTGTTGGAGCTTACTTGAAGTAGCTATTTGGGAGGACGCGTCGCTTTTGATAGTTGCAACTTCATTTTGATAGAGTTGTCTAACTTCTTGAGGTGAGATTGCACAACTAGAAGCAGAGAATCATGATAAACCAGGATTTCTCTATAATTATTGAGATATTCAAATATTCAAAGTTGCTCTGCATTGAGAAGAGCAGCTATGGGCTATGGAAGATAAAATTTGCTGGGGAAGATGGTGTCAAAGGAGAGAAACAATAACTTCACAATTCAAAATAGGATTTGATGGAGAAATGGGGACTCCAGAAGGCATAGAAGGAGGAGGGGAAGATAGATCTGGCTGTGGGGCCATGCTAGAAACGGGATGCCGCAGCCTCTTCCCGACGAGGCATTTTCAGATTTGAGGAAAGAAAAACCAAAAAATATGGTGTTGAAAAGTTGTTCCAGTAGCAAATCAGATGGAGAGCATCAGATAGAACGCTCGTCGGCCACCATCATGCAAGCATATGGATGGATGGAGAGAGAGAGAGAGAGAGAGAGAGAGAGAGAGAGAGAGAGAGAGAGAGAGAGAGAGAGAGAGAGAGAGAGAGAGAGAGAGAGAGAGAGAGAGAGAGAGAGAGAGAGAGAGAGAGAAAGAGAGAGAGAGAGAGAGAGAGAGGGAATAGAATAGAATAGAATATATTAATGTCTATAGGGTGCACTTGGGCACATAAGACAAAGAAAAAGTACGTCAGAATGGAGCACTGTCCATGTCGGACTTAATTCTATCAGCTAAAACTAAAAACAGAAATAAACTGGAAACAAAACCAAAGCTTAACCTCCAGCTATGGTGAGGGTACAAAAGCAGTAGCTTAACCACCAGCTACGTGGAGGAATAAAACTCACTAGCTGAGAGAGAAAAACTGTGTGATCTAGTGTGAGGCACATGGTGGCCTCTGATGACGAACTCTGGATGGTCGAGGAAAACGCTGGAGCTTCTGTCGACGAGCTGGAATGTCAATCTCACTATCAGAAGTATCCTCCTAAACTCTTTTCTGAAAAAGTGTAATATGTGGCTGGCTGCGGTCAACATCCTGATCATCCGATAGAAGTGAAGATCTCAATGAGAACATCTCTCGTAAAAGTAAACCAACACATCTCGCATCTGAATAGGCAAAAGAAGGGGCCAAGCGTGAGAGAGAGAGAGAGAGAGAGAGAGAGAGAGAGAGAGAGAGAGAGAGAGAGAGAGAGAGAGAGAGAGAGAGAGAGAGAGAGAGAGAGAGAGAGAGAGAGAGAGTACATTAGAATAACTTTATTTATTCATGAAGACCAATATGGTATATGGGCCAAATAACTATTACAATGTCAAATGTCTTGAAAATCGATAACAACTTCAGGGGTAACCAGGGATGTGACATTCTTCGCAATTCTGTCCTCAAAATGTGAAGTTAGAGAAGTTCTTCTTTAGGCTAAATTTCATGTTCCCAAGAGTCATCATCTTCAGACCATCCTTTCCATCGAACAAAGTGCTCTATGATAATACGATTTTTCAATTGTATCTCATGAGTATCTGGCACTTTTTTCGGGTTCCAAAGGAACTTTTTCAGATATGTCTTCCACGAGGTTCGGATTGTTTCCAAAATTAAGCTTATCACCCTCGCGTAAGCTCAACTTTAGTGGACTTACATGAGACACTGGGTGAACCGAAATTCCGGGAGATTTAGATAATAGGCTAAAGATCCTATTTTTGGTTATTTGGTAGTAGGTACGGTGTGTAGACAATTTGTAGTGTTTTTCGGTACACATTACCTTTGAGTCCTTTGGAATTTTGTCGGTAGATGCAATCAACTACCTTGAATTCATGAGATGACCATGTCATATTAGCATAATGTCTATCCCTATCTTGGGCACTTTGGACATTTTCACGTGCTAATTGTAACATTTCTTGCATCTCCTACAAGAAATTGGCTACTTTTTGAATCTTGATCTATTTCGTTTCAACTTCAATAGGTGACCGAGATTGAAAACTGTCAATGAGCATAGATGGGCTATAACCAGTAGCCGAATGCTTACTACTATTAGAAGCAAACTCAATCAGGGGAATGTATTTTTCCCAATGAGATTGCTTCAAGGACACATATGCCCTAGGCATATGTTCCATAGTTTGATTAGTTCTCTTTATTTGTCCATTGATTCAGGATGGTCAAAAGAA